>CM045886.1:3567500-3637500 GCA_025169545.1 Anguilla japonica
TTTGATATGAAATAAAATTAGGGACGAACCATGGCCACAGTAAGTAACAGATGGGTCGTAGATCATATGACAGATTAAATTAATCTGGGGGGGGGGGGGGGGGGGGGGGGGGGGGGGGGGTGGTGGCATTGTGGCAAAGGGTTAGGTAGAAGGTGAAATTGTGGGAAGTTTTATTGACTGAGATTACACATATTGTTAAGTACAAATGTATAAATGCATTCAATTTGAACCGTGTTACTACAAAGAACATCTAACATATATATGAATATATATTTCAATATAAATATATATGCATTATTTAGCATAATAATGTGAAAAACTGGGTCAAATTATATATTTTATATAAGTTATATAATTATATAAGAATTTGCCAGAGCACCACACAGTAAAATGTCCAGTGTTCGTTCAACTGTAAAAGTGTACATATGAGTCCAATAGGGACCCATATGTAGCTACTCTGTGAGAGCTGAATTAACACTGAACACTTTACTGTGCAAGTTTAACTTATTGCTCTCTTTTAAGTTTTGTTAGTTAGAAAGTTGGCCGTAGCCGTGAGAAAGACGCATTACATTCTGGTAAGATATATTTTAGATTATTGTCCAACACATTATTTAGAAAATACTGATATTAATATTAACATCGCGTTCAATGCCACGGATTCATAAAAACCCATTTTTACCATTGTATAGGCTAAAGCATATTCTGTTCAAAGTCGACCCATGTACGCCTTGGACTAACACTTACGTGAAACCCCCCCGCGAACTGTTATAATGTAAAACAATATCGTTTCATTGTGGGCATACGTGCACTCCAAAAACTGTTCCCACCCAGAAAGTAAACCGTTTCTTTAAATAATTTAATTCCGCCTCACACCTTACGAATCACATGATCATGATCAATATGTAACAAAAGGAGACAAAAGCGTACGGCTAAAAAAACTTTAAAAAATATATTGGATAAATCTTATTTACGAGAAAATTAATCAAACAGTAACGTGTGTCCGGCTCGTGTCATAGGCTAAACGAAATAGCCTATATTTAACGCCAGGCGGCCCTGTTCTTTTGCGATTGCCAATTAAAAAACCAGTTAACTTCATTATCCTGTTAAGGCGCAAAACGATTCCGGGTAGATTGTGCCCCTAAAACTGGTCCCGGAACGGCTGGATCAAACCTGATCTTAAACCCCTGAAATCAATCCAGGGTCACAGTTTGGTCGCACAGCTGTAAAACACATCGGACAGCCGGGCTCTCATCGCCCTAGTTCACGTTACTAATTTCAAAAGGACTACCACATTGCTCACAGAAGATTAAAGGTATACTGCAAACTTCGGTTAGACGCTGTTATATGTTTTTTTCTATTTTGTTAATTTGTCTTCAGACTTCAAGTTCCTGAAACAAGCAAGACTTGCCGGTTCCTTTGCTTGGGGTGGTAATTTCCATCACTTTGGCTAAAATATAGACTGAGCTATTTTTCTGACCAGAGCAGTATCGACAAGTTCAGTCCTCAGTGCTCTGTAGGTCAGTGCAATCTTCCCAACAACATAAGCGTCGTTCATTTTTCATATCTTGGCGTTTTCTTCCTTTTATAGATTCCATCAAATAAATTGTCATATGATTTACTGTTTATATGGGCATGAACAAGCCACCGTTTCTCCAGTTAACGTTTATTCTATTGCCAGTAAGATTTCAGCGGTCTCTGTGACAACCTCACGAATTATTATCTCTAGCTATAATGCAGCACTCTGTAGCAACTTTTTAAACGCTAATATCAATCAGATGTTGACAGTTCCGCCCTGGCAGATTTGTAGCGCGAGGATAATTGATTAGCGCCAGAATAGCAGGTCTAAGATTTATTGATGAAGTGAGTAGGCTATAGCTTCGGAACGCTACGTGCAGAGCCAATACATTCTCCTAAAATAGCCGTGTAATATCGAAGACCTCCCCTCGATTAACCTAACCCACCCAGCCTAATTTTAGCCTACTATATAGCTGGCCTTTTTCATTTTTTTTTTTTTTGGGGTAAAATTCTCTCCGGGACATTCAAAAGCATAATTCAACGAGAACACAACAGACTCGCCATGCAACGTCCAAAATCAGCGTCGCTACTGAACTGTCACGCAATTCTGACACCCAGAAACAAGGGCTTGTTTTCTGAAAACTACAAGTCCCAGTGATATCTGGCAGCTTAATACACGGAGGCGGGCCGATCTCGCGCAATAACATTGGGGAAATGGTGTACATGGCACGGCAATGGTGCCGTTGAATCCAATGTCATATCTATTCTCCAAAGACTACAACTTTCGCGATGCTCAGCGAATATGGTAAACGCAGACCTGTCAAACGTAGAGGACGCCATTTTAATCGCAGCCTTAAAATGGCTGGAAAATGCAAGCCAGCAGTGGGAGCACGGGGAGGTTTCTGTTTTCCCATTGAATCAGCGAATCTTTCTCTCGTTTTTCACAGATGACACGGGTTTAAATGGCCTCAGGCCGTGTCGGATGCCGTTAAAATGGATATCAAAACTGCGGTTTTCAACGCGGCTCGAGACGGGAAGGTGAAACTTATTCAGAAGTTGCTGTGCAACAAAACTCCGCAGGAGTTGGAGGCACTTGCGGAGGAGAAGACGCAGGGAGGCACGCCGCTGCTGATCGCGTCCCGGTACGGTCACCTGGAGGTAGTCGACTACCTTCTCCAGCATTGTAAGGTTAATGCGGAACTTGGGGGCTCGGTCAATTTCGACGGGGAAACTATCGAAGGAGCCCCACCTCTTTGGGCAGCGTCTGCCGCGGGGCACCTGCCCGTCGTGCGCAGCCTTCTGAAGCACGGCGCGTCCGTCAACAGCACGACGCTGACCAACTCGACCCCGCTGCGCGCCGCCTGCTTCGACGGCCACCTGGAGATCGTGCGCTACCTGGTGGAGCACCGGGCGGACATGGAGGTGGCCAACCGGCACGGGCACACCTGCCTGATGATCTCCTGCTACAAGGGCCACCGGGAGATCGCCAGGTTCCTGCTGGAGCGCGGCGCCGACGTCAACCGGCGCAGCGCGAAGGGGAACACGGCGCTGCACGACTGCGCCGAGTCCGGCAGCCTGGACATCATGAAGATGCTGCTGAAGTGCGGCGCGCGCGTGGAGCGGGATGGCTACGGCATGACCCCCCTGCTGGCCGCCAGCGTGACGGGCCACACCAACGTGGTGGAGTACCTGGTGCACCAGCCGCGCGCGTCGCGCCGGGACCGCGTGGACGCCCTGGAGCTGCTGGGCGCCACCTTCGTGGACAAGAGGCGCGACCTGCTGGGCGCCATGCGCTACTGGCGCCGGGCCATGGAGCTGCGGCAGCCCGGCGGCGGCCGGGCGGGCGCCCTGGCCAAGCCCGCCGCCGCCGCCGCCGCCGCGGGCCCCGCCGCCGCGCCCGCGTACGACCACGCCCGCGAGGCGGCGACGGCGGAGGAGCTGGAGGCGCTGATCTCGGACCCGGACGAGATGCGCATGCAGGCGCTGCTGGTGCGCGAGCGCGTCCTGGGGCCCGCGCACCCGGACACGTCGTACTACATCCGCTACCGCGGCGCCGTCTACGCCGACTCCGGCGACTTCCAGCGCTGCGTGGCGCTGTGGCGCTACGCGCTGGACATGCAGCAGGGCAACCTGGAGCCGCTCAGCCCCATGACCGCCAGCAGCCTGCTCTCCTTCGCCGAGCTCTTCTCCTTCGTGCTGCAGGACCGCGCCAAGGGCGCCGTGGCCGCGCGCGTCACCTTCCGCGACCTGATGGCGGTGCTCGGCAGGGGCGTGCGCGAGGTGGAGCGGGCGGTGGCGCAGCGGGACGCGCACCCGGACGCGCCCCAGTTCACCAAGGTGCTGTCCATCATCCTGCACCTGCTCTTCCTGCTGGAGAGGCTGGGCGGCGGCCCCGAGGAGGAGCACCAGAAGAGGCAGGCCGTCTACCGCCTGCTCAAGCTCCACCCCCGCGCCCGGAACGGCCACACCCCCCTGCACATGGCGGTGGACCGGGACACGACGGCCGTGGGGCGGTACCCCGTGGGCCGCTTCCCCTCTGCGGCGGTGGCGGCGCTGCTGCTGGAGTGCGGCGCCGACCCGGACGCCCGCGACTCCGACAACAACACGCCCTTGCACGTGTGCGCCGCCAGCGGCAGCCCCGACATCATGGGGGCGCTGGTGCGCGCCGGCGCCCACTTCGACGCCACCAACGCCGCGGGCAGGACCGCCTGCGAGCTGCTGGAGGAGGGGCACGGCGGGCGCCACGCCATGCCGCCGCTGGCCCACGTCACGCTGCAGTGCCTGGCCGCGCGCGCCATCGAGAGGCACAGACTGCCTTACAGGGGCCTCATCCCGCGCGAGATGGAGGCGTTCATCGAGATGCACTGACCTCGCGACCTCCGACCTCCGACCTCCGCCCTCCGCCCGTTTTTTTTTTGTTTGTTCCCTCCTCTTTCCTGTCAGAGGGGTGTGCACGACGACGGCCGATTTCACGCCTTGCTCACCTGCCCTCTTGCCGCTGAATTTTTATTTTTACAAAAATTCTTCTGAATTTGTGAGGCAGAAAGAGCCTGGTGCTGGGTAAGTTTTGCATTGGGGCTTGATATCGGAGGAGGGTACACACACGTTGTTGTTGTGCGCAGCTGTTTGGAAAATGATGCCTGGGTAATCAATAGGAGCCAAAACCGGCAGACATACACCCCCCCCCCCCCCCCCCCCCCCCCCCCCCCCCTGCCCCCCGAAATGGAGCTGTGCACCCCTCTGCTTTGCTCTGTTATCGGTCTCCTCGGGCATTTCACCGAGCCCCCCGGATCTGTAACGTGATAGCACTTAAAGCCACTCATTGCCACAAGTCATGTAAATTCAGTCGTAAACTATTTTTTATTTTATTTTATTTTTACTTTTATTTCTCCCAGCCAAATTTAAAAATAGAGACATTGTGAAGCGCTCGGGGTGGGTTGGGGGGGGGGGGGCAGGCTGGGAATAGCCCCCCTGAGGTGCGGACAGACCTCTAAGTTTGATTTAAGGTCGTATTCCGCCTCTACGGTTTCCTGCGCGGCTGACGCAGCTTATGTTTAGCGCTGCACGTTGGCTTGTCATTCGACACGGCGGGCGAACTCGGAGAGGGTGCCCGTGAGCCGCGCAGTGCTGAGCTAGGGGAGAATCCGGAGTGGGGTGCTTTTCTGTTTTGGTGTCAGATGATGCATCCATGTGAGGATACGGAGTTGTTAGGGTTGTTTTTTTTTGTTGTTTTTTTTTGGTTCTGTTCTTGCAATTGAATTATTGTATTGCAAAAAAAAAAAATCAGTCTAACTGGCTCCTTATTGCCTCTGTTGTGTATAAGCAGGGCTACATTTCTGATTTATCATATTCCCCCCTGATTCCCCCCCCCCCCCTATTACAACATGTGAAACAACATGCTTAAGTATTGAAGTGCCAGAATATCTTAAATTTCAGTTACTGCTGAGTTATACGGATTTGGATATGTTGCCTCGTACAGCCTGCAAGCTTAAGTCACCGTAGACCCAACTGTGGACTGACCACTGCTACCTTAAATATTCTTCCCCAGTGTCTCGGTTTTTTGGAATGTTGGAGTATTTCTGCATTCTATTTTTGTTGGCCTGGAAACCTGTGTGGCTGTGGTTGGGGGTGGGGGGTGGGGGCTTTGTAGAACAGGTGATTTTTACACCACAAGGGTTTGATTTAGTCAACCTAGTTTAGCATCTATGGAAAAACCATGGCCATATCAGGTTCTTCTCCTTTGATAGCCTTGTCATTTATATGGTTTTGTTGTAAAGGCTCAGTCTGTCCCCTCAGACTACACTGACATTGATGGACAGGCCTGGTAGGCAACTGAACCTGCCTCAGTCTTATGTGGTGATTTTTTTGTTTGTTTTATTTGACTATATCATGTTCTTTTTTTGTTGATAATTTTCTGCATTTAAAGCACTTTTCTGAAAACCCCAGTATTTTATTGTGCATCTGAACTATATAGAGTGCTCAGTGCCTCATAACAAGTCCCCTGTATAACAAATCACATGATTTAACTGTCAGGAACAAAAACCCAAATGAGCCGTCTGAATAAAACCCCTTATCACATGACAGCTTGTGCATTTCCTTTTGCAGCCATGAGTCAGTTTTAGAGGTGGTGATTTGACCAAGATAAAATAATCACTAATGTGTCATCTAAGGGTTTTTATAAATACCAGCTCCCTGGAAACGTGGCCATCCGAGCACCACGAAACCAGTGAACAATTTAATACAAGTTTTCAGGCCTTGAATTTTATCCTGGTAAACTAATAGAACAAAATGGAAAATATAATCTCTATAATAATATCTGCCTGGGAAAGTGTTTCATTGAATATAAAGAATATTGACTGTTAATGAAGCAGGGTAGTTGGCTACAATGGTGGTCTAGGATTTTCCCGTACTTAGTAGAACGGTGAACCTATTCAGTATTGTGTTTGATTTTTCTATTGTTTTTTTTGAAAATACACCATGGGAAGGTTAGTTCCCTTGTGGTGCAGACGCGTGAGGGAGGGTTTGGGTTATGCTCCACTTCCGTCGCCTCAATTCAGGAAGTGAATTTAAATTCAAGCAATTCATTCAAGAAAGCGTAGAGCATTATGGGAATATTTTCAAATTCATCATCAGTGGAATTCTGCTCCTCTTCCTCCTTTTCAGCGTGCCTGCTCCTCTTCCTCGGGGACGGGACACGTGACGATGGGACACGGGGCCTTCGGGGAAATTGCTCGCTCGAGGATGTGCTTGGGGTCATGCCCCCCCCCCCCCCCCCCCCCCCCCGAAATCGAGCACGGGGACACACGGGGCACATTCTGAGCCCTGACCCTGACCCCCCGCGATGGCCTTCTAGAAAAGGGCGTGAGAGGGCATGGCTTGTTGGAAGGGGGTTCATCCTGTTGTTTGTGTTGAATTTGGAAAGGGGGGTCAGAAGTGCATTGTAAAATAGATGGCGGCAGCAGTGGCGGGGGGGGGGGGGGGGGGGGGGTGGTTCACCTTTGTTTCACAATTGCGCCTGAAACTCTTCCGTTTCCCCGTTAAGGTGCACGGGTTCGAAACGCTTTGCCCACGGGCAAGAGGGCGCTCCGGAGGAGAGGCACAGGGCCGCATGTCAGGGTGATTTCGGAGGCACCCGAGGTGCGCTCGCTCGGGAGCTCGTTCACAGAGGAACTGAAACGAGAGTAATGAAGGTAAAAATAAATCCCACCGGGCCTGTACACAGCCCGCCCAGACCCGCCCGCCAGGCCCTTGTTAACCCTGGCACACACACACTTAACCCTTTCAAGTGCAGGTTTTTCGGAATGTTTATTTATTTTATTTATTTATTTTTTACAATTCCAAGTCAGTGTTCTAGAGCAAATCGAACGCCGCTTAGTCAGTGTTCTAGAACAAATGGAACGCTGCTTAGTCAGTGTTCTAGAACAAATGGAAACGCTGCTGCTTTCGATCACTGCCGGCGGTGATTGTTACGTCAGCATTAGAATGTTCGGCGAAGGAACGTTCCGAGCAGGAATAATGTTCCGTGGGCACGCGGGCGGGGTTAAGGTGGGACTGTCAGAATTCTTTTTGACGCCGGCGGGCGACGTGGTCGGGGACAGGAGAAAACGCCGTGTTTCTCGCCGGGCCATGCGTTGGAACCCCCCCCCCCCCCCCCCCCCCCCCCCCCCCCCCCCCCCCCCGCCCCTCGCAGATTCTGCAAAAAAAAACGCTCTTCCTCCTCTTCTGCGTTTTTATCCTTCCGCCCGGAACGGCCGGACTTCGGACTTCTGGAGTCCACGCTTTGTTTGCGGTCGCCCGGGGGCGTTCCTGAAACGCGATGCGGAAATGTGAGCGTGTCACACTTTGAGCTCTTAAAGGGGCTCATATAAATAGCCTCCGATTAACGTCAGCAAGGGCACCGTCGCTTCTCTGGTGTTTTACTGCCTCTATATTAGGACGCTTCTATGTACAGTAAGCCGGTTACTGGAAGCCAACCTACAGTGAGGTCAAACTGCATCTGCTGGTGTCAGCCTGCTGATGAGTGCGAGGGGAACAGGTCGGTAATTCCAGTCACGCAAAACATGTTTTTTTTCCCAGCCACGTTTATTTTAGGGGGGGGGTATTAATACAATGAATTCTTTTTCAAGAAATGAATCATTCGTACACTTCGCACAAATCGTCTGAATGATCCTATTCTAAAGCCTAACTTTGTCAGACATTATTTTTGTTCAGGGTGAAATAGTTGCTCAGCTGGGCCTGTTCGATACCTTTATAAAATATTACACAAATATTATACAAATGAACACCCTATTGTAGGTTTCATTTCAGGCTCAGTTCCATTTTTTGATTGGCCCAACACCAAACAACTGATTTGTCCTGTTGTACAATTTTTTAAATATGATTTATCTAACCGCTTCAGAAATCAGACTGCGCATATAATAACTTTCAAATCATTGTCAACTAATGCAATTGACATTAGTTTATCAAAAACAGATACTCGTATAGTTGACTTCAAATGCACAATATGACAGAATGACCTGGTCTGTATCACAAGCGCTTCTGTTTCCAATTTAAAATACAATAAAATTCCAAAAATGTTTCTTTTTTTTTTTTTTTTTTTTTACACTAGTAAATCTCCAGGTCCATAACATCGCCTTTAAGAATTTGACAACTACACTGCATTTAAAGAAATGCATTTAATCAAGATTGACACACCTCAGAAAATAAATGCAATTGCACCTGTAGAAATCACCACCGTCAATTTACACACAAAAGACCTTCCCAAATGCCTAAAAGCAAATATACGACAGAATTTTCAATGTAAAATCAACTCCGTTAGAGTAGGCTACATTTGGCCCATACAGGGCTGTGTTTGTCAGTACCTTATAAGCTACTTAAGGAAATGTTGAACAGTGTCATTTACACAAGCACACATATGGGTGCCACATATAGGCTATAAAAAATAGCAGTCCTATGGTATGAGAACACCTGCGACACCCCCCCCCCCCCAATCATTTTAAGCTGTGGCTTTCCCAGCAAAATGAAAGTAAGATAAAAAATAAAAAAAACCCCCAAAAAAACCCAGAACCTCCGGACTGAAACAATGAGAACATGGACTAAAATAGACCCTCTGTGGGGAGGGGGGGGGGGGGGCTCCTGTCAGGTTGACTCCCGCTCCTCTCCTCTGGCACCATTTCCTCCCCTCTGGGACCTTCCTCTCGTTCCTCTCCTCTGGGACCTTCCTCCCGTTCCTCTCCTCCGGGACCTTCCTCCCCCACCTCCCTCGGAGGTCTCTCCCCCCCAGTCCCGACCGTCATTTGGGAGTCATTCCCGATCATGACGCAGCTGGCGTTCGCGATGTGGATGTTGGGACGCTGGTCGGGCGGGGGGTACCAGAGTCCCGGGACGGGGCCGTGCGCGCCGGGCTGGGCGCTCAACAGGGACTCGAAATGTTCCAACATCCTCTGCTGGTCCGACAGCAGGCGCATGAGCCGCTCCTGGTCCTGCAGGGGCCCGGTCCCGCGCAGCAGCTCCGCGCTCCGCTCGTTGTCCTCCCGCGCCCGCCGCTCCCTCCGCCGCTGCGCCCGGATCCGCTGCTCCTGCCTCCACACGCTGCGCTGCCGGGCGATCCGGTCCGGCGCCATGGCCTTCCGGGCCTTGCGGTCGAACCCGCGCCCGCCCTCCTCCAGCGGGACGAAGATGCGCAGGCTGGCGGGGAGGCGTTCGCGGGGCAGCCGGTTCTCGCTGGGCAGAAGCGGGATGACGGTGTTGGACTTGTGCCGCTTCTCCAGGGAGCTCATGAGGGCGCAGTTGGACTCGAACTCCAGCATGCGGGGGTTGAAGTTGCGGGACAGGAGCAGGAGGGTGAAGGCCGAGTTGTTGATGGCGTCGTCCACGCAGCTGAGCCGGTGCCTCCCGGGGACGGCGAAGTCCTCGTTGAACGTGGCGCCCGGGCCGTCCACCAGGGCCTCCAGCCTCTCCTGCAGCCGGCCGGCCAGCTCCTCGTCCGCCGGGGAGTGCAGGATCACAAACGAGAAGAACTCCTCCTCCCCCTCCTCGTCTTCATCCTTGCCCTTGTCCCGCTCCTCCTGTTTCGGGCGCGCTTCCTGGCCCTCGGGTTTACGGTCCTCGCTGAGGGAGGCTGAAGCTGACGGCGGGGGGTCGCCGCGGTTTCGACGGCTCCCGCCGAGCGGCCGCCGCCCCGCCCGGGCGCGGCTCTGGCTTCGGCGCTCTCTGGCGCGCCAGCCCGGCGGCTCCCCGCGGCCTCCGCGCGGCTGTTCTCACCCGCGGGGCCCTGCCGAGCCGCCGGGGGGCGCTGTCGCGGTGGGCCGCACCCCGCCGGAGCCACGGGCGGGCTGGTGCTCTCGCTCGGTCTCTCCACCAGGGGGCGGCGCAGAGCACTGCCGTCCGGAGCGTCGGCTCGGTCGGGAGAGAGGCCGGGGGTGGCCTCGTCCCCCGGGCCGCTGCTGGCCCCTCCGCAGGTCAGCGTGCGTTCCTGCCACTCCTCGCTCGGTTTCTCCACCAGGGGGCGGCGCTGAGCACTGTGCTCCGGAGCGTCGGCTCGGTCGGGCGAGAGGCCGGGGGAGGTCAGCGTGCGTTCCCGCCGCTCCTCGCTCGGGGGGCTGACCCGCGGAGACGGCGTCCCGGGGTCCTGCACGCCCCGCGCGGCGCCGCCCACCTCGTACAGCGCGGTGGGGGACGCGCTCACCTCCAGGTGACTGGGGTAGGACACCAGGCCCGAGCGGACGGTTCGGAGGGAGGACGGGGGGCTGCTGGCGCCCTCCGTCCCGGATGGGGCGCTGTCCCGGCCGCCTCGTATCCTCACGGCCGTGGTGCCCCCGCCGGACCCCCTGCTCCCCGGGGGGGCGTGCGGGCTCGCCCACGCGCCGGACCGTAGCGTCTCTCCGTCCTGCCAGGAAGAGGCCCCCCCGGACGCAGCTCCGAGCTCCCAGCCGCAGGCCTCCCTGGCCTCTTCCACTAATCTCGCCAGCGTTCCGCGCCCCTCCCTGTTTCCGGTTTGGCGGGAGCACGCCCGGAGCGCCGCCCGGTAAGCCCGGTCCGCCGTGACTCATTCGCACAACTTCTCGTCGGCCAGCAGCCAGAAGATCCGCGCCAGCTCGACGGCGGAGTCCGCCCCGGGTTCCTGCGGCGAAACTCTGCCCCCCCGCGCGGCCTCGGGGCCGCGCCCGCGACTCTCGAGCGTTTCGGCCAGGCGCCGGGCCACCCCGGCGTCCCCCAGCGCCCGGAGCTTGGCGAGCGCCTCGGCCTCCTTCCCCAAACCCATCAGGGACATGGCGTGCACGAGCTCCTCCGTCCGGCTGCGCCCGAGTTTGAAAGTGAGGCTTTGCAGCCTGTCCCTGGGAGCGAGGGAGAGAAGCCGAAACGCGTCCTCCAGCGCGATCCCTGCCTCGTCTTCCCCAACCGTCTGCGGTTTCTCCTCCGTAGCTTCCCTCTCCCGCTCGGACATCCTGTTCTGATCTCGCAGAAGAGGCCCGTATGCTCAGACCACATGGTTGTAAAAGGCAACAACAAAAAAAAAATTAGCCTTTACAAGCGCATGCTTTTCAAACGAAACGAAGTTTCTAACCAGCTATCTTCCACTTCAGGCTTCGTGATTTTCCCTTCCCCAGCAACCACAGCGTCTGAAAAGACAAGGGGACAAACAATATAAGGGAGACGCAATACAAGCTACTGCTATCACAGCAACGAGGTATCTTAAAAAGTTACAACGGACAACCTTTCCCCCCCCCCCTATATCTGGCCAGCTTTTTACGATATTTGAGATATGAGCACTTGCTCCTATGACTAATCTACTTATGACATACCAATAGGAGATATACATGGCTTCAAACAAGGGGTTCGATTAGAATAACCACAATCAAAGTAAACTCTGAAAGTACTAATACGTGGGGATTTTAATTACCCGTTACTAGACAATGGAATCATTTAAAGCACGTGCCAATCCGTTCAGTTATAAAACATACCAGTCGTACAGCCACATCTGCGACTTCAATACTATTAAAAATGATCAAATCACGTTGACTGCCTGTCTTTAATCTACTGCACACACCGCTTATGGCAAAAAACTGCATTGACAAAGACGCATCCCACACTGTACGTGTTCTGACACAAAGCGAAAGACCTGAAAACCGACTCACAGCTGTTAAGAAACGACTGGAAGAACAACGCACCTGCAGTTAAAACCACTTTCCTTTTTAAAAAAATTTGTTGATTCACATTTTCATAAGTAGGCCTAAACAGCAAAATACCTGTCACGGCGACATCCTGCACTTAATGTCCCTATGCACTGGCCCAAAAAAACAGCCGATATTCATTCAAACTGTAAACTTACCATACAGTAGGAAGAAATAATCCTACAGCTGAGAAAGCGGAAATGATCCACTACATGTTACGACACAAGGGCAAATAATAATTCGCTCCCGGAAGTTCCCCCAGATGCAAGCATTCCTTTCAAACTTCTATTTTTTTCTCTTGTTTTAACCATTATGGCAGAGCTGGATTTACTTTAGTTTCACAAGGAGATGATAAAAAGACAGCTCAATGTTTCAGTTCAAAACAATTACAATCCTAGTGACTCATTTAGCTTCGTTCTCAGTCTCAACTGGCATTTGTTTAAACTTCAGAGGCTGCTAGCAACACGTGCAGTAACGAAGTTCAGTTTTCACTTTTGATGAAGTTTCGTGCCCACAGTAGATGGCAGTAGAGACCGCGTTAGTGTTACGTTATCCTTGTGGCCATTACAGAATAATGCTATCAATTAAAAAAAAACGAATAGACGACTATTGCTTGTACTTAGTCCAACTAGCTATATTTCGCATCCTGGCGCACGTAGACTCGATGGTTTTCCACCACAAATGCAGAATACGAATATGCTAGTCATGTTCTTGGGGGTTCCGGTCCAAAAACTTTTCTGGAACGAAGGGTGCAAAGTAAATAAATCCCTAAAATGTCATTCAAAAAATAAAAATAAAATGCTAAGCTGTAGAATATAATTTTTTAAAACTTTATTTTATTTTTAAATAGTCCTGCCCATCAGCTTATTTCATGTGTATCACAAGTAAGGTTTTCTGTTTTCTGCTCCTAAATTCAGACAAGACTGAAATGTTGGTTTTAGGTCCCAAAATATTAAGGGAGAAATTGTCTACTCTCACCTTAAACTGTGATGGTTGTTTGGCTGAACCTAATATGGTCGTTAAAGACCTTGGTGTCACCATTGATCCTGATCTATCTTTTGACACCCATATAAAAAACATATCCAGAATTGCCTTTTTTCAGCTGCGCAACATAGCTAAAATTAGACATTTCCTGTCAGTCGGGGATGCTGAAAAATTGATCCATGCGTTTGTTACGTCTAGGTTAGACTACTGTAACGCCCTGCTTTCTGGCTGCCCTAATAACTCGTTAAAGAGTCTCCAGCTTGTGCAGAATGCAGCTGCTCGTATCTTGACCAGAACTAAGAAGTATGAGCACATTACACCAGTACTAGCGTCGCTTCACTGGCTACCCATTAAGCATAGGATAGACTTCAAGGTTTTGCTCCTGACTTTTAAAGCTCTGCATGGACGTGCACCTGTGTACATATCGAACCTGCTCCTACCTTATAAGCCCACAAGGTCACTCCGATCTCAAGACGCAGGCTACTTGGTAGTCCCAAGAATTTCCAAGAACCTAAAAGGTGGTACGGCTTTCTCCTACAGAGCCCCACTACTGTGGAACCAGCTTCCAAAATTTATAAAGGAGTCAGACACAGTCTCAATATTTAAATCTAGATTAAAAACGCACCTCTATACTCAGGCTTACAATCAGTTGTAGTCTGGAGACAGGGTGCGAGAAGCCTGTAGTCATAGAGCTTTGTAGGTGGCAATCCCTTCCTTACTGTCACCTGCCAATCAGCTGTGACCCGACTTTACATGGGCTGGCTCTTGATAGGCGGGTATGGTTGTCTACCCCTCATGACTGCATGGGCTCTCCATCCCTGTCCTAGTAGATATGCAGCCATATTCTACTCCTGGCGGCGTCCCCCCAATACACACCACTGCCTTTTTACTCACTGTCTGTTATATTGCATATTCCCTAACTGCCGTTTCCACCCTCTTCCCCACGCTGCCGGCGGGGCTCTTGCCCCAACCCTCGAGACTGCTTCGAGAGTCGTCTGGTCTCCCCCACCTCTGCGGTCCAGCCCCTCCTTCGTCATTGCCTCCACCCTGCACACATCTGCCGCCACCTGCTGTTCCCCATCACCGCCACCCGGCCCCACCCATCATCTGAGCCACATCACCTATCATATCTTGTGCATAAACTGGCTGACATGCTGGTCACCAGTCGGCACCCTGAGCCGACCAGAGGAGGATGGGTTTCCCCCTTGAGCCTGGTTCCTTCCGAGGTTTCTCCCCATCTGCACAGGGAGTTTTTCCTTGCCACTGTTGCCTTAGGCTTGCTCCTGTGGGGGTTTAGGCTAGGGTTGTCTGTAAAGCGTATTGTGACAACTGTTGTAAAATACGCTATACAAATAAAATTTGATTTGATTTGATTAAGGTCTATGCAATAAGTATATTAAGTACATAAGAAGTTTTATGGTAGTATTTCCATTCATTATATATTTCAGAAGAATCTGCTTGTGTGAGTGTGTATGCTGCTACCTCATGGAGATGGGTGAACAACATGCTGGGGGGGGGGTGGGGGGGGGGTCAAATAGGGACAGGTGGCTGATATTGGAGATTGGAGGAGGAGCAGATGAACCCTTTAAAGAGTAAGGTGAATATGCATGTTAGAATGTTCTTAACTGAACATTCTAATGCTGATGTAACAATCACCACTGGTATTCGAAGGCAATGGAGGATGCAAAAAAAAAGAAGGTATAAAACAACAATAAGGACGATGTGGAAAATATCTGGCAAAATGATATGTCATGAATTAAGAAATTGTATTTTTTTTAAATTACTTGTTTACATGGCATACTTATTGTCAGCATCATAAGAGACCCTTTTGAACTGAAATGTTGCTGCTCCCTTCTGCCTCAACATCTGTGTGGCTTCCGAAGGAAAGGAGGTGACTCACGATAGAATCATCACAGTCACCCCCTACTACTAAACGGGTGCAGGAGAACCGCCTACGGATCGAGTTTCCTGTTTGTGAGCGGGGAGTACAATGAATGGAACAGAGGGATTGGGGTTAAAGGTCATATGACAGCGTGGGTAATAGCTGTGGTATGATTCAGGAAATGGTTAGGCCATTACTTGGAAGGCAAAGGAAAAAAAGTTGGGGGGGGGGGGGGGGGGGGGGGGAGAATAAGAGTGTATAGCCCAAAAACGAGTGTTCAACTAGACTCAAATAATTGTCTGGCTAATGTGGTATTAACAATGAAGTTAATGTATGTACAAATGCAGACAAATCAATGTAGCTTGTGATTATTTTTTTCCTCCGTCCAAAAAATCATTTTAAAAAAAACAACACAAGTAATAAAGAATTGTAATATATTTTAATTAATCCCATGTTGACAGTTGCTTGTTTTCATACAATGTTCACAAAGTGAATTCATACTTGGTCCACTTCCTTTTGAAATGCTCCTCATAGGACCACAATAATTTCAATTTGACGAGAGGAACGCAAAATCAGACCCGACATTATAACTTTCTCCTGTACTCATTGGCCAAAAGCTCCCTGTGGTGTGGGGACAGTGGAATGAAGGCGCTGCGGCAGTTAGATCAAATGTATTTCATCTATTGTGACGCAGCGCATAAGATATGTATTGTCTTCTGTGGGGTGGAGGCGGGGTTACCCATTTTCTGAAGCGTCTTGGCAAAGAGTTCTCCCGCCAAACGCTACAGCTGCAGCTCTATGCAAAACAGGGAACCGCGCCACAAACAGTTGCACGGCCTAATGGCGCAACATTCCATGATCATACATCCTATCACATCGCACAGGGTGCAACAATGGAGTGCATCTTTAAACTTTATTCTGTTACTGGTTTTATTATGAACAAATATAAGTACCACTGTTCTCTTTATTTGCATAACGCTAACTAAATGTACAACCATTCAGCCGCATTTCTCCCTCGGACAGCGACAATGGGCTTCATGTTCTTTGCAACTGCGGCCCCGGTGCCACAAATTTGCATATTCTCGCGGCAAGTTATTGGGGGGGCGGGGCCAACTTTAAGGCGCGAGACCAAACTTTCGCGCGCTGAGCTGAGGCTCCAGTCGCTGTGCTGAAAGACACTTTCAGTAACCTATCGCAACTAACAATGGGAGACTTTTCAACCAATGGGAATGCGAAGTGGATTTTGTAGGCGGGGCAACATGTGGTTGAAGAATCTCATTGATTGAAGTCACTGGAGTTTAGTGTTAAAATAACTTGCAGTGTGGAGTCAACTTTTAGAACGACAATTTTTAAAGTTTTGTTTGTTTTTTGGAAGGGGGACACAGGTAATTACTGATTTACAATTACTATAGCTTTCTGACAGCTATCTTGCTTCATTGAAGTAAATTCAACAACAACCTTTTAGCTATTGATCATTAGTTACGTTTTGATAGTGCTTGTTTATCAAGGAACTTCACAGTTACTACATACAGTAACTCGGTAGCTAACTGCACTCTTTATGTTTTATCTAGCGAAGGAACTCATTGCTATATTTTCTAACTGCCTGTCAGTGTCATTTTGAGGAACCAGCCAAAGTTGAGAGAGTAACATTGACGTAACGTTTTTAGACAAAGCAACTTGGCTAAGTGTAATGTATCTGTGTTGTTCAGATGGGCAGCTAGCACAACCTCTTCCCAGGCTATGGCTTTAAACGTTACGTTTCTGTTCGATGGTCAGCTATCTAGACGGAACAGGGCATAGCTGTAAAAGATAAGACGCACCAGCTAGCCGGTTCCAGCCAATGGAGAGAGTTTGTGCGAACAGGAAACTTCTATTTTTTTTGGCAGACTTTGTGTAACTTGGCTTCAATATAAGATCAGTGCCGTTTGTGTTTCTGAAATTGAAGTCTTATTGATTTGGAACGAATATGGACTAGTGTCCGACCAAACTCAATATTTCGCTTTATTAATCAAATCGAATAAGGCGTATGTTAAGGCATGTGCCAAAATCTGTTGCTAAGCTATGTTAGTTGGCCGTCTTTAATTGCGCTTGAAGTCAGCGTGGCAACTTTAAGTGCAGTCGCTAGCCTGGAATTGGTTTCGATTTTATTGTTGGGAGTTTTATCTTCCTGCCGGTCATTGCACGCAGCACTACCAACGTAACCGCCTGCGTATTTTAATAGTGACCACAGTGGGTTTCAGTCCCATTATGAACAAATGCAAATACTCGGCGGGGGGCTATCCGTTGCCTGAAATGGGGGTGTTTTTGTTTACTGCCACTGTTGTCTCTACGGCCAACAGTGCCAGTAAACTGGCCCATTCTACGGACACATGTATGTGTTTTCTGTAATTGAAAGGTTACGTGGCCGCTGACTAGTCTTTGACTTGGATATTCTCCTGTGATGCCGGTATTCTTACCGCCTCGTTACATTGTACGTTTGCTTGCAATCACCAGATAACATTGGCCGTAATCTATAAAACGCGTAATTTATAACGCGTAAAATGGGGTGGACGTTACATTTACGCCGCAGCTAGCGTGTATCGCTAGTAGTGTTGGCAGACGTGAGGAATGCACTGCCTACTACATGTCGTCCGGCGGTGTCCCCGCTGTGGGGGTCTGCCGTTTTTGCGGTGGGGGTGGGGGTGGGGGTGGTGAAGGCAGCTATAAGGAAATAACAAAATGGCCATTCCGTCGTGTCACACAGTAATAAAATAAACCCTGCTCGTAATTACTGGTCTTTGGCAGCTCTCGGCATTGGCTGAGACCATTATGTTCTCAAACTGACGTCAGGATTTTTGAAAGTTTAAAGTTTTAATTTTAGCGTCTCTGTTCTGGGAACCTTTGCTGAGTGTCAGGAACACTTGTAAGTTGACTGTGACGAGGTGCTGCCTTTGTCCGTAGTGCAGAACACTGGCGAAGAAGAACATGCTCTCCTTGCTTTGTTTATCTGTGCTGTGAATGCAAATTGGGAAGTAGTTTATGTTTTGGACTTTGATTTTTGGTTATTGCCCAAATTGGATTCCAGGCTTGGGCCCCCTTAACTTTGCTTTGTGTTCCTATGGTAAGACCTGCGCTCAGTTTAGACGGACTACCGCCATTGGGCTGTGTCACTGATGACTCGTTACCCAAACCTCTTCAGTAGGTTTTTTTTTTTTTTTTTTTTTTTTTTTTTTTTTTTTTTTTTTTTTTTTTTTTGTGTGTGGCTGTGGATAGGAGTGTCTGGTTATTGGAATGTTACTGTGTGTGTGTGTCCCCTCCCTGTGCGCTCAAACCTGAACTGCCGTGGCGTTGTCTGTGTGACGTAAGGGCCAGCAGCGATGTGGATTCAGGTGCGCACCATGGACGGGAAGGAGACCCACAGGATCGACTCCCTGTCCAAACTCACCAAGGTTGGGGAGCTGAGGCTCAAGGTGTCGGAGCTGTTTAAGGTGGAGCCAGAGCGCCAGAGGCTGTTCTACAGGGGCAAGCAGGTGGGGGCCCTGTGTGTGCGCGTGTGACGCTCTCAACTGACAGATCTTAATCTCGCACGTGTGTGTGTGTGTGTGTGTGTGTGTGTGTCTCTGCGTGTGTGTGTGTGTGTGTGTGTGTGTGTGTGTGACTCTGCGTGTGTATTTCTGTCTGTGTGGTTATCTGTGCATACAGGTGTCTGTGTGTGTGCTTCTGTGTGCATTTGTGTTTCTGTGTGTGTGCGCGCGCATGTGCATCTGTTTTTCTGTGTGTACGTGCATGTGCATCTGTGTTTCTGTGTGTGTGTGTGCGAGTGCATGGGCATCTGTTTCTGTGTGCGCGTGCGTCTCTGTGTGTGTATTTCTTTCTTTGTGGTTATCTGTGCATACAGGTGTCTATGTGTGTGTTTCTGTGTGTGTGTATGTATGTATGTGTGTGTGTGTGTGTGTGAGCCTATCTGCCTCAGTGTGCTTCTCTGAGTTTGTGCACCCCCCACTTTTCAAAAGCACCTGTTGATGTTCGCCTGTCCCGTGCCGACCTTTCCCTGTCCTCCCCAGCTGGAGGACGACCACACCTTGTTCGACTACAACGTGGGTCTGAACGACATCGTGCAGCTGCTGGTGAGGCAGGCTCCGCCCCCGCTCGCTCTCCCCGCCCGCAAGGACAAGGAGGCGGAGCTTTCGGACTCCGATTCCGGCTGCGGGTCGGGCCAGAGCGAGTCGGACAAGAGCTCCACCCACGGGGAGGTGGAGGGCCAGCTCCCCGGGACGTCGGCCCAGTCCGACCTGCCCGACCTCGTCGACCCCGGCTTCGGCCACTATAAGGTGCGGATGTGTGTGAACTGGGCAGCGCTGTGTTATGTAGGCGTGAAGGAGCTGGGCCTGTAACCTAAAGATGAATGAATGAATGAATCATTGCATTCATATAGCACTTTTCCGAACACTCAAAGTGCTTTACACCTCACCCACTACCAATGTGTAGCACCCACCTGGGTGATGTACGTCAGCCGTTATTGCACCAGAATGCTCACCACACATTAGCGAAGGTGGAGAGGGAGAGAACGTTTTTTTATCCAGTTAAATCAGGGGATGGTTAGGTGGCAAGTCTGCTGGGACTTTATCCAGAACACTGGGGAACCCCCTACTCTTTGCAACAAGTTTCATGGAGTACCACAGTGAGTCAGGGCCTCGATTTAACGTCTCATCCGAAAGACAGCATCTCCTACATCACAGTGTCCCCATCACTGCACTGGGGCACTGCAAAGGTTGCAGGTTTGATCCCCAGGTGGGGCACTGCCGTTGTACCCTTGAGCAAGGTGCCAAACCTGAATTGCTTCAGTATATATACAGCTGTATAAATGGATGCTATGTCAAAAAAAGAACATGAAAAAAGATTTGTTAGTTGCTGATGATGAGAGAATTTTCTAAATGCCCGTAATGTAATGTTTTTTTTCTGTATTGTAAATAAATAGTAGATTCCCCTTTGTTTTTTACATTGCTGTAGAAAGAATAGGGTTTGCACTCCTGAAGTGCTTGTCGCATGCGTACTGATCGGGTCTTTGTTTGTTTTTTTTTTTTTTCTTCTTTCAGATAAATGAGTTTGTGGATGCCCGGGACTTGAACATGGGCGCTTGGTTCGAGGCCCAGATCGTCAAGGTAACGAAGGAGACCGAGCCCCCGGAGAGGCGGAGGGCGTGGCCTCTCGTCCCGACGAGGAGGCGGTTTTCTACCACGTCAAATACGAAAAGTGAGACCCGCTCCTGTCTTCATTTCAGGAATGAACTGCCGTTGTTGTGTGATTCCTGTAGCTGCTGGCTCGTCTGCTGTTCTGCTGCCGCAGGAGAACACGGTACTGTGGAGCAGCAGGGAGAATTACGCTTCAAGTGGGCAAAAGTGCCTTGTTTATTAACCCTTACTTTGAAGAGTAGGGTTTTTTTGGAATTATTATTATTTTTTTAAAATTCTAAGCCGGTGTTCTAGAACTCCATCTCCTTCAGTCACCAGCAGTGATTGTGACATCAGCATTAGAATGCTCAGTTCAGAACATTCCAATCACGTACTTGTGACCTCACTCCTCTAAAGAGGTTTAAGTGCAGTGGTCTCATACCTGTAACAGGTTAAGTGCAGTGGTTGGTGTGTGCGTGTGTGTTCTCATCTGCTAGGGGCGTTTGATTCGCTGGGGTTGGGGTTTGGGGTTCTTGCGGTTCTCACCCCCGTTTCTTCTGGCGCCCTCCCAGCTACCCGGAGAACGGCGTGGTGCGGCTGCGGGGGAAGGACGTGCGCCCCCGCGCCCGCACGGTGTACCAGTGGCACCAGCTGGAGGAGGGCATGGTGGTGATGCTCAACTACAACCCCGACGAGCCCAAGGAGAGAGGCTACTGGTACGACGCCCAGATCCAGAGGAAGAGGGAGACTCGCACCCTGAGGGAGATCTACGCCAGGATACTGCTCGGGTACCTCTCTCTCTCTCTCTCTTTCACGTGCTCACTCTCTCACTCTCTCTCTCTCTCTCTCTCTCACTCTCTCTCTCTCTTTCTCTTTCACGTACTCTCACTCACTCACTCACTCACTTTCTCTCTTGCTCTCTCTCTCTCTTTCGCTCTCACTCTCTCTCTCTCTCTCTTTCACGTGCTCACTCACTCACTCACTTTCTCTCTTGCTCTCGCTCTCACTTTCTCTCTCGCTTTCACTCTCACTCTCACTCTCTCTCTCTTCTCTTTCACGTACTCACTCACTCACTTTCTCTCTCTCTCTCTCTTTCTCGCTCTCACTCTCACTTTCTCGCTCTCGCTCTTCGCTCTCTCTCTCTCTCTTTCACATACTCACTCACTCACTTTCTCTCTCGCTCTCGCTCTCTCTCTCTCTCTCACTCTCTCTCTCTCTCTCTTTCTCGCTCTCACTCTGTCTCGCTCGCTCACTCACCTGCATACATGTATACTGGGTGTCTGTTAAATAGTTAAGCTGCTTTCATTAGTAATACTCAGTCTCTCTCACTCCCTTCTCTCTCTCCTCACCGTGCTGTACGTAGATACGGGTGTCTGTTAAATAGTTAAGCTGCTTTAATTAGTAATGCGCTGCCGGTGCTGACCCCCACCCTCGTGCTGTTTCTGACCGTGCTGTGCGTAGAGCACGGGGGCGCCGGTGTGTCTCGTCCCTCCAGCAGGGGGCAGGGCGTGTGCCGGTGCTGACCCCCCCACCCTGCTTGCGTTGCAGAGACGCCGGGGACTCCCTGAATGACTGCCGCATCGCGTTCACCACAGAGATATACAAGATCGAGGAGCCGGGGAGCGCCGAGGATTCTGGGACGGCGTCGGAGAGTCCGCTGAAAAGTAACGGAAACCCCCCCCCCCCCCCCCCCCCCCCCCCCCCCCCACCCCCTTAAACCAAAACGTGCATAAGTGAACGACTACAGACAACAGGGCGGTTTACTTTATTGTGATTGCTGGCCTGTTCTTGGCAGCAAAATCCTCAGTCAGCTTAGTAGGCTTGTAGTGATAAGGACCTTCACAAAAGAGCAGATTTTACTTCACAACTGTCCCCAGTTCATTAAAAAAATTGTTTTAATCATCTTTTTTTTTTACCCCTTGCTGAACTTTGTTCTTATGTAATGGATTTGAGGTTGACTAACTTTATTAGCATGGCTTACATATTAATCCACCCCAGTCTTCTCCCTCATTCCTGACAAATAAAACTGATAAAATCTTGCTACAATGTTAAAGCAAGTTGGATGTTCCCGAATATGTAATTCAGCCATGCTTCCAGTGTGGAAATGTAGTTCTTTTTTTTAAAGACCTATTTAAGGTCGAGCAGTTAAATAATTTTCCTAAAGATAATTTGGCGGGACTGTGCATTGAGTAGCTGCAAGGTGAGCGTGTTCACAGATGGGGTCTGATTCCTGCACTCACTGACGGGTGAGATTAAAGCTCCTGTTAATTATTCATATGAGCTCGTCCTTTAGAAAGCAGAGCTGGAGGGCTAGCTTGCCCCAGTAGATTTTTCCACGATGTTACGTGCCGGGTTTTACAAACCTAGAACCAATCCTAGAACATAGATAATGCACGGCCTGAGTGTGACGGGAGTGCGTGTGTGGTGTGAGTGTGTGACGTGGCCGTGTGTGTGTGTGTGTGGAGCGTGTGTGTGTGTGTGTGTGTGTTGTGTGATGTGTGTGGATGGTGTGAATGCGTGGCGTGTGTGTGGTGTGAGTGTGTGACGAGTGTGTGTGTGTTTGTGGATGGTGTGAATGCGTGGCGTGTATGTGAGTGCGTGGTGTGGGTACGTGTGGGTGTGAGTGTGCATGGTGTGAGGGCACATGGTGTGAGTGTATGGCGTGTGTGTGTGTGTTTGGAGTAGCGTCCTGACGCCTGGCCCCCCCCGTGCCCCCCCCCCCCCCCCCCGCAGGGTCCAACGGGCCGGAGTGCAAGCACTGCAAGGACCACCCGCAGAAGGCCTGCCGCATGTGCAACTGCCGCCTGTGCGGCGTGAAGCAGGACCCCGACAAGCAGCTGCTGTGCGACGAGTGCGACATGGCCTTCCACATCTACTGCCTGGACCCGCCCCTGCCCGCCATCCCCGCCGACGAGGACTGGTCAGCACCCAGCGGGGCTCGCGGGGGGGGGGGGGGGGGGGGGGGGGCGCTGTTGCCAGGTTACGCGGGGGAAGGAAGGCGGAGCTGGGCGGGTGCTGACATTTTTCGGAGAGAGTTTCTGTATCTGTGCTGTATGAGTCGTTTTGTGTCGACTGTGTGTTTATTTCACACGCTCTTGCTGACGCCTCTTGGCCCAGGTCATCGTTGTAAGTGAGAATTGGTTCTCAACTGATTTCACCCGGTTAATTAAAGGTCGAATAAACATAAATAAATTCGGTTCCCTTCCCAGAATCCTCCGGGGGGGGCCGCTCTCCTGCACGGTCTGAAGCGCCCCGTACCGGGGGGCTTATTAACGAGGGCGTAATGGGGGGGCACCTCTGGAAGCCGGGGAGGTGATTAGTGAATTAAATGAACCCACGCGGGTAATCAGGCCGCGGAGGGGAGCGCAGAGCAGCGCAGCGCGGAGGCCTTCCAGGGCCCGGCTCCCCTGCCTGTCTCTGACGGGCGTGGCTCTTACTCTCGTGCGATTCGTCAGTGTTACAGGAACTTCAGGCCTTTTTTAAGCACGGTTCTGACTCTGTACCAGACCGTGGGGCCCATCCACACGCTAGAATAGTGTTTTTATTTTTTTAAAACAAGATTAGCCACCCAGCAGCCCTATATAAAGACATTCAAATGGTCCTACTAATGATTTGAGTGTGTTTGAACTAATGTTTTACCCTGAACCAGACCATTATCAAATGTGGCATTACGTTTTCGTGCTGCCAGTGGAATTAATGAACCTGGAGATTTCGGTTTGCGCTGGCTTGTTAATTCCATCCTAAAGTAGGATGGAGGAAATGACGAGTTATTAGCATGAATGTGGTTACATTCATTTGAAAACTATGTAACGGTAGCTTTTTTTTTCTTCTTGCTCTCTGTTGCCCTCTTGTGGGCATCTCTAAAATCCTTTTTTTTTCTTTAGCCATGTGACATATTTCGCATTGTAACTAGAAATTGTGGGCAGTGATACTGAAATTTTCTATTTTCTCTTTGTTGAAAACCAGTTGTAGTTAATATGGACAGCACCAACCTTAAAGCCTGATTTATACTTTGTCGCATGACGTTTTGCATTTATACTGCTGTCTCTGATGAGGGTTCTGTTGTCTCTATGGTAACAATACGCCAAACTCCTGACAGTTTGCCTGACAGCTTAATGTTGCATTTCTGAAAATATGGCAGCGCTCGGTGAATTAACCTGTATCCATGACAACAAATTTCAGCGTTTCATCTGGCTGTCCAATCAGCACTGCGCGACAAATATAAGTTCTGTGACATAACAAAATTTCAGAGGTGCATGACACTGAAAGAAAGTGTCGCATGACACTTTTTTCTGTTGAAAATACGTGATTTTCGTCATGCGACACTTGAGGGTGTGCGACGAAGTATAAGTGACTCTCATTCCAGGTTTTATGAGCTAGTTTATCGTGGCTCGTGTTTAGTGATCGTTCCCTCGGTGTGATGGCTGCTGTGGTTTGGCCCGCTGCAGGTACTGCCCTGAGTGCAGGAATGACGTGAGCGAGGTGGTCCTGGCCGGGGAGAAGCTGAAGGAGAGCAAGAAGAAAGCCAAGATGGCGTCCGCGAGCTCGTCTAGCCAGAGGGACTGGGGGAAGGTAAGCCAGAGGACTTTTTTTTTTTTTTTTTTTTTCTCTCCCCTTCCCCCTTTCTCTTCTTCTTGGCCTTGGTGCAGAAAGAAAGGAGGATTGAAGAAATCTTTCATCCTGCTTGTGTGTCTGTGGTTCTTATTCAGATGGGGCAAATAATGCAATTCAGTCGCACACTATTCTGTCTTCTGCCCGGGTGAGACCTGTAGGGTCTGTGAATCTGTGTTTCCCGATTGGCGGGTGGCGATGTCAGTGTTATGATGTCATTTCCTCTCCCAGGGCATGGCGTGCGTGGGCCGCACGAAGCAGTGCACCATCGTCCCGTCCAACCACCACGGCCCCGTTCCCGGCGTTCCCGTGGGAACGATGTGGAAGTTCCGTGTGCAGGTAACCTTCTGCTTTACAGCCAGGGAACGCAAACATTTAAGATCAGGTCAGATTCCTAGGAAATAAGTTTTTTTTTTTTTTGCATATTGGAAATGCATGGTTAAAGGAGTACCATGGTGATTTTCACACTTTCTGGTTTTATGTGCTATTTGCACAAGAGGCATTGAAGAAACACAATGAGCAAAGTATTAAATATGTCCGTTCTGTATTTTTGGAGAAATATGCGTTTTAAATTTATCGTCCTATTTTCAACCGGTTGAGAAAGTTGTCAACTTGGTGCGTCACGAACACAGTAACCACTCCCCTTTCCACGCCCCGTGAACCCATGGATAACTCGAGACCCATAGTTTGCGCCGCTGGCTTACACAGGCAAGACAATGCAAATATTTGACTAAGGTTAGGTTCACCTAAATTAGAGTGCCTTTTAAGGACTATTAGATTATTTCTGGTTATATTCATTTAGCTAGCTAGCTAACGTTAGCTAGATAGGTAGCTTTCATAAAGCAATGTTATCGATAATGTTAGCTAGCTAGTTTGCTTTTATGAGGACGTTATAGTTGTGCTTTTATCTTAACTTGGCTAGCTAGATAGCAAAAATTATAATTGGATATAAGTCAACGTCCTTACCTTAGCTATCTATCGATACTTGATATACTACTAGGCTAGCTAGCTTGTGAAAATTCAGTCTCCCAAAAAGAGCGCGTATCATGGGGGTAGCTATGGTAACGGGGCACGGTCTGTCAATCATAGCTAACTGACAGTTCTCATTACCACGCCCAGACGGTTCGGGTGAATTTTTATAGTGGGAAATTTAGGCTTAGAAAAATATGTTTTAAAGTACATTGAAATGACTGAATAATAAAAAAAAAATGCACATTTCTTTTGTTGTTGCCTAAAGACAGCTGGGAAGTGTCACGTTCAACCACCATGTTACTCCTCTAAAGCTCTAATGGAAAGCTGATGCAGTACGCCGGCGCTCTGTGTGTTTCTGCGCAGTGATCTCACGTGTGTGTGTGTGTGTGTGTGTGTGTGTGTGTGTGTGTGTGTGTGTGTGCATGCTTGCGTGCGTGCGTGTGCGTGTGTGTGTGTGTGTGTGTGTGCATGCTTGCGTGCGTGTGTGTGCGTGTGTGTGTGTGCGTGTGTGTGTGCAGGTCAGCGAGTCGGG
This sequence comes from Anguilla japonica, assembly GCA_025169545.1. Taxonomy (NCBI): domain Eukaryota; kingdom Metazoa; phylum Chordata; class Actinopteri; order Anguilliformes; family Anguillidae; genus Anguilla; species Anguilla japonica. The sequence continues at coordinate 3,593,820 of CM045886.1, forward strand.
GGTGCACAGGCCCCACGTGGCTGGGATCCACGGGCGGAGCAGCGAAGGGGCGTACTCCCTGGTGCTGGCGGGGGGGTACGAGGACGACGTGGTGAGCGCCAAAATCTCCTACATTACAGCAGGTCCTTCTCCTGCATACAGCAGAACGCTACATTACAGCAGGTCCTTCTCCTGCATACAGCACAGAACTGCTACACTACAGCAGGTCCTTCTCCTGCATACAGCACAGAACTGCTACACTACAGCAGGTCCTTCTCCTGCATACAGCACAGAACTGCTACACTACAGCAGGTCCTTCTCCTGCATACAGCAGAACCGCTACATTACAGCAGGTCCTTCTCCTGCATACAGCACAGAACTGCTACACTACAGCAGGTCCTTCTCCTGCATACAGCACAGAACTGCTACACTACAGCAGGTCCTTCTCCTGCATACAGCACAGAACCGCTACATTACAGCAGGTCCTTCTCCTGCATACAGCACAGAACTGCTACACTACAGCAGGTCCTTCTCCTGCATACAGCACAGAACTGCTACACTACAGCAGGTCCTTCTCCTGCATACAGCACAGAACTGCTACATTACAGCAGGTCCTTCTCCTGCATACAGCAGAACCGCTACATTACAGCAGGTCCTTCTCCTGCATACAGCACAGAACTGCTACACTACAGCAGGTCCTTCTCCTGCATACAGCACAGAACTGCTACACTACAGCAGGTCCTTCTCTTGCATACAGCACAGAACTGCTACATTACAGCAGGTCCTTCTCCTGCATACAGCACAGAACTGCTACATTACAGCAGGTCCTTCTCCTGCATACAGTACAGCAGAACTGCTACACTACAGCAGGTCCTTCTCCTGCATACAGCACAGAACTGCTACATTACAGCAGGTCCTGTTCCTACATACAGCACAGAACTGCTACACTACAGCAGGTCCTGTTCCTACATACAGCACAGAACTGCTACATTACAGCAGGTCCTTCTCCTGCATACAGCACAGAACTGCTACACTACAGCAGGTCCTTCTCCTGCATACAGCACAGAACTGCTACACTACAGCAGGTCCTTCTCCTGCATTTCATTACAGCAGACACTCTTATCCAGAGCGACCTACATTGTGTCCAATTATACAGCTGGATATATACTGGAGCAACGCAGGTTAAGTACCCTGCTCAGGGGTACAACAGCAGTGTCCTAACGGGGAATCGAACCTGCGACCTTTAGGTTACAGGACCAGCTCCTTAGCCATTATACTACACTGCCCCCCCCAGTTCATACATTATATGCTGTAAGCGGACGCTGTTCTCCAGAGTGACTCCCTTTATGAGGGCATGCTGGGAAATATCGCACCCCCCGAATGTCCAGTGGTGTAGTGATGGTAACTGTAGGATGACAGGATAACAGCTCTTGTTTGGGCAGTGTGTTGTACATGCAACATTGGTAAAGCCCTGGTCAAAGCTCATGGTAAAACATGGTATATGAGATGTACTGGTTTGAATGATGTATTATTTTTCAATAATAAAATCAGCAAAATAATGAAACTATTTGTCAGCTGTAAAATACAGTCCTCTTCTACAGAATTGTCTTTTGTAGCAGACAAATTGCTGCACATCTTGTAAAAGTAGAGGGCGCTCTTGTGCTATGGATAAGGCAACTCTAATCGTCGGTTCGAGCAAGCAATGCGTACCTGCTACTATTGCGGTACCGCTGTTTCTAAGCAGCTAGTTTAACAATTTCAGTAATTAATTTAGCTATTTAGTCCTCTCGCTGGACTGATTAGCATTTTTATCTGACTTCATTGTGTGTAAATAAACACTGAATCATACCTTTTTTTTTTTTTTTCCCCCTCTAGGATTATGGGAATGAGTTCACCTACACAGGCTCTGGTGGGCGGGACCTGTCGGGTAACAAGAGGACCGCTGAGCAGTCATGTGACCAGAAGCTGACCAATATGAACAGGTGAGGAGAATTAGAGGGGTTCCTAATCCGTACATTTAACAAAATGCAGGGAATAAGCTCTTACAATGGCTGGCAGTGATTTTTGGAACGTGGTAATAAATGTGTGTGACACTTGTCTGGCTATATAACTTTATTTTTCAGGGATAGACAACCTGAGTAATATTTTCAGGTCTAATCATTGTGACTGAAGGTAGGATTGCTCTACAATAATTTTGTTACAGAGATTAAAAACTTCAGAAGGACATGAGGTGTCTATTGTCCAAATTTCCCCCAACCCCCCAAATGCACCCTTGTATTAAACTTATCTAGAATACCCTGTTCTGTCTACTCTGCATTTTCTACTGTGTTTTTCTTTCTTCTTGTGCAAGCCTTCTGTGGAGTTGTATTGGGATTTTGCTGTAGTGAGGGTAATGTTGTACACTGCTGTGTGGTGGAGGTGCACTGTGCTGTTGCTATAATGTAATGTTGTACATGGTGCTGTGATGTTGCTATAGTAAGGGTAATGTTGTGCATGGTGCTGTGTGACTGTATGTTGGAGTTGTATTGTGCTGTTGCTATAGTGGCGGTGATGTTGTACACGGTGTGGTGCTGTTGCTATAGTGACGTTGATGCTGTACGCGGTGCTGTGATGTTTCTGTAGTGATGGTGATGCTGTACACCGTTCTGTGTGGTGGAGTTGTACTGTGATGTTGCTATAGTGACGGTGATGCTGTACACCATTCTGTGTGGTGGAGTTGTACTGTGATGTTGCTATAGTGACGGTGATGCTGTACACCATTCTGTGTGGTGGAGTTGTACTGTGATGTTGCTATAGTGACGGTGATACTGTACACAGTGCTGTGCTGTTGCTGTAGTGACGGTGATGCTGTACACAGTGCTGTGCTGTTGCTGTAGTGACGGTGATGCTGTACACTGTTCTGTGTGGTGGAGTTGTACTGTGATGTTGCTATAGTGACGGTGATGCTGTACACAGTGCTGTTGCTGTAGTGACGGTGATGCTGTACACAGTGCTGTGCTGTTGCTGTAGTGACGGTGATGCTGTACACAGTGCTGTGCTGTTGCTGTAGTGACGGTGATGCTGTACACAGTGCTGTGCTGTTGCTGTAGTGACGGTGATGCTGTACACAGTGCTGTTGCTGTAGTGACGGTGATGCTGTACACCATTCTGTGTGGTGGAGTTGTACTGTGATGTTGCTATAGTGACGGTGATGCTGTACACAGTGCTGTTGCTGTTGCTGTAGTGACGGTGATGCTGTACACAGTGCTGTGCTGTTGCTGTAGTGACGGTGATGCTGTACACAGTGCTGTGCTGTTGCTATAGTGACGGTGATGCTGTACACAGTGCTGTTGCTGTAGTGACGGTGATGCTGTACACAGTGCTGTGCTGTTGCTGTAGTGACGGTGATGCTGTACACAGTGCTGTGCTGTTGCTATAGTGACGGTGATGCTGTACACAGTGCTGTTGCTGTAGTGACGGTGATGCTCTTGGGCTCCTCTCTGCAGGGCGCTGGCGCTGAACTGCAGCGCGCCGCTGAGTGAGAAGGGCGGGGCCGAGGCGCGGAACTGGAAGGCCGGGAAGCCCGTCAGGGTGGTGCGCAGCTCCAAGGGCCGCAAGCACAGCAAGTACTGCCCCGAGGACGGAAACCGCTACGACGGCATCTACAAGGTGTGTGTGCGTGTGTGTGTGTGCGTGTGTGTGTGTGTGTGTGTGTGTGTGTGTGTGTGTGTGTGTGTGTGTGTGTGTGTGCGTGTGTGAGTGTGTGTGTGTGAGTGTGAGTGTGAGTGTGTGTGTGAGAGTGTGAGTGTGAGTGTGAGAGTGGCAGTTTTTTTTTTTGTTGTTGTTTGGCCTGCTCACAGGGTAATTGTTCTCCCCCCCTCCGATTGTCGCAGGTGGCGAAGTACTGGCCGGAGAAGGGCAAGTCTGGCTTCCTGGTGTGGCGGTACCTGCTGAAACGCAATGATGAGGAGCCCGCCCCCTGGACCCGGGAGGGGAAAGAGAGGATCAAGAAACTGGGCCTTACTATGCAGGTAACGCTATCAGAAACTGGGCCTCACCGTGCAGGTGACGCTATCAAATGGACTGCATTTAAATGGATGGACTGCATTTATATAGCGCTTTTATCCAAAGCGCTTTACAATTGATGCCTCTCATTCGCCAGAGCAGTTAGGGATTAGGGGTTAGGTGCAGGTCTTGCTCATCAGGAAATTCGACTCACGCCCAGGGTGGGGTTTGAACCGGCAACCCTCCGACTGCCAGACAATCGGTCTTACCTCCTGAGCTATGTCGCCCCTATCAGAAACTGGGCCTCACCGTGCATGTGATGCTTTCAGAAACTGGGCCTCACCGTGCATGTGATGCTTTCAGAAACTGGGCCTCACCATGCAGGTGACTCTTTCAGAAACTGGGCCTCACCGTGCAGGTGACTCTTTCAGAAACTGGGCCTCACCGTGCAGGTGAATCTTTCAGAAACTGGGCCTCACCATGCAGGTGACGCTCTCAGAAATTGGGCCTCACCACGCAGGTGACGCTCTTTCATAAACTGAGCCTCACCATGCAGGTGACGCTTTCAGAAACTGGGCCTCGCCATGCAAGTTTAACACAGTGCCAACACACCAAAATAACTTACGGCTATACTTCAAGAAGGCTTCTACTTCTAGTTCATCTCATTTATGCATCTTTTTAAAAACATTTTCAGACAGCTGTGCGCACCTGTGATCTGGCCTGCAGGCAGCCGTTGTGGAAAGGCCCTACTGTAACTATCCGTGCTCTTCTGTCCTGTCCCCAGTATCCCGAGGGTTACCTGGAGGCCATCGCTGCGAAGGAGAAGGAAAAGGAGAACAAGGAGGAATCGGAGGCGGCGACGGACTCGCCCGCCAAGGGCAGCAGGAAGAGGAAGTCGCACACCGGTCAGTGAGCTCACGGTGACATCGTACTGAAATACTTCAGCCGTATGGCGCCAAGAGGCCGTGCTGTATCGCGCATGCAGTCATGGCTACGGGGGTGTTGCTAGGCAACGTGCCATGCCGCTTTTATTAAACGGTTACAATGTGTAGAGACAATTGGTTGATGACACAGTATTATTTATTTTGTAATACTGTTTGTCAGTAGCTGTTTGTACACAGAACGATGCTGTTTACAGACCAGCTGTTTGATTAACCGTTACTGTATCGGATTTACAATCACTGTAGAATGTGGTCACAGCCAATCAGTGGCCTGGGATCAAACAACCCGTTATATCAGAATTAGAGAAATCCAATGCACACAAGACTGTAGTAATATTTACATTTGTGAGTCCAGTGGACTGTGGATTTGGGTGCCTGAAAGGGGGGCTTTGTCTCATGAGCTGGACTATGATAGTTGTTCCTTTTTTTTTCATTTATTTGTAATTTTGTGTGAAACATTATGGGCTACTGTGGGTATTGGTTTTTTTCCACCACTGTGTGAAGTCTTGCTTCTCAACTGCAAATGGCTGTATTGTGAACCGTTACCCTAGAAACGGAGAAGCCCTCGCCAGCCAAGACCCCACCCAAGAAGACGAAGGTTGAGGCCTACAAGCTGACCCGAGAGCAGAAGGCCCTGATCAAGGGTGATGAGCTCAATAAGAAGCTGTGGGACGAAGCCATGGGGTCTCTAAAGCTCGGCCCGGTGCGTACATCCCACAGAGATTCCCGCATTCTGGAACGCCGCTGAAATGGGAACGCCTAACGTGCAAGGATTTGGGAATGTTTGTGTGTGGATTCTGTTTTGATTGTGATTCTGGGATTAGATGGTCATGTGACTTTGTGTTTGGGTTTTTTAAAATTTTTTTTTTTTTTAAACCTGCAGAGATTCCTGAACAAAGTTGAAGAGGTCTTCTTGTGTATCTGCTGCCAGGAAGTGGTGTATCAGCCAATCACCACAGAGTGCCAACACAATGTCTGCAGGGTGAGTGGGAAGTGTAGTTTTCACTCGAGTCCAAGGCACACACAGCTTTGTATTCTCTGAACAGACGTCAATAACACCCTCAATAGAATTTGTTTTTAAATGGTGTGAGGAATGGAGCCATTTAATCTCAAGTTATTTATGTTAATACCCAGGGTACTCTGATTTACTGTAGGACTAAACCTTGGGGTGCATCTTGGCGTCTAAAGCCTTTCTCCTGTGGTTGTGCACGTTACACCACGGGCGCTAACGGAATAAACTTCAGGATGCGAGGCCCCCTGGTGGCGGAGTGTATAAAGGCGCTCTCGGTCTGGTTCTCGCCCTCTTGCAGGAATGCCTCCAGCGCTCCTTCAAGGCGGAAGTGTACACCTGCCCGGCCTGCAGGAGCGACCTGGGCAAGAACTACGCCATGAGCGTCAACAAGCCCCTGCAAGCCATTCTCAGCCAGTTCTTCCCTGGCTACAGCAATGGCCGATGATGGCTCTGCCATTTCCTTTGTAATTTGCTGCTGCATCCCCCCCCCCCCCCCCCCCCCCCCCCCCCCGCCATGGAAACTTGGATGGTAATACATCAATACCATAGGAGAACAACTTTTACCATCAGGCTGTTCGATGGCTTTTGCCCTCCCTCCCTTTTTAGAAATGATTTTTTTTTTTTGGAGGAGGGGTTATGTGAAGAACATTGTTGAGGCCTTTGGTCACAACATAGGTTTATAAAGGAATGATATGGGTCCTCTTTAAAATGAAGCCATGCATTTTCTCTCTTATTTTTTTGGGGGGGGGGAGGGGGGCGGGGGAGGGTGTTATATAGATTGTTTATCCCTCCGTCTACTCTGAGGTCCAGGAGAATGTTCTGACAAAGACACTGGACACGTTGCCTGCTCAGAAGTAGTTTAACTAGTTGTTTCGTTATAATTCACCAAGTGTCCTGCACTTGCTCCCGTAACCGATTGATCTGCCTGCAATAGGTATCCTGTTAAATGTGTCCATTAAAACTGGGAGCAAATGGGGTAGCAAGATTTTTAATTTTATAAATGTAACCGACTTTAGCTCTAAAGCAGGCAGTCTGTTGAAACTTAGTTATGGACATTTTGGGCCTTATTGTGTATTTTCTGTTTCCATGTTCTCATTAACTGCTGTATCAGTGCAGTTTCCTCTTGTTGTATTTGGGGGGGGGGAAATGTGGATAAAATTCATAACTTTTTTTCCAAGAGCCTTAAAGCTCTTCAGCAGGTTTATTATATTATATAATTTTCTTTTTTTTTGAGCTTCTGGGGCCAAGGATGATCATGACTCTTTGGCATTTAATACTGTTGATAAACAGTACCAATGGACTCGGCTGTAATCTGTTCATCATTTAAAAAAAATTTTTTATAGCCCATTGGGAAACTGATTTTAATTTTAAAATTTAATCTGATTTAAAAAATTTTTTTTTTAATTTTTTTTTTACAGTGCATATTTTTGAAAGAACTTTTGTCATTTTCACTTCATTCCCTGTTCAGTTCCCTACTCACGGAGGCTGCTGGTGTTTTTTTTATTTTTATAATACCTCAAATGTTGCCATAAACATAGACTGGAACTTTTGTATATTTTCATATTGTATATTTGTAGTATTAATTTTTGTTTTTTTTTATAGCTGTTTTATCTTATGTAGCTATGGTTTTATATAAATGTATATAAACTGCTTTTTAATTGCAGTAATGTTTCATCTATAATTGTCAGATAAACAAAGAATTGATAAAACTAAAATGAAAATTTAAACCATTTTTTGTATCATTGAGCTATACAATGCAATCCACAAACCAATGTAATAAAGTTTGTATTAAACATGTAGGACTGTTCGATGTTCGTCTGATGTGCATAGATCAGTTCTAGTGGCTTGTGAGTTTTACCGGCCATTTTTTGCCGGAGGGTGGGAAAACGCAAATGAAGGGAATGCATTGCCACAGTATTTATATTTGAGATGGGTTAAAAAAATTAGAGGGAGAGGTTCTATACGAGTTATGGCAGAATGGGATAGGGCAGACCAATGAAACTTGGGTGACTTGGCTGTTTGTATCATTGAAGGTGCTGCTTCAAACAGTATGTGAATGGGCTTTGAGCTGATTCACTAGTTAAAAATGAAATTTGTCAGATTTAGTCTAATTATTGTGTATTAAGGTGTAACATAATTGTGATGTCGGTGTGATACTTCTGATGGGGTGCTTGGTAAATATTTGAGATCTCGTGTCCATAGTCTTTAGAGAGTATGTTTCGTCATATGAGCTATAGTCTGCTAGGTCATTATGGAGTGGGCTGTGTCTTGATAAAATCTTGCTAGTTTCCAATGGCCGGAATTATAAATACGGTTAGAGACTCCATGGCATCTTGGAAGTTTGCAACGTTTCCATATAATTAACCCCCATGAAGCCGGAAGCTTAACCTGTGTTCCACGGACGTCTTTCCCGTGATAAGTTTATCGCATATGCCCGCTAAGACCATTGGTGCAGCAGCCTTTCTGTCAGCGAGACTAGACAATCGGTTTTCCAGAATTTGGCCTGCATTCGCCTATGAGGGTGGATTTCTAACCAATCGCTGAACCGTATGCAGGAGTAGGCGTGCCGTCGAGGTTTTCTGTGCAGTGTTCACAAGATAATCGATCGTGTGGATTTTGAAAGGAGACAAATCTAATACGAAAAATTTCGATAAAGAACGGAACTCGGGAGCAGGAGGTAAAAAAGCGTTTTTCATTTACCGCTATTGCGTGTGATGGTGCATATTGCTTGCTGTATTCGAAGCTATTCCAAACAGCTGTGGTTGCCTTCGTCGTGCTGTTTTTGTTGACTTTTTATGGAAGGAATGGGGGGTCGGAGGGCATCTAGGAGTGGTGGAGTAACATTATAGGGTTGCTAATTGTAAGCCCGAAATTCGAAATGCATCGTTGACGTTTGAACAGCGTGATTACATGATCTGTTGCCCTAAAATGCAATGCATTGTCTGTCCTGACTTAATAACTAACGTTAGCAACAAGCTAGCTAGCGGGTAGCCAAGTGCTAACTAGCTATCTTCAAGACGAGCGAAACAGGAAAGAGAGAGCCGCCGAGTAGGTTAGCGAGTTTTCAGCCTGACATTAATTGATCACGCCACGGTGTGTTCAGCCATCCCGTGTTTTACATCGAGTTGTTGGTGTTTGCTAGCGTACCTAGCTAGCGAACTAAGTTAGCCAGTGTTTCCTATCCGGCGAGTGCTACGTGACTTACGCTGCATCAGCTGCTCGTTAGCTGGTTAGCCGAATTTCGTCAGCTAGCTACCTAATGTTAATATCGCAACGTATAGTAGTCACGAGAGCTTGATTGCAGCCATAATGAGATATAACTTAAGTTTACAACTGTTAATGTTGGCTAGATGATCTAAATACGCGGCGAGCTGGCTAAGTTGGGTAAGTGGACGTAAAGCTAGGCGTGCAGCGAGAAAGTCAACATTTTTATAACATTAGTTGTAGTCTAGCTATATATCGTTTTGCATAATGAAAAATGGCGATGCTATTCCTTTAACTATAAAACGAGCGGAGCTATTGAAACTTTACGCTACTAATATTTATCAGGACAACAAAGGATGGACCCCTTGCCGACCGCCATAAACTGTCGAACTGAAAGTAATTTCTGAATCGGATATGCATATAAAGTCTTTATTTGTTGATATTGATAAAGCGCATCACGTTGATTAGACTCTAGAGTGGGATAATATGAATGAACGATTTGCAACGTGAATTTAAAAGCCATCTCAGATTGTACATTTTTTTTTTTTTTTGAAAATCAGGATGTTGAGGACATCCCCCAGTTGTCTGGAGTGAAACAAAATTAATTGCAAAATAATTACTCCGATCTTCCAAATGAAACTTAGGATGCGTGTGTCTCATGTACTTTCATTTTTAAAATATAAGATGTACATTGTGAAGCCATAGAAAAGCCATGGCAAGCAAATCATGACTGTGGATGCTTCGTGCAACATGCAAAACTTTACAGTTTATCAGGAGAGACGTACAATATTACTGTCTTTTTACGACATCAGCGTTGTACTTGCTTATTTTTGCGGATTTTAATTGTGAAAATGTAACTTCGTTGTAAGTGGACTAAATCCACAACTGATACACAGTGCGCAAGAGCAGGAGGCAACTGTATACGAGCGATTTACTTTAGCAGAGCTTCACCCGTGACGTTCAGTTACCTTTCATTAGACCAATTTTTAGAGTTATTGCCACCCCCCCCCCAAAAAAAACCAAAAAAAAAAAAAAAAAAAAATATATGTCGACACGTCGTTACCTTAAGGCACCTTTGTCAAAGCGGGCTTATCTTTCTGTATTTCGAATTCAAACTCTCAGTTGAATACCTGTATGAATGTAATACTGTTTGCCAGTTCTTTTCTAAGTAACTCCTTTGCGAAAGAAATGTCGAAAATGTGTCTGCAGTAGCATGCATAAGATATATCGCTGCAAGTTATTTGGGTTCATTTCTACAAATTGGTTATATAGGGACCTCTGCTGTTGTTGGTTAAATGGAGATTGTGTGTGAACATGATCTCAACCCCAGAAAATGTACTTATGGGCCTGACGAGTGAGATTAGTGTGGACTGGGTGACTGAATTTCAGTGAAACTTGTTTTGGTGAAACAGTTTGCTTTTGGGATAGTGAAGAAACAATTAAATTAATGAATAATCAATTCAACTTGCAATGGATATCGCAGATGTATTTTGAGGTGGAAATATTAAGTAGTATGCGCAAAGTGCTGTTGTAATCTTGGCCAAAGGCATAAATTGCCTGAAGAAATTGTATCAAAACCTTGCGAAACTATCAAAGCATGCACATGCTAGAAGAAGGTTAATGCAGTTTTATCTTTGCTTCAAAAGAAGGAGGGTTTGTTTTGTCAGAACCTGGCTTGTTTATGCGATTTTCAATATGGGACAAATGGTCATTATGTCACTAATGAAAAGATCCATGCAAAATAATATTTAGCTAACATGGTGTGCAAATCCTTCTCAGAATACTTAAAAAGCAAGCCTGGTGTGAAGGAAAAAGGAAATGGATCTTACTTAATTCAGTCAGTTCTCTATCAGGCTGAAATTAAGGTACATATTCAGTGACCCCAAAAATTTACTGTGGCAGTGGCAATATTTGTTTCGCCCATGAGAATAAAATGGAGCAAAGATGCTTTGAACAGGATTGATGAAATTGATTCAAAGTGGGAAAAATCGATCCAGGTCGTTATGAGTCGTAGCGAAGTGCTTATTTAAATGTCCATAATCTTACACTCTCACAACACACTGCCAACATCATTGTTTGCATTTCTGACTCAATTTCTTCATCATCACTTGTGCTAGTGCAGCTTCGGCATGCCTAGTTAACTTCTTTTTTAATGGAAGAAATTGCAAGTAGGCAGGTTGGTGGAGTCGTTGGTGGATATCTTCTGGCTATACTCTCTTTAGAGTTAAGTTGATTTTGTAAGTGCTGCCAGAAAATATCCACCAATCACCACAAGGGGAGGGGAGGAGCTTATGGTCCTTTTTACCCACATGCTCCCTGATTGGTGGAGCTCCTCTCTGGTTTCATGGCCGCAGTGTAGCACAGTGGATAAGGCTTGTAACCCGAAAGGTCATAGGTTCGATTCCTGGGTAGGACACTGCCATTGTACCCTTGAGCAAGGTACTTAAGCTGAATTTCTTCAGTATATCATCTAGCTGTATAAATGGATACAATGTAAAATGCTATGTAAAAGTTGTGTAAGTCGCTCTGGATAAGAGCGTCTGCTAAATGCCTGTAATGTAATGGTTTTTAATGTGGAAAAAAAGTGAAGACCAATCATTTCTATCCCTATTTTATTACCCACGGTTATGTTGCATGCCATTTGAGGGAACGTGGGAGGTTGGGCTTAAGTCCGGGAGACTTGCAGAACGTCCGGGAGGCTGGGGGTGTGTCTGTTGAAATGTGATACTTTGATCGCAGATGTTTCTGTCTGGCCCTCGGTGGGTATCTATGATGTCTTTGCATGCTTAACTTGCAGTGACGTTAACTTTGTTTGCAACTTGCAGAGTCTACTGTGTAGGACTGTTGAAAGAAAAGGGAATTGTTTGCCGTCAGTCAGTCTCTGAAGGATGGGAATTATATTGGCTGTGGAGGACATTACTAATCTTTGTGTTATTTATATAATGTGTATCTTGGGTAATGAATTGGAGAGTTCAAATTGCCCTTAGGCATGAGTGTGTGTGTGTGTGTGTGTGTTTGTGTGTGTGTGTGTGAATGGTATGTGTTCCCTGTGATGGACTCGCGAACTCTCAAAGGTGTATTCCTGTCTCTCGCCCAATGCATGCTGGGATAGGGTCCAACACCTCCCCCGACCCTGACCAGGAGTAAGCGGGTGTAGATAGGCTAATGGATGGACGAATGGATGCATATCTTGGGTAATATATTGTGGAAAGTAGTTGCTGAATAAATAATGTCATGCGTTTTATTTTACTATGAGTGATTTAAATACGGTATTTCTTGCTATGAGTGATTTAAATACGGTATTTCTTACTATGAGTGATTTAAATACGGTATTTCTTGCTATGAGTGATTTAAATACGGTATTTCTTACTATGAGTGATTTAAATACGGTATTTCTTACTATGAGTCATTTAAATACGGTATTTCTTACTATGAGTATTTTAAATACGGTATTTCTTACTATGAGTGATTTAAATACGGTATTCTGCTGTAGAAATGCGTCTGTGTGTAGTTTGGCACCATAGTAAACCCCCTGATTGATGACTCTGGTATCGCTGGTGTGCTTCGCCCAAGTCCTAGTTTCTCAGGGCTGAGTTTCAAGACTGCTGAAGGGGAGGTACTGCTGGTGAATTGGGGAAAAACAATTCCTTTCCTCCAATCAAAATGGAATTATGTATTTTGAATGTGGAATCAAATGCAAACATTTTTTGTGTATTATGACTTTTATTTCTCTTTCTAGGAACATATGCTAATGAGCTCATGTATAATAAAAAAAGACCTAAATTTGTATATTAGTTAAAACACTTTTTTTTTTTCCTCAGTGGATTAAGTTAGAGTTCATTATTCATTTTCAGTGTGATTAATAACTCCATCGCTGGTCATTTATTGGAGTTGTTTAACATTTTGTTTTATTTATTTAATTACTTTAAAACCCCTATGTATATGTAGATTTTGTTTTGCTATTTCCCCACATAAAATACCCCATAAAATAGAAACGACAAAATATATCAAAAAAAGATTTTGTAAATTACCGACTATTTTGGTTAATCCAATCCAATCCAAATTTATTTACAAAGCAATTTATAAACAACAACAGCTGACCAAAGTGCTGTACAATCAGAAATAGCAAAACCCTAAAAACAACACAATAAAAACACAAAGACCAAGAGGCACTGTAAAATTTGGTAGCTATATCTAGATAGTTTTGTGTTATTTGCAACATTATTGTTCCATGACTTGTGTGATAGCTGCACTTGAGTTGGACATCGTACATCTCATCACCCATGTCAACTATGGGAAGTTCATAAAAACATCAGTGCCTGACAGTGAAAATCACAAATGCATGTAATATGAACAATAATACATAGCTAGGTAGCTGGCTAGTGTACTTTTGTAAAGCTTGTGACATAGTCTGACTTATACTGGTTTTATACGATACATATGCACAAAAAAAAGTTCAACTTTCTGCAGTAAGTTCAAAGAATAGTGTCACGGAAGAGGAGGTGGGCAGTCTATACTGTCAAACCGAAAGCAACTTCTATAGAGGATTTCCTAGTGAACAACAATAGACTCTGTACAGTAATGCACACCTCATTGAGCTATATAATCTCAGGATAAATAAACAATCAGTACTAAATATTTTAATACATTTACAAGTACATAACCAGGGCTCTACTCATTTTTCCCCACATGTGCTTTGAAGTTGAAAAATTTTAGAGCACACTAATGCATCCCAGTTAGTAGACCTGCTCTGCAATTATTTTTTCCAGTTAGCGCACATCAATTTTCTGGACCAAATGCTCCTAAAATGGAAGCGCTGTCGAGCCCTGATATAAATACATTTTCTGCGCATTTAAGTTTGAGACGTTTGGACCGGTCATTTCCTGTGTCTTTTTTTTTTTTTTTTTTGTTCATGTACATTTACTCTGGTATCCGAGGTCATTTGTTCTAATAAAAAATAGATGAACTGTATGAAGACCATGCTCGTTTGATTTAACTACAAACATGGCTTGACTTCAGCTCCGGAAGAATCTGGCAAAAATAATTATAGTATTCCCGGGATGCATTTGTACTGAATGCCTGCGCTGGCTTATAAATACTGGATAGGTTCATTGCTAGAGGCTGATTAACCCTTGTGTTTCTGTTTGCTTATTATATAGTTATACAGGTATACAGAAATAAATATATGCAGAAATAGTTGATATATATTAGTATCTTTAGCTCAGTTCCAAACAGTATTTCCTCTACATGGTATTCATACTGTATGGTTAATGATTGCCATTTAGCCTACCTCTGCTGGATCGCATTTAACAATGAAAGAGTCATTCTTTTTTGTGATTAAAGATATTTATATAATGATTATATATATATGATGATTTATATAAATACACTATAATGAAGGCATGCGGGGTATAAATTATAAATAAAAAGGTTTTCATGCAGTAGACGATTGATGTTTATTGTTTTGAGCTGACATTCTCAATTATCTTTCGCCTTTTTCTGATATTCAAAGAAAATTTTTGGGCAAAAAAAAAAAGACATTAAACAAATACAGGTGATGAACTATGAATAGAAACTCCAAATAAGAACCAAATTTACACCAGTTTAGTCACTGATTATGAAATACATCTCTCAAAGTGTCATTCATCTTTTAATAAAAGTTTTAACGGGTCAATTTAACCCAAACCGGGCACAACAGTTAAAAAAAAGGGGCGGGGGAGGGGGGGAGGGGGGGGGTCATTAAATGACTTAAGATTTTATATGCTTTCATAGTTCCATTCACATCAGGGTGTGAAAACTGAACACAGAAACAGTGGGGGGAAAGTCATTTAGAGCGTTCTGCAGTCAAAGCAGATCCTCCTGAACTGGGGCACAAAGCACCAGCTCTACACTCGGCCTGAAAGAACTGGAGGTTTAAAAAAAAAAAAAAAAAAAAAAAAACTGAATCGAGTGCAAACTGCCACTTTGGGAAAACCCTCACGTTGAATAAAACTGGACGGCTGTTTGGTTGAAGCGCGGCGGGGTTTTCCCTCTGAACCGCCCGGGCCGGGTTTGGCCGGCGGTTCCCCTGGAGGATCCTCTTATCTCCCGCACCTCCTTGTCCTTTCGCCGGGTCGACTGGTCCGTGCCCTTAGACGACGGTGGCCGGGTTTGCATTGCAAATTCGCTCCTCAGTGCCGCGTGCCTCAGCGACTTCGTCGCCGCGTCGCTCTCTCTCTCTCTCTCCGGGCGAGCGGCGACGCACGGGGGACATGCCGAATTCAAACCGTCGAGGGGATTGATTTGTTGCCATGGTTGCAGAACCCTGGACCTTTTCAGAATGATCGAATCGGCCCACAAGCACGATTTTCACCATGTGCTTGAGCAACAAAAGGTGCTTTATTTTATTTTGGTGAAGAATTCAAGGAATATATATATATTTTTTTATTTTCTAACCTGTGTGTGAATTTTTTTTTAATTTTTGAGATTTTGAGAATATTCACTCATCTGCTTAACTCACCCAGCCCTGGAATAGAGTTCGCTAACGACGCTGTTTCTGTTGGAGTTTTAGCACGAATGCTACGCTAACACAAATGATACATCAGTGGTGAACCTCAGAAGTGAACCCTTTTTGTGAGCGAGGTTGCCTATGTTGTTACCCGAAGGCTATCAAAACTAGGATGTGATGGAAAACGAACGAACCAGACAGAGTTCTGCTTTGGTATACCTGTGCTGGAGACTCCAAACAAGGTTAACCAGAAACAAATAACCTGCCGATTCTCTGATCGAGCGTTCTCGTTGGCTTGGAACTTGTGGATGTCTGCCTGTAGGTGCTTTTAAGCAGTGCTTATACGTCCCAAATCCTCTCTACACTCATGTTCCATTCGTGTACGTTATGCAAGTGCTCTGTTTTAAAATGCCATTCATGCTTACTTCTTTTAGGCACAGGAAGTGCAACTGGGATCAACTGAGAACAGTTGGGCTTCGTTCGAAAATAAAAATGGCTGCCTGAATGTGACGAGTTTGTGCAACTTCTGCAGTTTTACAGTGGCAGACCAGTGGCATGGCTTCAGTTGCTCAATCCTCTACATCAAACACATCTGTGGTTTTATGAATGACACGTAGCTTCACGTCGGTGTGTGACTTGGCTCTGTGGTTAAATTCAGTAGACTGAAGTCGAGCGTGAAGAGGTCAGTGTGCTTTATGAACAGTGTGTGCCGTGCATTCGTTCCGTGGTGGAGCTCAGAGACGGCTTGAAAGATTAATATTAATTTCACGCCAGTTAATTAATCTGATCCTTTTCTGTAGCAGAGACGCTGGTGGTAAATGGTAAATGGATGTTAGATGGACTGCATTTATATAGCGCTTTTATCCAAAGCGCTTTACAATTGATGCCTCGCATTCACCAGAGCAGTTAGGGGTTAGGTGTCTTGCTCACGGACACTTCGACATGCCCAGGGCGGGGATCGAACCGGCAACCCTCCGACTGCCAGACAACCGCTCTTTCCTCCTGAGCTATGTCGCCCCTGGTGAGAAGGGCAGTGGTGAACAATCGTGTTTTTTTTTAATTATTACAATTTTTGTTATAAATGCTTTTTCTCGGCTCTTTTCTCCTATTTTGAAATGCCCAGTCATGTGCCTCCCCGGGGAAGTCCCGTTGCTGTAACCTCGGTCAGTTTGGTCGAGGACACAGTCCCGACGGGCGCTCCCCCAAAAACACCTGACGTCCAGCCTCTGCTTCTTGTCAGGTCGCCGCTCGTACGTTTAGGTTGTGTTAGATATGAGTCATAGGAAGACACCGTGGCCACCTGGCTGACCAGGGGGGGTCGCTAGTGAGCGTCGAAACATGGTCATCCCCTCCGTCTGAATCGCACACCCTCCTGCTGGGGCTTTGGAATGGGCCGAATGGAATGTTGGATAATGAGGCCCGTCCTCATCAGAGTTGCCCAGTATGCTGGCAACGCGTGACTTTCGGCTCGGTTTTCCCCAAAGTCGCTTGAAAAAAAAATTGAAATCGCAGGATTTTTGATCTTCTTTAAAAAAAATAGCTGGGCTCCTGCTTGCAAATGTGACGGGTGACCCGTATTTCACATTTATAGTTTCTGCAGTTCAAGAGCACTAGCTGGCTAATTAGCTAATTAGCTGCCACCCCCTCCCCTCACAGTGGAACAGTGTCTTAGCAGGATGAGCCAATCAGCAGATCTTCTGGAGTTCAGATCTTTAAAGTCTGTACCCCGTTGATCGTGCAGTTTGCTGGTGGGAGAAGTGTAGGACGGTATAAATTGTGGAAACATTTTTTTTTTCGAAATGCGTTCAGGGTTCAGATGGCTATAGGAGGCAAATACACCACTTGTGCCATGAACATGTTGGTTATATTTCTTGGCTACGGTTACATCATGGCAACACAGTATGGGCGATATGCAGTATGGATATGACCTGCCCTTCAGTTGGTTTGAAAGCTCCATGGTCTTCAGTTCGATTGAATTCCCTACCTGACCAAGAGCACCTTACAGGTACCTGGGGTATTTCGTCTGAAATCACGTGAACCACCACAACAGCACAGAGACGGGCCATTCGGCCAGCTGTGTGACTTTAGCGTTGCAAGCTAGCCGATTTAATGTGGTCATAATGAAGAGTTTTAATTCTGAAACAAGTCCCCTCCCTTAGTTTTTCTGTAGCCTGATTAATTATTTTCTGTTGTTTTTGTGTTGTCAGTGTGGAGTAGGTTCTGTAGATGAGAAATATCTGTTCCCATTTGAAACTATCAGTATTCCCACCTCTGAGGAAGCAAAATATGAAAACCAGAAGAGGATTCATTTTCTCCAAAAGCTGTTCGTTTTGGCTGATAGGAAATTTTCTTTTTGGCTTGCTGTAAATCCATTGCTGCAGACAGTATTAATGCAGTGTGACTTAAATACCCGTAAACATACAGGTAGTCAGGCAACGTTTTTTTTTCTTTCAGCTGTGGAGGTCAAATTCACCTTTGTTATGTCAGGCTTCCTGTTCTACATAAAAATGTGATTGGCCAGCATAATGTGTAGGCTATAATGCTGGAATGACATCATTTACAACAATGCAACAGTTGATCAGGTTATTAGAGTTTAGACCAAAAAAATTAATTTTTATATTTATTTCATAAATAAAGAGCTCAAATATGTACTGTAAAATGTGCAGAAGTACTCCACTGCCATGAATTGTATGGAGTACTTTTAGGGACTTCTTGTTATGCCTGTTATGTCCACCAGGGGGTGCAAGGGGAAAGGAAGCTAATTAACCCTTAGTGACGAAAGGTTTCAATGACTGACAATTTTAATTTATAACAACAACCTGCTGTGAAAAAAAAGAAGAAAGAAAACGTAGCTAGAATATCACTTTATAACATAAAAACGGTCTCGATCGTGTATTCTAACCTAAATATTAGGCTAAACCCTTCCAACATTTGCAACATTCTCCGTCTTTAAGAACGACCTGAGAACAAAATAGCCTAACACTGTGATGAAAAACTTAGGAAAAGCAGTTCCGTTTGACTTCGCCACCTGGTATCATATCAGCACAATCATTGCAGAGGATTTGCCTGAAATACTAGATTATCCACTTAGAGGTGAGTGCTGAGTTTATTTATTTTTTTCTTTCTAACACCGGGTTTCGTGCTGGGGGAAAAACAGGCTTTGCTTGAACAGAAGTGAAACTGAAACGCAGAAGTGTTTGTCTGTTTTTTTATTTACTGGTTGTCCCGAAACAAGCTTGAAATAACAGGTTAAATCAGGACGTCTAATTAGTTATTTACATTTAAAAACAGCGCTGCAACAATAAGATTGTGAAGCCTTCAGTTGTTTCCAAGCAACAGTCCTGTATTCAAGCGGCACACCTGTACATTGGCCCTCCAGGTGTTCTGAACGCGGGGATACCTGTAGGCAGGTGTGTCCATTCGGAGTGACGTGTTGAGTTAGCATCGGCTGTTCCTGAACTCCCGCATACTTGCACTTACAGTTCCCCACAACAACACGGAAACATTATCCCTGCCAAAAATATCCACTGCCCTTTTTCAGGGGGGTTAAAATTTTGGACGTTGACAAACTATTTATTTTTTGTTTCACAGCTGTGTTTTCATTTTTTTGTGTTCTGTCAGCAGAGCAGTGAGCGCACGGGTCTAAATTAGGTGAAGGTAAATTCTGCATTGATAATCTGGAAGCATTTTTAATTTCTCCTTCCACACAGATAATTGTTTATTCGTGGAACTGGAGCTTCATAATATTATTTGTTTTTTTGGAGCGCTGAGCGAGTGTTTGCGTCTTCTCCCCCCCCCCCCCCAATCCTCTTGTGGAACAGCTTGCCATGTGTACAGACCCAGGTTTAGTGCATTGCCAGGTACGCTTTAGACTTCAGGTAAAAGACCATGAGCTCAGCTGACTCAAATAGCCTGCTATATTGCGACATTTGGAAATATATGGATAAAAATGCACAAATTATTGGCACTATGAAATTGTATTTGTACAAATTCCGTTATATTTCACAAAAGGTACCTCCGTTTACCATAACCTATAATGGCCGGATATTGCATTTCTGTGAGTGCATTATGGTCGTTGTACATATCCTCATGTTCTTCTTACGGTCTTATGATTTAATCAGATTCTCATCGCTGTTGGTGGTTTGTGTGCACTTTTTCTAATTCTCTTTCTAAAGACCCTGGGCAGTCACTTTTTTCTTCTTTTTTTTCTTCTTTTTTTGCATTTGAAACATGAATGAAGCCACCAAATAAAGATCTATACTAACCACATAGATCAAACGATAAAACGATAAAAATTCCTTTTGATGTGAAGTAGCCTGTGTCGTTTACAATAGCGAGAGCGGAACGTTTGACATACGGAAGCTTGCCTGTTCTTTACGGGTGCTTTGGGTTGGCGTTTGATTGACAGCCAGCTAAACGGCCTTGTTTCAGGGCTGCACAGATATATTGATTAGCATTTTTTTTTTTTTTTGTTGATCAGACTGCCATTCAGCAGCATGGTCTTAGCGCGTCTGTGTGATCATGTGGTTTGTTTTTTCCAGTCACATGGAATCTGCATGGCCTTGCTGATTGCTGATTGGCTGTCTCATCAGCACCCTATAGATATCAGCTGTTTTTTTTCCCCCCTGAGGCATTTCACATGGCCTCCTGCATTTGCCGTTTTATTACTGCGTCAGGTGTGTTGTAAGAAAAAAACAAAAGATCGCCTGTACGCCCCATGACGGTGGTTGTTCTTATTACACTTTTAAAAATCGCGATTTGTTATATCATGCGGCCCTAATTGATTTAGTGGCCATGTTACTTTCACTTTAAACGTGCATACCAGATCCTCCTCTAGAGGGCAGTAAGAGAGCTTTGTAGAGAGCTTTGTTTTAAAATGCTGAATTTCAATGGCGCGGGACCTTTGAACGGGTCCTGATTGGCTGGTTTGAGCTGCTCTCTGGTTTGTGCTGCTCAATGCTCCAGCTCTCTCTGGTTTGTGCTGCTCTGTGGTTTGTGCTGCCCTCTGGTTTGTGCTGCTCTGTGGTTTGTGGTGCCCTCTGGTTTGTGCTGCTCTGTGGTTTGTGGTGCTCTCTGGTTTGTGCTGCTCGATGCTCCAGCTCTCTCTGGTTTGTGCTGCTCTATGGTTTGTGCTGCTCTCTGGTTTGTGCTGCTCAATGCTCCAGCTCTCTCTGGTTTGTGCTGCTCTGTGGTTTGTGCTGCCCTCTGGTTTGTGCTGCTCTGTGGTTTGTGGTGCCCTCTGGTTTGTGCTGCTCTGTGGTTTGTGGTGCTCTCTGGTTTGTGCTGCTCGATGCTCCAGCTCTCTCTGGTTTGTGCTGCTCTATGGTTTGTGCTGCTCTCTGGTTTGTGCTGCTCAGTGCTCCAGCTCTCTCTGGTTTGAGCTGCTCTCTGGTTTGTGCTGCTCTCTGGTTTGTGCTGCTCGATGCTCCAGCTCTCTCTGGTTTGTGCTGCCCGATGCTCCAGCTCTCTTCTCTCTCCGCCCTCTCCAGCGACCCCCCCTGCCGCCATGTCTGTGGAAAGCCCGATGGCCCAGAACCCGGGCTGCAAGATCATGACCTTCCGGCCCACCATGGAGGAGTTCCAGGACTTCGCCAAGTACATCACGTACATCGAGGCGCAGGGCGCCCACCGGGCCGGACTGGCAAAGGTACGAGCAGGGGTGCACTGACTCTGACCGAATCACTGATTCAGTGGCTGACCGACTCACCAACTGCCTCACTGACTGATTCACCAACTGCCTCACTGACTCATTCACCAACTGACTCACTGACTGATTCAGCAACTGCCTCACTGACTGATTTTCCAACTGATTCACTCATTCTCTCACCCACTCACCAACTGACTGACTGACTCCCTGACTTACTGCTGGACTTACTCACTGATTGATAAATTGACTGACTCACCAATTCCCTGACTCACTGACTGACTGACAGATTTACTTGTGTACAATGTCTTACAACACGCCCTCCCCTGACCCCCCCCCCCCCCCCCCCCCACCTCTCTGTGCCAGGTGATCCCGCCGAAGGAGTGGAAACCACGGAAATCGTACGACACCATCGAGGAGATGGTGATCCCGGCGCCCATCATGCAGGTGGTGACGGGCCAGTCCGGCCTCTTCACCCAGTACAACATCCAGAAGAAGCAGATGACCGTGGGGGAGTACCGCAAGCTGGCCAACAGCAAGAAGTACGTGCCCACGAGCAGTGGGGCTGGGCTGGGGGGGGAGGAGGAGGGGGTTCTGCTGCACAACAGAATACAGTCGAATACAACAGAATAAAAGCATGTCGGAATGTTTTTTCAAAATTCTAAGTCGGTGTTCTAGAACTCCACTGCTTTCAGTTACCAGTAGCGATTGTGACATCAGCGTTGGAATGGGAGTTTAAGAACATTCCAGTCGCTTATTTGTGACCTCACACCTTAAAGGGTTAAACGTAATGTACATTTTCCTTCCTTTCTTGGCTTGTGATATGAACAGGGCCGTCATACATGGATAAACAGGGCAGTACGTGAACACAGCCCTGAGCACATGATGCACCGTCCTTATTTAAGGGATGGTTGGGTTTTACTACATCAGTTTTTTTCTGGCTAGGTGGGGGCAGGTCTGAGCACAGCCTAATGGAAGCGCTGAGCCAAAGATGGGGAACTGGTCATGCCATGACCCCCCCCCTCCCCGCCCCCCCACCGTGGGGAGGGTGTTTCCTGGCATGACCAGTTCCCCATATTTGGGTCAGCGCTTGCAGTCGAACGTAGGGTCACCTCAAATTGTTAGCATTGTACTATCCTGAATTGGCCCCCCTTAATAGTCAAGGTTTAAAATGTTTGGCAAAATTGCTCTTTATTTTGCAAATGTAAAACTCAACAATACAAAAACGTCAGGAAATGCAGCTGCTGTTTTCTGATCTCCCTCTTTCCATGTCAATCTGTAAGAGGAGTGTCAGCTTCCTTGTGATTATTAATATTGTCTTTCTACACCAAATGTTCAGCGTGATAGATGCACGTTTAAATAATAACTGTCACCAAACTGAGTTTTGAGAAAAAAGGTTTAATTCAATTCAATTGTCTGTCTGATTTGATTTCTTTCTTTGAATGTCTGTTTATTAGAGGGCTACCAAAACTGTGTTCTAACTGTAGTTTTAATGGTTTGTTTTTCGTTTTTTCCTTGCTTTTCGTTTTTCCTTGTCTCTTTTGGTTGGGCTCTGAGAGGGGTTATGTTGGGTCACGAGATGTGGAAAGACATTTCTACTCCTTTTTTGGCTGAACGCTCTCCAAAAACATTCACACCAGTCAGACTGAGCACAGCGATGAGAATGTGCCACGACGGAACTGTCACCAGTCAGTGTGAACGCACTTGTGATCCACGTTTGAAAGCACTACTCTTTCATATTTCAACACTAGAGTGTGACTGTGTGTGTGTGTGTGTGTGTGTGTGTATATATATATATATATATATATATATATATTTTTTTTTTTTGCTCACCTCCACCCCCCCCCCAACACACACGGGAAATGAGCTTTATTATGATGCAGTCATTGAACCTTTTAAACATTTATGTTGGCGACCCCCCCTCCAGCCTTAAGTTGTAGACTTGCCCCCCCCCCCCACCCCCCACATCTCAATATATCACACTATATCACATTATATGACACCTTTTTTTTAGCCTAAATATTTTTAAGAGTCCACGCCATCAGGCTAGTCTTCTGAAACTGCAACGGTGATGCTGAATGAGAAAAAATAGATGTATAAAATTGAAAATGGTTTTAAATTTAACCCTCGTAACTTGATGAGTTGATTATTTTATTGGAGTGTTGCAGTCATGTGCTAGTGGCTATTCACAGACAACAGCTGCAGGTGAAGTCAGTCCCTCGGGAAAGTTTCTTTAACCCTTTAAAGAGAAGGTTTTTTTTTTTGGAATATTTTTTTTGAACTTTCAAGTCCCAGTTCTAGAACTCCACCGCTTTCAGTCGCCAGCAGCGATTGTGACATCATCATTAGAACGCTCAGTTATGGACATTCCAATCACACATTCGTGGTCTTACACCTTGAAGGGTTAAACTTAACTGCTTCTGTGAACTGCTGACTGGAAGCAGATTTAACCTTTTACAAGAATGCAGAAATCATTAATGCTCGTAGCCTTTTGACTATAGATTCACCGTATGGAAATTCTTGGGATCAAGGTCAGTACTGGTCTTACGATCCGATACCTTCCTGTGTCATGTTATGACACCAATGCAAACTGCAACCAAGTTTCCACATTCATCAAGAAAAGTAGATGAGATACAGACTTATGAAGGAAAAAATTTAACAGATTTTATTGAAATAAATAATTCAACTAGCTTATTTTATTATATAGAATCTGGAGTCTCTATATAGCCTTACTTGTGAATTTTAAAACATTAAGACATTCTGATGAATATGATTAGGTTCCTTTCTGAGCAGGGCATCAGTGGTGCGTTAAACGTACCTCCTGTCTGCCACACGTGTGCTCCACCAAATCGGCCGTAACCTTAGCGATGGGCTGATGCCGACAGGTTTGGTGTGAGCTGCTGTCGGCCCAGAAAAAAAGTCCCTGATGTTATCTTGCGTCTCTGCTTTTGACCGTACGTGTTGCAATAATCCTGAGTCATTTTTCACACGGCTTCTGCAGCCCGCAGCAGTGGTGTGTTTCAGTTTCTCTGCAGCTGATCGCTCTCCGCTGGGCGATAAGAGGACCGCTGTCTCGCTGTCGATCTGTCTCTCTAACGCTGGAGTCTGAGTGACTGTTCCAGGTGTTTGGTTCAGTCGGTCACTTACTGACGTTTTAAAAAAGCCGCTTACAAGTTGGGAATTTATTACATTTCTCCTGATTGTAAGTAAATATTATCTAGTGACACGTGTTGCACCACTATGTTACGTTTTCCTTATGTTTGCTTCTGAAATGTGGTGTGATAGAGGAGGTGGAAGATCTCCATCCGGTTTGATAAGCAGTGAAATCACTGATCACCATGGAGATGAATCATTGATCACCATGGAGTGAAATCACTGATCACCGTGGAGATGAATCATTGATCACCATGGAGTGAAATCACTGATCACCATGGAGTGAAATCACTGATGTGCTGTAGTTTGACATGCATTGAAAGTCACAGATGTCCATGCCATTGGATCAGTGATCAGCCTGTGGTCTCTTGGCAGTGTCTGCAGAGATCAGAAGCGAACCCTCCCGATCCCCATGCCGACCACCCCCCCCCCCCTTACAGATCAGCTGTCACAGTCCGGCCCTGACTCTGAGGCTCTGGTGAGGGTGAGGAGGAGGTGGAGGAGGAGGGAGTGGAGGTTGGGTCTGGAGGGCAGCCATCTTGCGCTGGTCGGCCATTGTTGCCATCTGTCAGAGCTGCAGTGACTGCAGTCACGGATCCCTGAGCTGCAGCAGTGAAGCTGCACGCTAGAAACAAAAACACCCCACCCCCCCCCCCCAACCCAACCCCCCTGCTTCCTTTCTAACCCAGAGCGTGCTTCACTGCCTCTTAGTATTAATAGATTTTCATTTTTAAAAAAGAACTGAAACAAAACCTCATCAAAAAGTTGCTCATTCTTATTTTCTTCATTGACTCCATAAAAAACCTGTATGAAGCAGCGTGTATTTTTAAATTTTACTTTCTTTTGGTAAAGGCCAAACTGAACTTGTAAATAATTTTCATAAGAAGAGTAGTATATTTAACTGGACAGGGAAGTTTTTGGTTAATTTCATGTATGGATGATCACAGAGGCCCCGGTTTTTTTTTTTTTTTTTTTTTTTTTTAGTTCTGTGTTTTTTTTTGCGGAGTGAATTTTTGCCTGGGCTGACTGCGCAGGGAACGCCGGTATCTCGCTGTGGGCCGGAGACGGGGCACAGCCGTGACGGATAGGGAGCTGTGCACACACCAGCAGGGTTTGCAGGTTCAATTCCCTGCAATGTCACCGTGTCCTTGAGCGAACCGAAATGCCCCCGGAAACATCCGGCTGTATTAATGCGCTGTATGTAAAACAGAACAAACAAACAAAAAAAAAAACGAAAACGAAAGTGAGCTGTGTAAGTGCACTAAATCACTGGATGTAATAAATGTGTCCTTTCTCTCTCTCTCTCTCTCTCTCTAGGTACTGTACTCCTCCACACAAGGACTTTGACGACCTGGAGAGGAAGTACTGGAAGAACCTGACGTTCGTGTCGCCCATATATGGCGCCGACATCAGCGGCTCGCTCTACGATTCGGTGAGTGGAAGGGAGTGGGAGGGGGAGGGCCCTCCGCCATGTGGTGAGAGGTGGGCGTGGCTTATGTGTTGTCGGGTGAGTGGGAGGGGCTTCCGGCCAATGCCCGTCTGCGGAGGTGAGGAAGTGAGCCGTTGTTTTACAATGAAAACGAGACCAGGAGCTGAACTGGCTCCTCCTCCTCCTAGTTTAGCTCAGTATTTGTTAGGGAAATGACTGTCCTTTGTCAGGTGAAACCGCATTTACCTATTTTTACGAGCCTCCCAGCCTCCAAGTGCTGTGTTTTTGTCGTGTTACTTGAGTGCATAATCTTCAGCATGTTTGGAAGTCCCCTCTGATCACATTTTATAAAATGTGATTATTAATTTGCCATTCTTCCATTAGCAATTCACTAAGAAACGACAAGGCAGTTTCCCTGAATGAATTGTATGGTTTTGGCGCCACCTGGTGGATTTGATTGTGTATGTCTGGTGGATTTTACTGGCCTTGTAGTCATTTGATCGATTCTCCCATCTCAGTTGTTTTGAAGTCAAATTCAAGTTGAGGAAGAACGTGTGCAGTTTTGCATTTCTTTCCTCTTAAAAAAACACGTGGAGGAATCCAAACGCACAGAATTTTTTATGCTTCAGCTAGAGCATAGACGTATGCCTATTTTAGCCATGCTATTTCAGGTTTTTTATGTTTAAAAGGCCAAATGCCAATCAATATTATAAACAGAAAAAAAAGGTAAGAGGCTTGTTTAGTTTTCTTCCTGTTTTTTTCTTCTTCTTATAATTAATCAGCAAAACAGATTTATCAGACCTTAAATGTCTCTGAGCCAGTACCGATTGACTGGCTGAAGTGGCCTCCTTCTATCAACTATCAGAGACAGGGGGACAACAACAGGTATTTTGGGTCCCATGAAAGATCTCACTTTGGACCCCACCACCCCAGAAAATCTTATGTTCTAATGTTCAAAAGCCCCCCCCCCCCCCTGCCCTGTTACAGTGGCCGCTCTTGGTTTAAAAACCTCTTGATGTGTGTGTGCTTATGACATACCCTAGTTTGTGTTTGGTTGAGACATTTCCGGGTGTGAAAGTCTCGTGTTTCCTGACTAGTGAAGGCGAAACGTGCCTTCCTGTCCTACGATAACATGGGTGCTGAAACGGCGTTCTCAAGAGTCTCGTTCTGTGTCCCGCGTCCTGTGTCCAGGACATCGGGGAGTGGAACATCAGCCGCCTGAACACGCTGCTGGACATGGTGGAGCAGGAGTGCGGCATCGTGATCGAGGGGGTGAACACGCCCTACCTGTACTTCGGCATGTGGAAGACCACCTTCGCCTGGCACACAGAGGACATGGACCTCTACAGCATCAACTACCTGCACTTCGGCGAGCCCAAGTCCTGGTCAGTCCCCCCTGCCCGACTGAGACTGAGACCGCCGGCGTGCCGCGTCTCGCGGTCAATTCACCTTTTAGTCTTCGTTTCTGTAGCGTCTCCGCGTTTGCAGACAAGGGGGTCTGGTTTCACCAGCGCGCGTGTGCTAGCCTGGCTAAGCTAGCTGGTGTACCGTCTGGTCTGGTTCCACCAGCGCGTGTGCGCTAGCCTGGCTAAGCTAGCTGGTGTACCGTCTGGTCTGGTTTCACCAGCGCGTGTGCTAGCCTGGCTAAGCTAGCTGGTGTACCGTCTGGTCTGGTTTCACCAGCGCGTGTGCGCTAGCCTGGCTAAGCTAGCTGGTGTACCGTCTGGTCTGGTTTCACCAGCGCGTGTGTGCTAGCCTGGCTAAGCTAGCTGGTGTACCGCCTGGTCTGGTTTCACCAGCGCGTGTGTGCGCTAGCCTGGCTAAGCTAGCTGGTTGTACCGTCTGGTCTGGTTTCACCAGCGCGTGTGTGCTAGCCTGGCTAAGCTAGCTGGTGTACCGTCTGGCCTGGTTTCACCAGCGCGTGTGTGCTAGCCTGGCTAAGCTAGCTGGTTGTACCGCCTAGTCTGGTTTCACCAGCGCGTGTGTGCTAGCCTGGCTAAGCTAGCTGGTGTACCGCCTGGTCTGGTTTCACCAGCGCGTGTGTGCTAGCCTGGCTAAGCTAGCTGGTGTACCGTCTGGTCTGGTTTCACCAGCGCGTGTGTGCTAGCCTGGCTAAGCTAGCTGGTTGTACCGCCTAGTCTGGTTTCACCAGCGCGTGTGTGCTAGCCTGGCTAAGCTAGCTGGTTGTACCGCCTAGTCTGGTTTCACCAGCGCGTGTGTGCTAGCCTGGCTAAGCTAGCTGGTGTACCGTCTGGTCTGGTTTTCACCAGCGCGTGTGCGCTAGCCTGGCTAAGCTAGCTGGTGTACCGTCTGGTCTGGTTTTCACCAGCGCGTGTGTGCTAGCCTGGCTAAGCTAGCTGGTTGTACCGTCTGGTCTGGTTTCACCAGCGCGTGTGTGCTAGCCTGGCTAAGCTAGCTGGTTTACCGTCTGGTCTGGTGCACCAAGCTAGTTGCGCTAAACTATGGTGGATATTTTTCCTGAGGGGATTTTTAGAAAGAAAGAAAGAAAGAAAGAACAAAAAATAATAATGATTTGGGAAAATGATTCACAGGCCCCATTTAAAATGGCGTCAGGTTGAACTCTGGAAAAATTATGGGATGTAGAAAGGTAAACTCACTAAACACAAATGTATGAGAGAACAGACATCCACTTTAAAGGCTGCTGGGGTGGCTCAGGTCCTGTAGTAGTGGATCTTGGCTGTCTGGTGGGATTCTCTCCCATTTCACCCCCCGCACCTCACCTGTTCTGCCTCACTCCTAATAAGTCACCTGTCCTGACTTAGCCCCACTTACCTCACCTGTATGACCCCTGTACCTGCCTCTTCTAACCCACTGTCTGCGCCTCACCCTCACCATTGGTTTGCATGTGTTTTGCAATGTGGGCATGGGATGCAGTAATGCATTATGGGAGATCTGCATAACGTGTACGTTTGGCTGCATTTTTTTTACTACAGTCAGGGTGAAAGACAACGACGGAAACTATTATAAAATGAGTGAAGTTCTCCTTTAAAAACCACTGTAATTTGAACATTTGTCTGTGGGAACGTTGAGCGTTTGCAAGGTATATACGTGATTACATGTGTTCGCAGGCAGTTGGATGGTGTAGTTTTACGGGTAGCCACTGGAGGGCAGTATGTGCACACAAACTGCCGCGGTGATGATAAAACCAGTCCAACCTGTCACGGATCCAACCTTCTTGAGAGATTATAAACGCAATTGCGCTTGATCTGATTGCAGTGCTGCGTGCGCGCGCGCGTGCATGCGTGCGTATATCAAAGAGAATTGTAGATGTACTTGGAGCCCACTGCTACGCAGTGAGGTATGACGACAGAGATTCCATATTCCAGTCATTATCTCCAGTTTATACGCTTTTCTGTCTCTAACTGAAGGGCTGAATTGGCCAGTTACTGTTAATTTCTCCTATCGCTGATTTTGAGTTTCAACTAACCGTCCATAATCCCTCTGTTTCCTCGTCAGTGCTGCGTAGGAATCAATGAAATACTTTAACTCATTAGCTGCCCTAAAATTACTGGTGATTACTGAAACCGTGGGAGAAACGTCTATTTTTTTGACAATATTCAGAGCAAAAAGTCTGTCATGGTTGTCCATTTTGGTTAGTGACATGTTTTGTTGAAAATTCTAAGGTGATATTTACGATTTGCCAGCATCTTAAAGAGTTAAAGTATTTGAAACACATATCTGACTAGGAGTCTAAGGAACATTACCCATGCTAATTTCCACTGGACGTGTCCCTTCATGAAAAAGTCAGAAAAAAAAAAATTTGTTTACGGTAGAATGGGCATGGATGATGTTCACGGTGGCTCGGGAATTGAAGTAACTGCGGTTTTGCTAATCCCCTGTACACTTCTCTGCCATTGCCAAAGTAATAAAGATTTTAAAAAAGTGTTTCTGTGCGAGTACCGCGAATATCACGGGTAGTACTTTTGCAGCTGCGGTAACGATGGCGACCTTGGTGCGTTCTGACACGGCGCGCTTGGTGGCGCAGCCCCGCTGTTTAAACCCCGCGTGAGGAACGAGCGCGTGCCTCCAAGATTATCGGGATTAAAACCTCCTCACTTCCGCCACTGCCAGGATCGATAGCCGCAAACCTTTCAGAATTTCCCTGCTACCGATTCTTAATTTACGCTTATTATTATTGTTGTCTATTGATTAAAGCTCGAGGGGTTTTTTTTTTTTTTTTTTGGAAGCATCTTGGGTGAGTTTCAGCCGTTATATTTTAAAAGTGCGGGTTTACAGGCTTACTCGGTGCGGTCCTACTTTAACGAAGCCTTTCTGCATTTTACTTTGCCGCCGATCCCCATCGTCATTGGAATGTATAATAACGACCCGTGCAGGTATCATACATGAAAGGGAAGCAAGGCCAGGTCTAAACCTAGTATATGGCTGGACCGAACCGGCCGACCAATGGTGTAACTTCATCAGTCAGTCACCCAGTCACAGACATCCGCGGTGTAACTTCATCACTCACTCTGTCACGGACATTCGCGTTTATAGGGCTGGCCGGTCAAAAAAAGAAAATAAGAGCCAGCAGGTGGCATGCTTGCTGCAGTAGCTCACTGACACCCAGGCCAGGCTGAGCTGGTGACCTGTCTCTCTCTGGGTTGCCTGTTTAGCAGGTTTTGGTCCTGATACTTCTTTCTTCGTTCTTGCGTCCAGGCTGCTCTTGTGTTCTGGAGGATTCTGAACGAGCAAATTACGCTTAAGTGTAGCCCTGTCGGCATCATACCCTGCCGTGTAGATATCTCCTTTTCCCTCCCTCTATCTCTCTCTCTCCCTCCCCCCCCTCTCTCTCCCTCACTCCTTTCCTCCCTCCCTCCCTCCCTCTCCCTCTCCCTCTCTCAGTTTAATTAAACTCAGTATGCTTTATTGGTGTGAAGTACAAACAGTAAATATTGCTGAAGCATTATGCAAGTTGATTAAATAAAATGGAGGGTAGCACAAGTACCGTAAACATTTGAACTGAGGATTTAGTTTTGTAGTTCATACTAAATGTGGTTAAACTATTTAAAAGGGAAACGGTAAATTATATTTAAATATATTACAAAGATTATTTAAAAAAAATAAGATAAAATGATTATGTGACATAAGCTATTGTATGATATCTCTGAACGGTGGTTATACTGTATCGCTGGGTGGGGACTCACTGTCCCTTCTGTGAGTAGGTACCGCAGACTGAAATGTCCTGTGGGGGGCGCTGTTGGTCCTTTTCTTAAAAGGATTTTTAGCAGCTTTTCCTCATTTTTCAGGGCAGAAAAGTTGTTTTGAAGTTGAGAAAATTTACTGAAATGTTCTTTTCTTACCCCAGTATATTTCTCGCAGTGTTAGGAGGAATTGCATCTCTGTCTCCACCTCTCCTCTTTTTACAGTGACCACATAAACATTCATCTTTTGGCAACCATGACTTTTTATGTCTGCCTTTCTCTGTTGCTGGAGCGGGGTCACTGAGCCTGTGCTTGGACCGGATCTGACTCTGCTTTTATCTGACAGAGAAGAGGAGAACTCTGCCAGTGTGTCCCCTCTGTCTTTAGGGCTCTCTCTCTCTCCCCCTCGCTCCCTCTCTCTTATCTTTCCTCTCCTCTGTCTCCTCTCTCTTCTCTCCCTCTCTTTTTGCTCAGCATTTGTGTGTGTCTGTGTCTGTGTGTGTGTGTGTGTGTGTGTGTGTGTGTGTGTGTGTTTAAGTGGTGTGTGTGTGTGTGTGTGTGTGTGTGTATATATATATAAGTGTGTTTAAGTGGTGTGTGTGTGTATGGGTATAAGTGGTGTGTGTGTGTGTATGGGTATAAGTGGTGTGTGTGTGTGTGTTTAAGTGGTGTGTTTGTGTGTGTATATATGTGTGTTTAAGTGGTGTGTGTGTGTGGGTATAAGTAGTGTGTGTGTCTGTGTGTTCAAGTACTGTGTGTGTGTGTGTGTGTTTAAGTGGTGTGTGTGTCTGTGTATATATAAGTGTGTTTAAGTGGTGTGTGTGTGTGTATGAGTATAAGTGGTGTGTGTGTGTGTGTGTGGTTTAAGTGGTGTGTTTGTGTGTGTATATATGTGTGTTTAAGTGGTGTGTATGTGTATGTGTTTAAGTGCTGTATATGTGTGTTTAAGTGGTGTGTGTGTATGTGTGTTTAAGTAGAGTGTGTGTGTATCTGTTTAAGTGGTGTGTGTGTGTATGTGTATGTGTTTAAGTGCTGTATATGTGTGTTTAAGTGGTGTGTGTGTATGTGTGTTTAAGTAGAGTGTGTGTGTATCTGTTTAAGTGGTGTGTGTGTGTATGTGTATGTGTGTATGTGTTTAAGTGCTGTATATGTGTGTTTAAGTGGTGTGTGTGTATCTGTTTAAGTACTGTGTGTGTGTGTGTGTGTGTGTGTGTGTGTGTGTATGTGTATGTGTTTTAAGTGGTGTGTGTGTGTGTTTAAGTGCTGTATATGTGTGTTTAAGTGGTGTGTGTGTGTGTGTGTGTGTGTGTGTGTTTAAGTGGTGTGTGTGTGTGTGTGTGTGTGTGTGTGTAAGTGGTGTGTGTGTGTGTGTGTGTGTGTGTGTGTTTAAGTGGTGTGTGTGTGTGTTTAAGTAGAGTGTGTGTGTGTGTGTGTGTGTGTGTGTATGTGTGTGTGTGTTTAAGTGATGTGTGTGTTTAAGTGTTGTATATGTGTGTTTAAGTGGTGTATGTGTGTGTATGTGTTTCAGTGGTGTATCTAAGTGGTGTGTGTGTGTGTATGTGTTTCAGTGTTGTGTATGTTTAAGTGGTGTATCTAAGTGGTGTGTGTGTGTGTGTATGTGTGTTTAAGTGATGTGTGTGTTTAAGTGCTGTATATGTGTGTTTAAGTGGTGTGTGTGTTTAAGTGCTGTGTATGTGTGTTTAAGTGGTGTGTGTGTTTAAGTGCTGTATATGTGTGTTTAAGTGGTGTGTGTGTTTAAGTGCTGTATATGTGTGTTTAAGTGGTGTGTGTGTGTGTGTTTAAGTGCTGTATGTGTGTGTTTAAGTGATGTGTGTGTTTAAGTGCTGTATATGTGTGTTTAAGTGGTGTGTGTGTGTGTGTTTAAGTGCTGTATATGTGTGTTTAAGTGGTGTATGTGTATGTGTTTAAGTGCTGTATATGTGTGTTTAAGTGGTGTGTGTGTGTGTGTATGTGTTTAAGTGGTGTGTGTGTGTGTGTGTGTGTGTTTAAGTGCTGTATGTGTGTGTTTAAGTGGTGTGAGAGAGAGCGTGTTGTTCTGCGCTGCTCTCCCATCATGCCTCACTCCTGGGCTGGGTGATCTCATTAGGAGCAGCGGCTCAGTCGGACTCCTTGCTTCTATCAGGCTGGGTGTTTCATTAGGCCAGGCGTTACCCCTCTATTAATCACCCCCAAAATCGCCCGCTGCCCGCCCGGGACGCCGCCACAGCGGGGCAGATAAATGATCACCAATTAAAAGCCTGCATTTGGGTTCCCTTTCCCCCCCAAACCAAACGGTAAACAGAAATCAATTCTGCCCAAAGGAGATGAATCCCCCTCCTCGCTCCCCTTCTCTCTCCCAAACCCTGTCCTTGGCTATTAAGAGCATGTGTGTCTGTGTGTGTGTGTGTGTGTGTGTGTGTGCGCGTGTGTGTGCGCGTGTGTGTGTGCGTGTGTGTGTGTGTGTGTGTGTGTGCGTGTGTGTCTGTGTGTGTGTGTGCGCTCATGTCATCAAACTCCAGAATTTTCTCTTTAAAAATACGCTCTCATTTGTGCTTCTCAGTTTTTTGGCCACTCTCCAAAGCGCAAAGTTGCGGTTGCTATGGATACGCTTCATGCTGATCAAAAAGGAGCTATTTTTCATTATGAACTCAGAAACCCCTCCCCACATGCACGCACGCACACGCACACACAACACACACACACACACACACACTTTATTTATTTGACTCCAACTTGTGTAAGTGATCATTATTTCTTTTAGGCACTAAGATTTATTTACTCATTTTGAGCCATTTTCAGTTAAGTGCCAGTGATAACCTGAAAGCATGCGTTGTAGATTAAGTTTGTAGCACAATTTGAAAGGCAGTTGAGTCCTGCTGTGTATTTAATATGAATATATATGAACACTCACATATTTAATGCCATGTAGACCAGGCGCCTGAAACTGCAGTCCTCCAGGCCTGCAGAGGGCAGTGTTTCATTTTTTGATCAGCAGCCAGTTCAGACCATGGAAACAGTTGTGTGAACTGTTTGTACCATCAGTTTAGCTCTTAAGCGCTGAAATGCACAGAAAGCCAGCGGGCTCTACTGTCCTTCAGGACTGGAGTTCCAGAGATTCCCCACTGTAGCTAATTCAAGCGACAGCATTGTGGATAAGCCGGAGAGCCCTGGGGGGTCCGGTATCACAAAACGGGATCACAGAGTTAGCTGGATCACTGCGCTGAGTAAAACCCGGAACAGCTCTTTCCACTTCAGTCCCACGAGAAGAAGACAGAAGAAGAAGATAACGGCCTTGTTCGGCAGCGAGGTGGACTGGGTGCTGAGACAGGGGCTTATGTATGCTTTGTACAGCCAGGTTTCTGCAGACCTAATTGTTTTATTTCTGAATAGATACTCGTGTCGGTATTGGCGTGGAGCGTTCCAGTCGAGTGGTCGGACCGCGCCTTTTCTGTTTCCTCCCGTTTGCGGACGGCGGCGTACCTGCGCTCTGGGTGAAACGGCGCGAGATTCGCGGCGCAAAGCCGGCTCTTTACGGTCTCCCGCTGGCCTCATCAGAGCGGGAGTTTATCCGGAGGAGAGAGAGCGCGCGATCCGTGCTGAAGTGCGGAAGCGTGTTCTGACGGCGGCGGCCGAGAGTAAATTGGGGAAAATCAGAAACGGAGACAGGAGCGTGACGATGCTTGAGGCTCCGCACATTCAACCCCGCGTTTAAAAAGGAGAAAATAAAAATATCGTTTTTTTTCTTCTTTTTTTTTCAAAACACTTTTTATATTCTTTCAGTTGCAGAGGTTTAGGCAAGACTCAGTGCTCAAAATGGCACATTTTTTCCCCCCTACTTTCTGCGAAAGGTTTTCCTTTTTTAAAAATTTTAATTTTTAATTAAAAAATTGTTTTGGTAAGATGTCCCGAGCCCTGAAATATGGTGCTGGCATATTTAAGTGTTGTTTATCGGAGTCAGGGCTGGTGGAGATGGTGCGATGCTTCGGTCTGAGAGTCTCATTAGTGCCCGTTTTAATGAAACCTGTCGCTCTTTCCTCTGTAACTGAAAACCAGAGATTTAAAGGCGTGGCCTCCTCACTCGCACCATCTTCCTTCCTTTTTCTGTTTCTTTTCTATTTATTAGGGGTCCAAGCAGCGAAGCTGGTGGAACCCTATTGTTTTTGTTAGGATTATTATTATTATTATTATTATTCTTATTATTTTTCTCCGCTAAAAGTGTCTGAGGCTCAGCAACCATAAGTCGTAGAGCAACCAAATTTGGCAGGTGGGTTCCTATGGCCCCCCACTACTCAGGCACTAAAAATCACCTATTTCGGCCAGATGGTGGCGCTATAACAAATGGTTTTGCGTAAAAGACCATAACTCCCACACCATAAGTTAGATCAACACAAAACTTCATCGACCTATGCATCTGAACGTGCTCTACAACTTTGCCATTGGCAACACACATGTCCGCCATATTGTTTGCCCGCCATTTTAACTTTTACGTTGGGGCGTGGAAGCTTTCTCTGCTAAAATGTCTGAGGCTCAGCAACCATAAGTCCTAGAGCAACCAAATTTGGCAGGTGGGTTCCTATGGCCCCCCACTACTCAGGCACTAAAAGTCACCTATGTCGGCCAGATGGTGGCGCTATAACAAAGGGTTTTGCCTAAAAGGTCATAACTCCCACACCGTAAGTCCGATCAACACAAAACTTCATAGACCGACGCATGTGAATGTGCTCTACAACTTTGCTATTGGGGCTACATATCTCCGCCATATTGTTTGCCTGCCATTTGGACTTTTTTATTAGGTGGGGTGCGGAAGAGCTGTGGCTCCAAATCTAAACGATTACGACATCTAGTAAACTTCTTTACGGCAAGGGACATCCATGGCGACGCAAGTAATCCGACACCGTAGGGTTAGTTTTTATCAGTGAGGGGACGGTCTGAACGTCGGGGAAGCAGTGGAACACAGTGCCAGACATTATTTGAAGACAGTATCGGGTGAGTTCGTTTCGTCTTTGAATCTGTCATTATGCTGAGAAATAGCTAAACCATTTTATTGATAGGTTCTGAGTTTCTGTGCAAACGCGCGAAAACACGCTGGTATAATGAAACAATGACGGTAGCCTAATACATATATAGTCCGCTTCGTTCCATTGCTACCATAAGATAACAGACTATCTTGTGTCTACAGCTGCAGTTTCTCGCTGCAATTTCTAACATTGAATATTCACAAAAGACGCAATTTATGCTGTACTCTGCCAATGTCTGAATAAATAATACGGTACTCTGCGCGTAGGTAGCATGGATGGCGAGTTGGTCTTTCATGTTTTGCTATTAAAAGTTTGTTAGTAAAAGCTTTGAGAAGATGAATCATTACTTTTCTTTGGCATGGATCCATTTGAAGACAATATCGGGTGAGTTCGTTTAGTGTTTAAATCCGTCATTATACTGAGAGAAATCGTATTCTCAATTTAATCTCTAAATTGACTGTAAGCTTAGGGTTGTAACTAAGTAGTTCTTTCGTAGGTGATTTAACTCGTCTTAACTATTGCTTGTATTTTTGCATAGACTGCATTGTTGCTGTCCTTGTTTGTGTTAGTGTTAATCAGTTTAACCTACAGGATCCAAGTTGAACTATGCGGTTGTTCCCTGCACTTGGAACGGTAGGCTACTGCCCTCTAGGGTTTTCGACACACTTGTTCCTGGTTATGGTTAAACACTTTGTTGTACGTCGCTCTGGATAGGAGCGTCTGCCAAATGCCTGTAATGTAATGTAATGCAATTTTCAGTAGCAACAAGATAAACCCGACATTAGCCCTAAAATATGCCAATACAGCGGTGAAAACGCTGCTCACTGAATTACGAAATAAACGAGACAAATTTTTATTTTTTAAATTATACCATGTCGTTCTACAGTCAATATCTGGGACTAAACATTGAATAAATATACAATCTTACCATTGGTTTTACGCGTAGAGATGTCCCTTTGCGAATGAGTGGTCATATATTGTCTTGGACAATCTGTTTGCGAAATATACGCGCATCTGTGACTCCTGTGTCGGCTATCTTCAATAATAGCTGTGCGTAATACCACACCTGTTGCTTACGGCGTTGTCGCCCTTTTTAGTACAATTTGGCTTGATTGACAATTCATTTATTCCGTAGGTGAGAGTATAAGCTTTCTAACGATGTATAACATGTCTGATTTTGCTTTTGGAATAGCGTTTTGTAGGTCAGCGTAACCAAAATGTTTCTTATCTGCCAATGTGTAAATGAATAAAACGGTAGGCTACTTTGCGCGCAGCACGCATTTCGCGAGTTGATATTACGTCTTTTTTCCGTTTTTTCTCAATGTCGTATTTATTATTTGAAATGTGCATTCATGTGTTATTATTCTATCTGTCTCTGTGGCGCTCTGAAATGTGCATTCTCTGCTAAGCTGAGCAATGGATTGGAATATGTTTCTGACGTAGTGTTGCACGGTATGCCAAAACTTCAGCACTTTCTCGGTACTTAAAAAAAAAAAAAAAAAAAAACGGTTCGGTATTAGAATATTCCGACGTTCGGTAGTTTTGAGTCAAATGTAAAAAAAGCAAGGGAAAATTGTCTCCCGCATTACTGATTGAGAGGATGAAAAGTGTAATTTGTCAGAATCTTCGCTGTAAGGCAGTAGCAACTATGGTTGCCAAGTGAGATGACTTGCGCTTGTGCACTCAGCTTCTTGATACAGCGCAAGCTTTCACGCAGTTCACCTCAGTAGCAATAGGTGTTCCAATTTGCCAATATTTTATTATAGATAGATGCTGTATTGTTATTTAAATATGCAGTTTTTAAATCTTTTTAAAGGTGAAAAACCTGTTTTAAAGAGTATTTAGTTTACAACTGTTTAATTTTTGAAATATATTTGATATATTTCTCTGTTGTTTAGTGTTGTAACACTATAGGCCTATGCTTATTGATATGTTGAACAGGCTTCAACTCAAAGGTTGTTAATAAACCAGGTTTTTAATAATCCGTGAATTCGAAAATGAGGTCAACCCTTGTGGACATTGAGTTTCTGATCTATTAAGGTAATTTCAGTATCATTAGGTACCGAGTACTGAGTCAGTATCGTTTCAGTATTAATTATTGTGATACTAAACTTGGTATCGGTATCAAAGTCAAAATTTTGGTACCGTGACAACAGTAGTGTGATGCCTTTTTTTGTTACAGCATGGAAGCGCTGCAGCTCTACAAACACGCCAGGCCATATGTGCGTTACGACATGCCATCTAAGTGTTACGACATAGTAAAGGCCTTCACGGGAAGCGGCCAGGACACATCCATGGCGATGCAACTAAGTCATCCGACAGCGTCTCTTAGCACAAAATTGGCCATAAGTCATCAATATTTTATACAATCATCATGATATTCAGGAGATATGTTGGATGAAGGCAGATGATCATGAGGAAAAAGCCATTTTAAAATCGCTCCGTAGGGGGCGCGATGCTGCCAATGCTTGGACCCCTCCCAACGCCGCTTGCGGCTTTAATTATTATTATTATTATTATTATTATTATTATTATTATTATTAATAATATATATATATTTTTTTAAATAGTTAATTTCATTCTTAGTATTTTCTGGAGGTACTCTTTGCATTGGGGGAAAAGTGCTGCCTGTGGTTCTGTTAGATAAATGACGAACAGGAATCTGTCACTTGTGCATGACTGACTAGCCCCCCCCCCCACCCCCCCCCCCCCCCCCCCCCCCCCCCCCCCCCACCTCATACGTTTGTGTGCTCTTGAAACAGAGATTGCTAGAAGTGGTTCAAGCAGTGGGGGCTTCTCTCTCTCTCTCTTCCCTCTCTCTCTCCCCCTCCCTCTCTCTCTCTCTCTCTCTCTCTCTCTCCGTTTCCCGCCTGGAATCGTAATTTCTCCTTGTCACTCATTAAAACCGAATGTACTCACATGGATGCACCCCTCAACTCTGTTTAACGTAAATGTTTTTTCTTTTCTTTTTTTGAAGTCCTTTTTGAAATTGAATCATTTTCGCTTTTTTTTCCTGGTAATTACAGTATGTTAAACTGTGCGGAATGGCTGTTTCTCTAACCCCCTGTGCAGCCACTGTGAAATTAACTTCATTCCCCTGCAACTCTGCTCCCATCAAAGTCATATTCCCCCCCCCCCCCCCCCCCCCGACCCCGACCCCCCGGAAGATCTGCTGTCAGATCCTCTAAGATTGCTCTGCCGCTCTGTGGAGTGTGTCTCTTGGTGAAAGTGAGCCTGTGGAGTGTGGAGTGTCTGTAGGGGGATCTAGTTCCTGTTTCGCGCTGTGTGAGGGCCGATACTGGATTGGTGAGTGAGTGGGTGTGTGTGAGTGAGTGACTGAGTGTGTGAGTGAATGAGTGAGTATCTGAGTGAGTGTGTGAGTGTGCAAGTGTGAGTGTGTGAGTATGTGTGTGAGTGTGTGTGTGTGTGTGCGAATGAGTGTGCAAATATGTGAGTGAGTGAGTGAGTGAGTGTGCGTGTGCGAGTGTGTGTGTGAGTGTGCGAGTGTGTGTGTGAGAGTGTGTGAGTGTGCGAGTGTGTGTGTGAGAGTGTGTGAGTGTGCGAGTGCAGTAATCATCTTTTTCTCAGCCGTGCGTGTAAAGGAGGAAAGCACGCACACGCTAACGAGGTGGTGTAGGGCAGTGTGCAGGCGTGTGCAGCTGTTCTCCCGAATGTAACGAGCAGCCCTGCAAACGCAGTCTGGGCCTCGCTGCGTCTTCTGCAGCATCGCAGAGCGAGACGTCCCGGCCGAGCTGCTGCGGATGGGGGGGGCTGGCGGGGGCGGGGGCGGGGGGCGGGCGGGGGCGTGTGAGAGACGTCTGGGCTGTCTGGATGCCCCTGAGTAACACGTCCAGCCGAAATGTTTTTAATTAAAACGCCGCCTAATGTCTCCCCCCACCTCCCGGAGCCTCAGAGGACCGCGTCTGACGGGAGCCTAATTCATTTTTACATTGACTTTCCGCCCCCCCCCAGCCCCCCCCCCCCCTCCCCCAGTGCACCGGAGTGTGTGTGTGCAGCCAGTCAGGTCAGTGCAGGACCTCTGTCTGTTGATGCTTTTTTAGATTCGTCCCAGAATGCACTGCTTTCGTACCCCGGGTGAGCCTTGTTTTTTGGCGCTTGGCCGTTCGCCGTGCAGGTTTACCTGGAGGCGAGGCAGGTGTCGAGAGCAGCGGCCTTTCTGATGCCAGCGCACCTGTGTTATTTATGAGTCTATTTACATTTTTAATATTTTTTTATAGTCGTCATCTTTTGTGTGGCTTCCCCGCTGTCCTGAAGGAGAACTGCGTGCGCGCGTGCGTGCGTGTGTGTGTGTGCGTGTGTGTGTGCGTGCGTGTGTGCGTGCGTGTGTGCTTGCGTGTGTGTGTGTGCGTGCGTCTCAAAAGGACGCCTTGCCTTTGCGTGGGACACACTGATTGGATGTATTTTTTATTGCCTCGATTGGCCATCCACTTTATTATGATCAGAGTGACTTGCCAAAAAATAAATAAGTAAATAAATAAATAAAAAACGGAAGGAGGTCCCGACCAGGAGAACGGTGACTCACGCCCCGGTTCGCGCTGACGCCCCCCCGACCGCACAGCGGGAGTGGGAGGAGCCAGAGAGCTCTTATCCAACCCAGGGAGGGGAGGAGACATCCGATTACTATTGATCTGCGGTGGCACCTCGCACACAAAATCACATTTCCTGCCGCTTGTGTCCTTCTAGCTGTGAGTAGGGCCGGGGCGGGGCGGGGCTGGGCTGGGCGCTCACACCCCCCCCCCCCGATGTCCTGCTGCGTGTCAGGCCGGTACTGCTAACGCCCAGCTGCATGTCGGTCATGCCCCTGCTGCGTGGGGTTTGTAAAGTGGGCTTCCTCAGGCTCTTATACCTGAGGCTTCACCAGCGTGGAAACAGTAGTGCACTTCAGCATAACTGCATAAACTTCTGATTATACTTGAAGTGTTCTTAAGTGCACTGTAGTGCACTTCAAACATGATGTCCAGCACTGTTCTTGAGAAACACACGCACGCATACCCACACACACACTCACACTCTCACAAACACTTGCTCAGACACTCACTCTCTCTCTCACACACACACACACACACACACGTGTATCTCCTGTCATACTAAGCAGCTCCCCTTTGCCCTCGGGATGCTGTGTGCTTGGAGAGCCAGAGGCCTCAGTGGGAAGCCTGAGAGTTTCCTGCAGTCCACGCTTTAGCCTAAATAAAGATGTCCTCCACCCTCCAGCAGCGAGATGCAGGGTTTCAGACAGTTTAGGCCTCGCTGTGTTCCTCCAGAGGCTGAGCTGTGTCCGTGTTCTCCGCTCTCTTCAGTGCTCTGGTGTTCCACTGAAAAAGGGCGGGAAAGTCATGAGTGATGATGTAACAATCACGGTGATGTCACAGCAGCGAGAGGGCAGTTGGGAAACGGTGGCATCGGTTAGGTGTGCCGTGGCAGTCTGGTGTGCCGTCAGGCGAGGTCAGGTGTGCCGTGTGAAAAATCATTCAAATGAATTAAAAAAAAAAAAATGTTCAAATGATTAAAAATCACGGGAGCCAAAATAAATGTAATTAAAATGCACATCGCTTCATTAAAACCCCAAAAGAACATTTAGGCCTACCGTTGGCGCGTCACGTCAGCGTCAGTACGTCGCTCGCGGTTGTTTTCTGTTGAGGGTGACGTGCCCTGAGACTCTGTAAATTTGGGAAGTGTGCCGCGGAAGGAAGAAGGCTGGGAAACGCTGGGCTAGGCCACAGTGATGCAGCCCCAGCCTGTGCCCGGCACACTCCAGGAGGGCTGGCTGGCATGTTGCCTGGCGCGTTGTTACCGCTCCTGTGCCCGCTGCACCTGTAGGGAAGAGCTCCTGTCCGTGCGCGCCCCCCCCCCCCCCCCGCCCCCCCCCGGTGGCCTAACGGCGTCCAGGCGGAAGCGGTGTGTAGTCACGGCTGTAATTCGCCGGGTCTGTGGGAGTATCGCTGGGCTTTTAGTTTTGTTGTATCATCCTAATTAGACCTGCTTCTCTTTTTAAAAAAAATCCTTTCTCTTTCAGTTCCTAGAATTCAGGCGTGTGCCTGCTATAAATGTGCCCTTTTTAATGAAACCCAAAGAGATATAATTAGTTTTATTCTGAGGATGATTAATTTTTCTTTTTGTGCCGCTTCTGACCCATTTTCGTTTCCGTGCTCTCTCTCCGCTCGTCATGCGTGCGGCTGCTCTTTCCAGAATGTCTCTCCTGTAGGGCGCTGAGCGGAGAGCCTGCGCCTCCTTAAAAAGAGATGATTACTGCGCTGCTCCTGTCATCCTGTGAGCTGGGGAGGTGCTGGATATGAGAGCAGGAGCATAGCCCAGCCTGCGCCTCCTCCTGCTCCTGCATAACTGCAGACGAGAGTACTGCGCCTCCTGCTCCTGCATAACTGCAGACAGGAGTACTGCGCCTCCTCCTGCTCCTGCATAACTGCAGACAGGAGTACTGCGCCTCCTCCTGCTCCTGCGTTACTGCAGACAGGTGTACTGCACCTCCTCCTGCTCCTGCATTACTGCAGACCGGAGTACTGCGCCTCCTCCTGCTCCTGCATTACTGCAGACGGGAGTACTGCGCCTCCTCCTGCTCCTGCGTTACTGCAGACGGGAGTACTGCGCCTCCTCCTGCTCCTGCGTTACTGCAGACAGGAGTACTGCGCCTCCTCCTGCTCCTGCGTTACTGCAGACAGGAGTACTGCGCCTCCTCCTGCTCCTGCGTTATTGCAGACGGGAGTACTGCGCCTCCTCCTGCTCCTGCGTTATTGCAGACGGGAGTACTGCGCCTCCTCCTGCTCCTGTATTACTGCAGACAGGAGTACTGCGCCTCCTCCTGCTCCTGCGTTACTGCAGACGGGAGTACTGCACCTCCTCCTGCTCCTGCGTTCCTGCAGACGGGAGTACTGCGCCTCCTCCTGCTCCTGCATTACTGCAGACGGGAGTACTGCGCCTCCTCCTGCTCCTGCGTTCCTGCAGACGGGACTTCTGCTCCTGTTCCTTATTATCACTGAGCGCTGTTCTGCAAACACAGGCATTCTGAATACAGCATGGAAACTGTGTGAGGGAGATGGCTGGATATGTAAGCTGAATCCAAGGGACCTCGCTCTCTCTCTCGCTCTCTCTTTCCCTCTCTTTTTCTCTCTCTCCCTCGCTCACACTCTCTCACACTGTCTCTCTTTAAAAAACGGAAAAAAAAGTAACATTGCCATAGCGATGCTGCACAGCTGGAAGGTCTGTACGGGTGCTGGAGCGTCAGGGAGCTCGGGTGCGTCGCCGTTCTTCGCTTGTTTGTCATGCGGACGTCCCCGAGGCTTCGGCCGCGGTGCTGCCATGGAAACGCAGCGATGCTGGCGGCGAGGGCGAGGGCGAGGGCGAGGGAAAGATGTGCTGATTGTGTAATTATAACTGCGGCGCTTGGCGTCCGCTGGCCTGCGTACCATGTGACATCGCGGCCTCTGCAGTGGCGAACCCTCAGCGGTGGGCCGCGGAATAACTGCCGTCAGAGCTCCTGCCATCTGCCTCTGAGACCGCCGAGCCCGCCATGCTCAGCTGTACACCCCCCCCCCCCCACCCCCGCAATCCGGCTCTGTCCAGGACCCAACCCCCCCCCCCCCAATCCGGCTCTGTCCAGGACCCAACCCCCTCCCCCCGCCAGGACCCCCCCCC
>CM045886.1:3642500-3655000 GCA_025169545.1 Anguilla japonica
CGCCGTGTGACCCGGGGGTCCGGCAGGCGGGCCTGTGCAGCGCGAGAAAAGAGCCGCTTTGATTAAAAACCTCTGACTGAAGCGCTGCTGCTTCCCTGCTGCTGAACAGATCGGAACTTTCTGGGCTCGCAGGAGGGGGTCTCTCTCTCAGACGGACACCCACCCACCATGCCAGGATACCCAACCAGCACCTGAGCGTTTGTGGGTTCTGCTTCTGATGGTCGGTTAGGTTCTAGGTTTCCTCACTGACGCCCTGGCAGGTTGGGTTCTAGGTTCTAGGTTCTCTTGCTGAAGCCCTGGCGGGTTGGGTTCCAGGTTCTCTCGCTGACGCCCCGGCGGATTCTCTCTTGTTCACAGGGTTCTTTCCGGGCAGCTCCCAGGGCTGTGACGCTTTCCTCAGACACAAGATGACCCTGATCTCACCCTCCATACTGAAGAAGTACAGCATCCCCTTCGACAGGGTATGTACACTCCCCCTGTACCGCCCACTGCACCTCCCACTGCACCTCCCACTGCTCCTCCCACTGCACCTCCCTCTGCACCTCCCACGTCACCTCCCACTGTGCCTCCCACTGAACCTCCCACAGCAGCTCCCACTGCACCTCCCTCTGCGCCTCCCTATTGTACCTCCCACTGCTCCTCCCACTGCACCTCCCACTGTACCGCCCACTGCACCTCCCCCTGTACCACCCACTACACCTCCCACTGCTCCTCCCTCTGCAGCTCCCCTTGTACTGCCCACTGCACCTCCCTCTGCACCTCCCACTGCACCTACCCTTGTACTGCCCACTGCACCGCCCTCTGCACCTC
Organism: Anguilla japonica; assembly: GCA_025169545.1. Lineage (NCBI taxonomy): Eukaryota > Metazoa > Chordata > Actinopteri > Anguilliformes > Anguillidae > Anguilla > Anguilla japonica. Next base: position 3,643,311 of record CM045886.1, read on the forward strand.
CCACTGCACCTCCCTCTGCGCCTCCCACTGAACCTCCCTCTGCACCTCCCAACTGCACCTACATCCAGCCGTTCAGCTGGAGCTCTTATTCACAGGTGTGTTTATGCTTGTGCATGTGTGTGTGTGCGTGTGTGTGTGTGAGTGTGTGTGTGTGTGTGTGTTTGGCGGGATTGGGCGGAGCCAACGTGCACAAGCAGGAATCGGTATGTAGATGAAGATGAGGAAGAGGAGGGAACTTCAGACCTGATGCTCATTGCTGCGTCCAAACCGCGGATGAAGAGATCTCTGAGTCTAACTCCCGTGTTGTTTATCTCTGACTGTGGCGTCCGCCCCACCACTTCATCACGTCTGTTATGAGTGGCTGTGAAGGTCACTTAGCTCATTATTAATGAGCCCCTCTGCTGCCGTCGCCCTGAAGGCAGTTAATGGCGGACTTCAGTTCTTTTTTGTTCCACAGCCTCGCGCTCGTCTGCTGATTAGAGTGTTTGTAAATGCCGTGGATGTTAGCGGCGGCGGCGGGGGGGCTCCGCGTTGAGCCGGCTTCTTATTGGTTTTGAGAAGCCGGGCGCGAGAGCGTCTCCGCCCAGAGGAGCCCGCCTCGGGTCCGAGCCTCTCCAGGCCGCGCTCGCTCGGCCCCTCCGCTCGGTAAAGCACGCGGTCCGCGGGTGTGAGGGCGGCTCCTCCTTTGTGAACGCCCGGAACGCCACGCCTGCGTCCGAGACCGAGAGGCGGCGTGTGTGCTGCCCGTGAGGGGTCGTCCGTCTCAACTGCCCGCTGAAAGTTTCCGTTAAAAACCTGACCGTGAGCCCATTCATATTATTTAAAAAAAATATTAAAAAAAATTTTTTTTGCTTGGAGGTTTTCACATTTCAAAATGTACAATTCTGGACATTCACTGGATTGGGAGGTGGTCCTGTGAAAGAAAGTGGAGGGGGGGGGCGTGCCCGTTTGTCTACCGCGGTGAAGCTAACCGTTCGGTGTGTTTCCCTCAGTAAACTGCGGTGTTAGTTGTGATTCACAGCCCTTGTGACGGGCAGGGTGCTCGCTGGCCTCTGTCCTGTTTGGCCCTCCTGCAGTCGGTGTTTAAGACCGAGTCAGGAGGTCTCTGTGGGTCGTGTTTCATTTCCGTTTGCACTCCGAATTAATCTTCCGAGCTTTCCTTTTCCTGTTCTTCCCGCGGGTAATTCTAATTTGTGCGAATTGAACCCCCTTCAGCACTCGGCACTAAAGAATGCAGGATTACAGGAAGTAAACATCGGTCTAAGCAGGACAAAGACAGCTGCTCATTGGCTGGCACAATGTTTTGGCAGCCTTGCCTTTTTTTTTTTCTTTCTCTTTCTTCCCTCCCTCCCTCCCTCTTCATCCTCACACTTATGGCAAGGGTTCCTCAGGACACCCATATGGAATGAAACGGGTTCGAGCATTGTGGTGAACTTTTCTTTTTTTTATTTTTATTTCCAGAGTCATGGTCTCTGCTTCTCTTAACTTTGTTAAAAGTCGGCTGTTCTGCTTCTCTCCGCTGTGTCAAACTCATGGGCGTGCTCTTAGAGCGGGGGGGGGGGCTTCCAACTGTGAAGGACAGGAAGTCAGACGCAGGAAGTTAAAATGGGGGAAGAGGAAGTGCTGGGAGAAGGAAAAGGTTCACAGGATCGATTCCCGGGTGGGACACTGAACCCAAAGGTCACAGGTTCGATTCCCGGGTTGGACACTGAACCCAAAGGTCCCAGGTTTGATTCCCGGGTTGGACACTGAACCCAAAGGTCCCAGGTTCGACCCCCAGGTGGGACACTAAACCCAAAGGTCCCAGGTTCGATTCCCGGGTTGGACACTGAACCCAAAGGTCCCAGGTTCGATTCCCGGGTTGGACACTGAACCCAAAGGTCCCAGGTTCGATTCCCGGGTGGGACACTGCCATTGTACCCTTGAGCGAGGTACTTAACCTGCATTGCATCAGTATATATTGGGCTTTTATAGAGGCCTTTACTGAGACATTATTTAAACTCCGGGATGATTACGGAGGCCAGTTGAGAGATTCAGGGTTTGAATTTTGCAGGACACTGGGGAACACCCCCCCCCCCCCCCCCCGCGCCTCCTATTCTTCTTAAACGATCAGAGTTAGGAACTCGGTTTAATGTCTCATCCAAAAACCGCCATCTGATTCAGCGGTGTACTTGGAGCGCTTTTTTATATATAAATGTATTTATTTTTTGATTCTGTCCGGAGGGAAGGCTCTGTCCCCTCCTGGGCCAACAAAGCGCACTTCCAGCAGCACGTAGGCCGGCTTCCCGGGGGGTCTTCTGCCCAAAACGCTACGCGAGCCCCCAGCTGCTCCGCCTCAGCTGCGGGGGAGGAGTGGGAGAGCGTCGGTCCAGGGTTACCACTGGCACACGCACAAACACGCCGGCGACCTTTAAATCAGGACACACGCACGCACACGCACTCACACACGCACACGCGCACATACATACACACGCGCACACGCACCACACATACGCACACACACTCACACACACACGCACACGCACATGCACACACACTCACACGCACCACACATACACTCACACTCACACTCGCACGCGCACACACACTCACACGCACCACACATACACTCACACTCACACTCACACGCGCACACGCATACGCGCACACACACACACACACACACACGCACACACAGACCCCCCCCCCCACGCACAAGCCGTGTTCAGTCGCAGCTCGGACTCAAGGACGAGGACACCAGGTTACTTTGTGCCCGTTCGGATTCAATGGTTTTTTAAACATATAATATTTCGGTGTTTGATTTTTTAAATGTTTTCAAAGTTGGCTCAGACTGTGAATCCCCAGGTCCCCAGGAGCAGCTCTTCTAAAGCAGTCTAACCCTGAGAAACTGTAAATATCTCAAGTATCCTACAGCGTGCATAAAACCTGTCTGGACCAATAGAAAATCGTGCAGTATAACTGAAAGAATGTATTTACAAATATATAAAAAATATTGCGAAGGTGAGCTGCCTTGGAGACAAAATTCTGAAAGGTGTGTGTGTGTATGTATTGCATTGCAGGCATTTAGCAGACGCTCTTATCCAGAGCGACTTACACAACTTTTACACAGCATTTTACATTGTATCCATTTATACAGCTGGATATGTACTGAAGCAATGCAGGTTAAGTACCTTTGCTCAAGGGTACAACGGCAGTGTCCTTACCTGGGAATCGAACCTGCGACCTTTCGGTCACAAGCCCAGTTCCTTACCCACTGTGCTACGCCGCCGCCCAATAATTGAGAAGTAGTAGACAATTATTAGTGAGGGTAAAAGCAGGTCAAAGAAACAGCCCTCGCTGGGCTTGAACCTACGACCCTGTATTCCCAAGACTGTAACCTTACCCACTAGACCAAAGGCGGACTAGCTATGTATGTGTGTGTGTGTGTGTGTGTGTGTGTGTGTGTGTGTGTGCGTGTGTGTGTGTGTGTGTGTGTGTATGTGTGCGCGTTTGCCTGTGTGTGTGTGTGTGTGTGTATGTGTGTGTGTGCAAATGTGTGTTAGTTATCAAGCCTTTGGTTTGTTGGGTGGAGGAGGCGGTCATTTCTGGAACTTTCCGCTGCTTTAGACTGCTTCCTGAATAACAGGCCAGCTTCAGGCTGGTAACTTGCGGAGGTTGCCAGTGTGATCCCCAGGTGGGGGGCACTGCCATTGTACCCTTGAGCTTACACCTGAACTGTTTGAGTTAAATACGCAGCTGTACGAATGTAGTGTGTGTAAAGGATATAAGCTGTATGTGTGGGTTTTGCTCTGGACTTGAGTTTCTGCTAAATAGCCTAGCGTACATGCAGATGGCTTTGAATTTGACCTGAGAATGAAGCTCGTCCTTTTGGCTCTCTGTGATGGTTTTTCAGGTTAATGTCTCTCTGTTGCTGACTCCTGTTGATTTGTGTCTGTGCCTCCCTCTCTCCCTCTCTCTCTCTCCCCCCCCTCTCTCTCTCTCTCTCTCTCTCCCCCTCTCTCTCTCTCTCTCTCTCTCTCTCTCTCTCTCTCTCTCTGTGTGCAGATCACTCAGGAGGAGGGCGAGTTCATGATCACGTTTCCGTACGGTTACCACGCCGGCTTCAACCACGGCTTCAACTGCGCCGAGTCCACCAACTTCGCCACACTGCGCTGGATCGACTACGGCAAGATGGCCACACAGGTCTGCTGCGCTGAGGCCGCTGTGCGCACACACACACACACACGCCCTCACACACACACACACACACACACACGCCCTCACACACACACACACATACACACACACCCTCACACACACACACACACACACACATGCACACATGCACAGACACACACACACACACACACACACACACCCTCTCTCACACACACACACACACACCCTCTCTCACACACACACACGCACACACACCCTCTCTCACACACACACACACACATGCGCACACACACACACACACCCTCACACACACACACACACACCTCACTAACCCACACACACGCACACACACACGCACACACACCCTCTCTCACACACACACACGCCCTCACTCGCACAGGTACCCGCACACACACACACACCTGCACGCACACACACACACGCAGACCTGCACATGCACATGCATGCATACACACACATACAGGCTCATACACGCGGCATCACGCAGGCAGGCACTTTTGCCCGTGGTTTGTCTTTTCGGTGGGAGTTATTGTGTTCTGTGTGGCAATGGTGGCGATGGTTGCCAGTTCAAGGGGAGAGTTGAGCCGGATCGAGTGAGTAGTCTAATGATGTATCTCAGTAAGATGCATTAGACTACTCTGTTACGTAGTTATGACCTAATACAGATCGGAACCTGTAATAATTATTACTAGTTGAACACAACTACTAATTATTTATTCATTTTTGTTTCATGTTTCGTGTTAATATTATGTTCATCACGTATTGCATTTATTATGCCGAAAACAGGAGAATTGTTGCAAAATACTGCATTATTCATCAAACTGAGTTTATAAATGCAGCGTTTCCACAATTTGTGCCAGCTCTCTGTGTTCTCTGTAGCAGTTATGCTGTATCGCTGGGTGGGGACTCACTGTCCCTTCTGTGAGTGGGTACCACAGACTGAAATGTCCTGTGGGGGGCGCTGTTGGTCTTTCTCTTGAAAGGATTTTTAGCAGCATTTCCTCATATTTTAGGGGCACAAAAGTTGTTTTGAAGTTTAGAAAATTTACTGAAATGTACTTTTTTTATTTTTAATTTTGTATATTTCTCGCAGTATTGGAGGAATTGCATCTCTGTCTCCTCCTCTCCTGTCTTTAGAGCTGGGTGATAATCCATTCTGATAATTACTGAATACAGTAACGATCTTCGCCAGTGTGTAGTGTACTGGCTTTCTCTTTGTCTTTCTTGTCTTTTTTGTCTCCCTCTCTCCGTCTCTGTCTCTATCTCTGTATCTATCTCTATCTGTCTGTCTCTCTCTCTATCCCTCTCATCTTTGTCTCTTTCTATCCCTCTCTCTCTCTCTCTCTGTCTCTCTTTCTATCCCTCTGTTTTATTTTACTTCCTGGTTTTTTTCCTCTCTCCGTGACAGGGTTTATATACTTTAAGAGCACTCCACTGTGTAACGTTAGCCCCCCCCCACCCCCCTGTCTCTCTGCTCGGCTGCCTGTTAGATTTATGATCTGCCAGCTTGCTCCAGCTCCTCAGTTCTGTGTGGCCTGCTGCTTATAAAGAACTGAAGGGCCATGGACCCCCCCTCCATCTGTTAATGCCTCTTCCTGCTCTCTAACCCCCCCCCCCCCCCCCTTCAGAGGCTTGTAAGAGTCAGACAGCGGGGAGCTCCCCTCTGTGTGTTGGTTCGTGTTGATGTAGATGAATCGGTCTGGACTGGTCTGGACTAGTTTGCTGTGGCCTCTGTTCGTGTCGTGGGGTCGACAGGCCGGGGCAAAGTGTCTCAGACATGGAAGGGTCCACGTGCTCCTCCCTCTCTCTCAACCTGCTGCTGATCCCGGCTACCGTGTGTTCCCATGACAACCACCTGCTGATCCCGGCTACCGTGTGTTCCCATAACAACCACCTGCTGATCCAGACCACCGTGTGTTTCTATAACAACCACCTGCTGATCCCAGCTACCATGTATTCCCATGACAACCACCTGCTGATCCAGACCACCGTGTGTTTCTATAACAACCACCTGCTGATCCCGGCTACCGTGTCTTTCCATAACAACCACCTGCTGATCCAGGCTACCGTGTGTTCCCATGACAACCTGCGGCTGATCCAGGCTACCGTGTGTTCCCATGACAACCTGCTGCTGATCCAGGCTACCGTGTGTTTCCATGACAACCTGTTGCTGATCCAGGCTACCGTGTGTTCCCATGACAACCTGCTGCTGATCCCTCCCAAACGGGACAGAGCTGCACCCCGCTCTGCGCCCCCCACAGTGTGTCAGGCCGCTGCGGATGACGGTGCTGTCCGGGTTCGAAAACCAAAACCAGTTTTTCAGCATCAGCCTTTCATTCACGTTCATTGATTGGCTGAAGAATCCACACGCCATGTTCTTACGGGGTTAAGTGCCTGCAGACACTGCAAGACCCCCCCCCCCCCCCCCACAGGACTTAACGTGACACCCCTGCATTAGAACAGTGTCTTGAAAAATGAGCCACACTACCACGCCCCCCTCCCCGCGCGTTCCGTGTGTGTACCTGCACCGTCAGCGGCAGAATTCGGATTTGACATTTGGGAACCACGGGAGGCTTCGCCTCTTTGTGGAGCCCCCCCCCCCCCCCCCTTCTCCCAGATTCTGGCGGGGGGTGGGGGCAGCAGCGGGACGCGGGGACTGAGCTTAGAAGCGGCTGAAATGCTCGGTGCGTTTCGCTGAGCCCAAACGAGCAGCTGCTCCTGCAGCGGGCCCGGCCGCGTTCCGCTCCCGGTGTTATTTTATTTCATTTTTTTGTTGTTGTTGTTTTTTTTGCAGTTGCCTTTTTCCCTTTTTCCCAGAAAGCACTCTGAGGGAAATGTCACCGGGTCCCTCGCAGCTTTGATGTCGCCGGATTGATTTCGGCGTGGAAGTGGCAGCTGCTCCCCGCTGCTCCCCGCTGCTCCCCGCTGCTCAGAAATGCGTTTCGACGGCGGCGTGCCGCTCGCTCTCCGGCGGCGACCCAGAATGCACAGCGTCGCCGGCGTGCCGCGTTTCACCGGCCATTTCACCGGCTCTGATTCACAGGCTCGGCATCACCGGGCCGCTCGGCGTGTCCCTTCTTCTGTGCCTTCACTTCTGTCTCAAACGAGCAACTGGCAACAAATCAGCCGCTCTCTCTGCTACCCCCCCCCACCCCCACCCCCACACCCCCACCCCCTGCACCTGAATAGAGTGCAAAACCATACAGAAGGCTGTCCCTTTTTTTATTATTATTATTATCAGAGTCTTAAAGGTACGGTACGCTGCCCTTTGGTCTCGCGCTCTTTCACAGTCCAGTTAATGCTGCACAGTTTACTGTGGTTACTGTGCAGCTGCATCGTTATTCCCGGTGCGGTTCCTCCCTTCTCCTGGGATTAGGGAAGGAGAGGAGGAAAGGTGGAACAGTGCCCTCAAATTGCAAAAGGGCATGGAAGAGGAGTTGAGCGTGGAGCAACGGTGCTAATGACAGAACAACACACACACGCACACACACACAGACACGCTCACACATGCACACACGCACACGCACACACACACACACACACACACACACACACACACAGACACGCTCACACACGCACACACACCTTCAGAGATCCCGCTAATGAGCGTCTTCCATTTGATACACACACACACACACACACACACACACGGGGAACGCGCACCTGCAAATCAAAATAACGACGCTCTCTCATTCCAACGGTCTTTTTTCCGACCTACTTTTAATGAAAAACAGCAGCGCCCTTCACGAGCAGAGAGAGAGAGAGAGAGAGACAGTGTAATGGAAGGAGGATGAAAGCGAGTTTAAAAGTGCTGATTAGTCGCGGGGAAGGGCGGCGTTGTTGCTCTGCAGGGTGCGGCGCTGCCGTGGAGAGCTCGTGCCGAGGCAGCCCTTCAGAGCAGCGCGCGGTTCAAACCCGCAGCCCCCAGCGCCTGGAGCCTTTAACCCTTTCAGGAGCAGGCTTTCCAGAATGCTGCTTTTCAGAATCCTAAGTCAGCGTTCTAGAACTCCACCAGCAGTGATTGTGACATCAGCATTAGAACGTTCAGTTAAGAACACTCTAATCACGTACTTGTGATCTCACACCTTAACAGGCTAACTGCTGTCAAAGCCTACTGTATGTGTCCAGCAATATAGTCAATACATTCATCGTTAATCAAAAAAAAATTAATTAATTGAAAATTTATTTATTTATTTATTTATTTTTGTACTGCCAACGCTTCAGTGAAAAAACATTTACATCTTTTTAATTTAGCAGACGCTCTCATGCACAATAACTTAAAACACCTTTTTTTGTTGTTTTTTGTTTTGTTTCACAGTTTAAATGCTGCTCAATCAGCCAAATAAAGTTGTTATTTTAGTCCAAAATTAAAAGAGGCGAAGAAATCCCATTTTCCACTGGCTCTTCTCGGCGTCTCAGGTAAATGTTTAAGAAGTCAATGTGCACGAAAACGCCAATCTGCATTGCAGTCAAGCAGCTTTGAGTAAATAATCTGAATCTGACCGATTCCCCACACAGTAAGTGGTGGTATGGGGGATTCGAGGCTGCCTTTCTCCGGAAAAACAGCAGCGACGAAATCCCTGAGCAGGGGGGCGGGAACTCCGCGACACTTTAGGGCGTTCCCCCCCCCCCCGGATTTACGGTCCAGCGTGGGGTCTCCAGACGACACCTGCAGAGGGTGCCGTTTCAATCGGCTCACCGCGCTTTAATCATCTCCCCATCCCCCCCCGCCCCCCCCTCTATGCTCTTCACCGATCTCTTAGGGGGGGTATCTGCAGACCTGTTGCTAAGTGCACACTTCACACTAAGTGCACTACATAACAGACCGCAGGATGCAAATGACCCTGTAGCCAGGTGACAAGATGTGGACCGATACATCTTCTTTTTTTTAAAAAATTGACCAGGATGCCCGGGCTGGCACAAGTGCTGTTGGGACCGTAGTGACTCAGCGCGTCAGGGTCCTGGTTTAACCTGGGTCTTACCTGGGTTTAACCTGGGTTTAACCTGGGTTTAGTACCTGCAGTGGCTGACCCCTTTTGGCCTGCAGTCTCTGAGATGCTTCCTTAGCTTCAGCAGCGGCCAATCAGCAGGGGGGGGGTTCTGTGGGCTGTTCCTGATTCCTGATTTCTGAGATGGAGTGTGAAATGAATTGAAAGCAACTCTTTCAACGCTGGTTTCTCTTCTTTCACTGTGTTTTTTTTTCTTTCTTTTTTTCTTCCTGTTCTGCGGGAGGTTCACTCTTTCATGGTCCATCCTTCCCTCCTCATTTGTTCCTCTTTTGTGTGTGGAATCATTTTAAAAGACAACACAAAAGATGACCTACATCCGCGGAAAGGGGGGGGGGAGAGAAAATGCATTGTCCTGCAGTTGCGAAAGGAGGTTCCACTTTTCCCTGAACTTTTATCAGCCCTAGTTTTTCCACTTTTGAACTTTTAAGTGTTTGATGAGGGCTGGAGGATTGGTTTTTGGGTTAAAGCTCGCTTGGGTGCCTCGTAGTCAGAGTTGTCACACTTCAGTGCTCTACCGTAGTATGACCACCTTGCCTAGCGTACACAACGGCTTCATCTGGATTCCAGTCTTACCATTCCCACATTTACATTTTACACATTCGTATGTTTTAAACACTCAACCTGTTTATACAACTGGATTCATAGCAGCGTAAATTCAGGAGAGCCGCTGTGCTCGACTGTACAATGGCTGTGCCTCGCCTATGGGGGAATTGAACCTGCAACTCCTGCGTTACCAGCCCCTAACCGTTGCTGAGGCCATCATAGCCCCAGTATCTCTCTGTGGAAGTATTAAGAGGATTTTAAAAATAAAATAATAAATAGACTGTTGCTGTACAGCTCTGGGAAGCAGCATCAGTCCGGGCCCTTTCTCTCCCAGCCTGTCTTTGTTTTATGGGAGCGGAGCCCTGGGAGTTTAGTTTAATGTGAGCCCGGCCATCACACCCCCCAGTGACCGTGCGGGGGCGGGGCGGGGGGGGAGCCAGCAGGCCTCATTGACTCAGGGCCCGAGGGGGGGTTTTTTGAGTCATTGTCCTGAAATTATTTTTGTCAAATGAAAGTATCCGCTGCATAGCTGATTATTATTATCCCCCACCCCCCGGAGAATGTAGAAGGTCAGGGAGGGAAATGCGATTTACCCCCCCAACCCCCCCCCCCTCCCCTCATTTTGTGTGTCACTGCTCCTTAACGCTTCCTATTGGAGCCTATTTCTGTGCACACAAGGGCTGGGTATGTACCCGTACGAGTGCAGAGCTTCTCGGAGGGGAGGGGGGAGGGGGGGTCTCTTAATAATGATATTTTATTTTTAGGGGGTCCTCGAATGTTTCGTCTCTCGGTCCGTCTCGTGTTTTCAGATTTGTTCATTTCTATTCAGTTTGGGGGAAAAAAGAAGCTAAACAGTCGTACAGAGCGGTCTCATCCGTCCTGGAGGTGCTGCGGTGAGATGGGGGGGGGGGATATTGCTTTGTGGGGGGGGGGGGGGCCTTGTTGTGCTGGTTATTACCCCCCTCATAGCCCCCCCCCCCACCCCCCCCCCCCCCCCCCCCCCCCCCCCCCCCCCCCCCCCCCCCCCCCCCCCCCCCCCCCCAGTCTGGCTTCTCTCTGGCCTGTCTCCGCAGATCGCTGAAGAATGTTCTCTGTAATTGAACACAAGGCTCTCAGCGCTGTCGAGTAAATAAAGGAGGGATGTTATACACCGTCCGGGGCGCAAAGAAAATTAGTTTTATTTTCATCCCTGCCTCCCCCCTCCCCCTCTGCCCCCCCACCCCCCCCCCCCCCCCCCCCCCCCCCCCCCCCCCCCCCCCCACACACACCCTCCAGTCACGCCCCCCCGCCCCCCCCCCCCCATCCTCCGTTAGTTCTCGGAGTCTCGCCGGTTCGGCCTGCGTTTCTAAAACACGGCGTCCTTAATGAGATCGCGGGAGTGTCCGGGCTCCTGATTCGCCCGCGGTCCAGATCACCTGTCACCTGACGCGGCGGTCGTTACGCCCGTCGCTGTGCGTGTGACCTCGCGGTAACACCGCCACGTACACACACACGCGCGCGCGCGCACACACACACGCACACGCACACACTCCGTTCTTCTTTTTCAGCTTCCTGATGAAAACACTACTACTATTATTATTTTTTCCGTTATCCGACTGTGATGAGATGTTTTGAGGATGGGGGGGGTGGATCTGTTGATGGGAGGTGCAGTTGCAGGGCGTGTGTGTGTAGGGTTACAGCCCTGAGTCTGGGGCAGAGCAGGTGGTTTGGGTTCGAGGGTGTGTATCCCTGAAATGCGCATTTGTCTTACCACATCGGGTTTAATTTAGAGTTAGGGTATGTGGGTTATTGACATATTTCGGGGTGTGCGTGCTTGTGTGTGTGTGTGTGCGTGTGCGCACACGCGTGTGTGCGCGTGTGTGCGTGAGTGTGTGTGAGCATGTGTGTGTGTGTGTGTGTGTGTGCGTGAGTGTGTGTGTGAGCGTGTCTGTTTGTGTGTGTGTGTGTGCATGCATGTGA
>CM045886.1:3660000-3675000 GCA_025169545.1 Anguilla japonica
CCGTTCCTAGCCTAGCGTGCTAACCCACGCTCCCGTTCCTAGCCTAGCGTGCTAACCCACGCTCCCGTTCCTAGCCTAGCGTGCTAACCCACGCCCCCGTTCCTAGCCTAGCGTGCTAACCCACGCCCCCGTTCCTAGCCTAGCGTGCTAACCCACGCTCCCGTTCCTAGCCTAGCGTGCTAACCCACGCCCCCGTTCCTAGCCTAGCGTGCTAACCCACGCTCCCGTTCCTAGCCTAGCGTGCTAACCCACGCTCCCGTTCCTAGCCTAGCGTGCTAACCCACGCTCCCGTTCCTAGCCTAGCGTGCTAACCCACGCTCCCGTTCCTAGCCTAATGCGGGAGGATCTTTTAATGAGTGTGTTAACACGTGAATGAATTCCATCTCTAATTCCGAGCCTTTCTGTGTGTGGGGTCACCCAGCCCTCGAAGGTCAGGGCGAGCAGACGCCGGACGGGGAGAAGAAGAAGAAAAAGAAGAAGAAGAAGAAGCCGTCGGACGGCCGGGAGGAGCTGGCGCGCAGCATGGCGGCCTCCCTGGGGGAGGTGGCGCTGCAGGGCGACGGCGGCCTCATCCCCACGCTCTTCGTCACGCACAGGCCGAAGAAGAGCGCCTTGCCCAGGGCCCAGCTCTCCTTCCAGGAGGCCTTCGAGCGATTCGCCACGAGCTCCGCCCACCCCGGCCCCAAGCCCGACCCCGACCCCGGCGCCGCCGACCAGGAGAGCAGTGACACCGAGCCACCAGCAGAGGGCGCAGCCGAGAAGAGAGGAATTCAGGTATATTCAAATTCAAACTCAGAGTGCTTTGTTGGCAAATATTCACATTTGTATTGCCAAAGCATGGCAAGGAACATGTGAAGCATCAGACAGAACAGTGTAGTTGTGTATGTGCATACATCTGTGTATACACATACATATACTGTATATACGTACTCATAAAGAGTACTGATAATAATGTACTAATAACACAACAACTCCAAAAATAACATGACAATACATCACTTACATTTAGCAGATACTCTTAACCCGTGTGAATTGCACAATCCAAGGTGTGAGAAGGTGGGAGCGAAATGGAGAATAGTCATAAAAACGGTCCTCCTCTTACAGGATTTCAGTGTTATAGATCCCAGCTTCCTCGTGTTGCCCTGTTGTATTGTCTTAACCCTTTAAGGTGTGAGGTCACAAATACGCGATTGGAATGTTCTTAACTGAACATTCTAATGCTGATGTCACAATCAACACTGGCGACTGAAAGCGACGGAGTTCTAGAACACTGACTTAGGATTTTGAAAAAAACATTCCGAAAAAGAACCAGCTCTTCAAAGGCTTAACCCCGATGACAGAGGCCACACAAAGACTGGGCCCTCTGCTCAATCCCTCCATGCTCTCTGTGCTCCACAATACAGCCCAGATTGCAATTTGGACATCAATACCACATCATACCTCTTCATTTTCTTGTCTGCCTTTTGAACCGAGCAATCATGTCCGGCCGTTTCTGTGGCCCCACACGGTCGATTGCTTCCTCTTGATGCTGGCTCCATTAAGAGAGTGTGCGTGTGTGTGTGTGTGTGTGTCAGAGAGAGATAAAGAAAGAGAGTGTGTGTGTGTGTGTCAGAGAGAGAAAGAGTGTGTGTTTGTGTATAAGAGAGAGTGTGCATGGGTGTGTGTGAGAGAAAGAGTGTGTGTGTGTGTGAGAGAGAGAGAAAGAGTGTGTGTTTGTGTATAAGAGAAAGTGTGCATGGGTGTGTGTGAGAGAAAGAGTGTGTTCGTGTGTCAGAGGGGGTGAAAGAGTGTGTGTGCATGGGTGTGTGTGAGAGAAGGAGAGTGTGTGTGTGTGTGTGTGTGTTTGGGTATATGTGTGTGTGTGTGTACACGCATGCGTGTATGTGTGTTTGGGTGTATGTGTGTGTGTGTGTGTGTACACGCATGTGTGTGTGTGTGTGTGTGTGTGTGTGTGTGTGTGTGTATGTGTGTTTGGGTATATGTGTGTGTGTGTGTACACGCGTGTGTGTATGTGTGTTTGAGTGTATGTGTGTGTGTGTATGTGTGTTTGGGTGTGTGTGTGTGTGTGTTTGGGTATATGTGTGTGTGTGTATGTGTGTTTGGGTATATGTGTGTATGTGTGTGTGTGTGTACACGCGTGTGTGTATGTGCACGTGTGCATGGCACGCCTCTCTGCGTGTTTGACTGTTCTCCATTTAACGGCGATGGCGTTTCTGCCCCCACAGCCGAACTCCTCCTCGTACTCCCAGCTGAAGAAGAGGGTGGAGGTGAAGAAGAGCAGACGCCATCCCTTCAGCCGGCCGCCCATGCGCTCCCCGCTCTCCATCGTCAAACAGGAAGCGTCCAGCGATGAAGGTGGGCTCCTCCTCACCTGCAGTGTCGTTTGTATTGAGATCTCCTTCCTCTTCACCTGTAACATAGTTTTTAGTGTGAACTCTTTCTTCCTTAACACCTGTAAGGTAGTTTTAAATTTGGTGTCCTTCCTTGTCACCTGCAATGTGGTTTTTAATGTGGTCTCCTTCCTCCTTATCACCTGTAATGTAGTTTTTAATGTGATATCCTTCATCGTCACGTGTAATGTAGTTTTTAATGTGATCTCCTTCCTCGTCACCTGTAATGTAGCTTTTAATGTGATCTCCTTCCTCCTTATCACCTGTAATGTAGTTTTTAATGTGATCTCCTTCATTGTCACCTGTAATGTAGTTTTTATTCATATGTAATATTAATATAATGTGACGTCCTCCTTGCATTGCCCGTGGTAGATTTGTGTGTAGCCAAAGGGCCCTGTAGATCCCCCCTGGAGCTCAGTAAGAATGAAACCCGCGTCTCGGAATGATCCGGAAAACTCCTTCATTCCTTCCTCCTTACATCCCCACGTGTGTCATCCCTCCCTTTTAAAAAAGCGTGCACCCTCCCAGGCTTCGGGTTCACTGAATATTTAAAAGCAATTTTTTCATTTAAAAGCCTTCTTCTTTCTTTCTTTCTTTGTGAAAACGTTGCTTGCGGCAGCTCTCTCTCTCTCCTGCACTCACTTCCGCTTGCTCTCTCTCTGTCCTCTCCTCCATTGTGTCCTGTCTTTGAAGCCTCTCCCTTTTCCTCTCATCTCTTCATTTTTCTCTCTCTCTCTCTCGCTCCCTGTTTTTTCCTTTTTTCCCGTCCATTCTGGTGCGGCTGACACTTATTGATCTGGGGATCATGGCTCCAAATTACCTGCTTTCAAAGTCACTTTGAGCCAACGGCAGGGCTCTTATTAGCCCTGTCCTTCCTGCTGGTGGCCAAGAGCTGGGAGAGAGAGAGAGAGAGAGAGAGAGGGAGGGAGGGAGGGAGGGGGGAGGGGGGGGGAGAGAGAGAGAGAGGGGGAGAGAGAGAGAGTGGGGGGGAGAGAGAGCGGGGGTAGAGAGAGAGGAGGGGGGGGGGGCGGAGGGGGAGAGAGGGGGAGAGAGAGGGGGGTAGAGAGAGAGAGAGAGAGGGGAGAGAGAGAGAGAGAGGGAGGGAGGGAGAGAGAGGGGAGGGGGGGAGAGAGAGAGAGAGAGAGGGGGGTGCTGATGGGGAGAGAGAGAGAGAGAGAGGGAGGAGGGGGAGGGGGGGAGAGAGAGAGAGAGAGAGAGAGGGGAGAGAGAGAAAGAGTTTAGAGATTGACTGGCTGATTGCACCGTCCCTCCTGAGCGCTGTACTCCTCCCTGCCAGCAGAGGGCGATATGGAAGACGAGGTGAAGCAGACGGCGGAGTGCCACCTGTGGCAGAACCGCTCGCCCAACTTCCTGGCAGAGCGCCGCTTCAACGCCGCCGTCGCGCCCATGGAGCCACACTGCGCCATCTGCACCCTGTTCTGCCCCTATACACAGGTACACACACACCTGTACACAGGTATATACACCTGTACACAGGTATACACCTACACACACCTGTACACAGGTACACACACACCTACACACAGGTATATACTCCCATACACACACCTGTAGACAGGTATACACACCTGTACACACCTACACACAGGTACACACACCTGTACACACATACACACAGGTACACACACACACACACACACACATCTGTACACACACCTACACAGGTATATACACCTGTACACACCTACACACAGGTACCTGCACTCTCTTCTTTGTACCCTGCACATTTTCATGTCACTTTGAAAGTTCCTGATGGTCGTTCCTCTCTTTGAGCTTCCTGTCTCCTCTCCCGTCCCCCCGCAGCCCCAGAGAGACCCCTCCCTCCCGGCAGACCCGCCCCTCAGCCCCGCCTCCCGCTGCGGCAGTCGCACCCGCCCCCTCGTCCCGGAGATGTGCTTCAGCTCGGGCGCGGAGAACACCGAGCCTCCCGCCTCCAACTCCCACATCGGGGACGACGGCACCAGCGTGCTGCTCGCCTGTCCCAGCTGCAGCCTGCAGGTCCACGCCAGTGAGTGACCCCTGACCCCTGACCCCCGACCTCTGAGCTCCGCCCTCCGCTCCCTCTCCAGACCTCCCCTCTTCCTCCTCTTCCCTCTTCTCTCTCCTCGTAGCTGTAGCCCCCCCCCCCCCCCCCCCCCGTTTCACGGTTTTACACACAGAAGTAACAGCCCAGTTAATTTGAGAGAGCAATAACCGCCAAATTCCCACCGCAAATAAGCTGCCGAGAGGCCTGATGGGGCTGGGGGGGGGGGGGGGGGGGGGGGGGGGGGGGGGGGGGCTGCTGGGGGGGCGGGGGTTGTGGGGGTTTATAAAGGATCAGAATGCCAATCAAAACGTTTCACACAATTTACTTTTCTAGGGGGAAAAAAAGAGGGGAGGGGGGGCAGTGTTTATTTTCTGTGTCCCTCTCGGTCTAAGCCGCGTAGCCAATTAGCCCGTCCACAGTGAAGAGTCTGCAGGGCGTTCAGGGAGTGCAGCTGAGTGCCGCACCACCGATTGGCTTGTCCTGAGCCTGCGTTCAGGGAGTGTAGCCGAGTGGCGCACCACTGATTGGCTCGTCCTGAGCATGCGTTCAGGGAGTCCAGCCGAGTGCCGCACCACTGATTGGCTCATCCTGAACCTCTGTTCAGGGAGTGCAGCCGAGTGTTGCACCACCGATTGGCTCGTCCTGAGCCTGCATTCAGGGAGTGTAGCCGAGTGCTGATGTGGGATCAGGGTTTCTCTGACCATATCCGTTATGAGCTGTAACGGAAAAAACTGGTCCTTGTTTACCAAGCCTCTCAGAGTAGGAGAGCTGATCTAGGGTCAGCTTTCTCCTGGCCAGTTAATAACCTTATCCATCATGTGCTAAAAGGCTAAACTGATCCAAGTCCAGAGTTCCTCCTGGGAGCCGAGCTCTGTCTCCCTGCCGCACCCGGTCGCAGTCACCCCCACCCCCTGCCCTGCTGGGCCTTCACAGAAACACAGAACAGTTACTCCACTCTCAGATCCTCCGATGTGCCAGTCTTCACCTCCTCCTTTGCGCCTCCCCCAGTTTATTTTATTTATTTATTTATTCGGTCTTCGCTGCACGTTCCGGAAACTTCCTCCCCTGATTGGCTCCCGCCTCCCCTCCCCTCCCCTCCCCCGTGTTTACTGGCTCTCGCTGGGGTCCGGTGCATCCAGCGGCGGGCAGCTCTGGGGTGACGGGCTGCTTGTTAGTGTCCGGTGTGTGTGTGTGTGAGGAAACACACTCTCCTTTAATAAGATTTGGGCCCGGGTGCAGTGAAGTGCGGGCCTGTGTTTGGGAGCTGGAGGGGCCGGTGCTTTTCAGCTGCTTTACTGGTGTTTTAAGCAATGATGCCTGAAAAAAACAGAGACACACAAACACAGACACGCACGCACAGACACACACATACACACACAGACACACACACACACACACACACGTACATAAACACACACACACACGTACATAAACACACATACACACACACACACGCACACAGACGTGCGCGCGCACACACACAGAGGCACACAGACACACACGTACATAAACACACACACACACTCAAGCGTGCACACACACACACACACACTCACACTCACACACCCCCAAACACTGCATCCCTTGCGGGAGGGTGAACGCGCAGTGGGTTGCCAGTTGCAGCAGAACCCCCCCGTGTGCGGGTGCTCTGATGAGGGCTCCAGACAGGAGCTGCCCATCCCTGGGTCCCTGACTCCCCCAGACTCTGTCTGAAGGCTGGCCTCCCTGGGTCCCTGACTCCCACAGACACTGTCTGAAGGCTGGCTGTCCCCCCAGCCTCCAGGGTCAGCCTCCAGGGTGCCCATACCCAAACATCTCAGCCGGCAGGAGGCGGAGCTAGCGACTCACAGATCCGTCTGGCCTGACTGGACAGCCAGCGCCATGGAAACCACTAACGAGGGACGAGCAGAGGAGAGAGAGAGAGAGAGAGAGAGAGAGAGAGGAACCCTGCTCCCCCAGCCTCAACATCTTTCGCTCTCTCACCCCCTCACTCCCTCTATCTCCTTTTCTCTCTGTCAGTCTCTCACCCTCTCCTTCTCTCACCCTCTCCCTCTCTCACCCCCTGACCCTCGCTACCTCCTCTCTCTCTCCTTCTCTCACCCCCTCTCGGTCTCTCTCCCTCACTGTCTCTCTCCCAGTCACTCACCCTCTCTCTTTCTCTCTCTCACCCCCTCACTCTCTTTACCTCTCTCTCTCCCTCTCTCCCACTCTCTCATCCTCTCTCTCTCCCTCTCTCTTCCTCTCTTTTGTGTGCGTTGTTTCTCCTGCAGTAATTGAAGTGTTTTGTCTTAAGGAGCCGTGTCGGGGGGATGATTAATTTCAGACGGCGCTATCCCCCTCCCCCCCCCCTCGCGGGGCGACCCTTTGTGTTCCTGTAATAACGGAACGGGAGGTGGAGCGTGCGGTGCACCCGTAATAAGCCCCGCTCTCATTAGAGGCTCCGCGCTGTAATCGCTTAATTCGCTGCGTAATGCGCTGTAATGTGTCACACGTTACACTTTAGCGTCGCCCGGCTGGCTGATGTCACTCAGACTCGTCTTCCGCTGCCTTGCTGTTGTGTTTTTTTTGTCATTTTGTTGGTGGTAACAAGCGTAGGCGCCACGGTTTCGATGCCGAGGTCAAGTCCGGTCGAGTCAACTTTATTTATAACGCGCGCTTAGAAACAACTGACGTTGAGCTAAGTGCTGCACAACTTCAATAAATGAAAACCGATGCCAGGGATAACAAAACATTACGCAAAGACAGTACACTCCGATGTAGAGGATCTTGAATGTGTATGAAGGCCAAGGAGAAAAAATGGCCGACGGAGATTTAAAAGTGTCAGAGTTTGCCTTTGACCTTTGACCTCTGACCTCCCTGTGTTCTCAGGCTGTTACGGCGTCAGGCCGGACCGGCTGAACGAGGCCTGGACCTGCTCCAGGTGTGCCGCGGGGGCCTGGACGGTGGTGAGTGCTGCTCTCCCCCTCTCACAGCCTGCTCAAACAAACACACCTGCTCTACCCTTCACTGAACCTGCTCGAGTGGACTGGTCTCTCCCACACACACCTGATCTCACCTGAGACTGGTCTCTCCCACACATCTGCTCTCACCTGAGACTGGTCTCTCCCCCACACACCTGTTCCCACCTGCGACTGGTCTCTCTCCCACACACACCTGCTCTCACCTGAGACTGGTCTCTCTCCCCCACACACCTGCTCTCACCTGAGTCTGGTCTCTCCCACACACACCTGATCTCACCAGCGACTGGTCTCTCCCACACATACCTGATCTCACCAGCGACTGGTCTCTCCCACACATACCTGATCTCACCAGCGACTGGTCTCTCCCACACATACCTGATCTCACCAGCGACTGGTCTCTCCCACACATACCTGATCTCACCAGCGACTGGTCTCTCCCACACACACCTGATCTCCCCTGAGACTGGTCTCTCTCCCACACGCCTGCTCTCACCAGCAACTGGTCTCTCCCACACACACCTGATCTCCCCTGAGACTGGTCTCTCCCACACACCAGTTCCCACCAGCGACTGGTCTCTCCCACACACACCTGATCTCACCAGCGACTGGTCTCTCCCACACACACCTGATCTCACCTGAGACTGGTCTCTCCCACACACACCTGATCTCACCAGCGACTGGTCTCTCCCACACACACCTGATCTCACCAGCGACTGGTCTCTCCCACACACACCTGATCTCACCTGAGACTGGTCTCTCCCACACACACCTGCTCTCACCAGCAACTGGTCTCTCCCACACACCTGCTCAAACAAACACACCTGATCTCACCTGAGTCTTGTCTCTCCCACACATCTGCCCTTACCCCTGTGTCACCCCTGTGTAACCCCTGTGCCCTGTGTCACCCCTGTGTCACCCCTGTGCCCTGTGTCACCCCTGTGTAACCCCTGTGCCCTGTGTCACCCCTGTGTCACCCCTGTGCCCTGTGTCACCCCTGTGTCACCCCTGTGCCCTGTGTCACCCCTGTGTAACCCCTGTGCCCTGTGTCACCCCTGTGCCCTGTGTCACCCCTGTGTAACCCCTGTGCCCTGTGCTCTGTTGCAGGACTGCTGTTTGTGTAATTTAAGAGGAGGCGCGCTCAAGATGACCACAGACGGAAGGTTGGTGTCCTCAGATGCCTGGATTCCCTTTATGGAAAGAGCTTTAGCACAGTCCTGCAGCCCTGCTAACCTGCAGCCATTTCACTTACATGAGTTTGAGCCCAGCAGTAGATACTGTGTCAGAGCCCATCGCCGTAGAGCACAAACACAATAAAGATGAAGATTACATTAAAAAAGTCATTCTAATACAGACCAATCAAGCTGTTACACTGTTATGCCCTGTTTTCTGCGCTTTTGTCCTGTGTCGATATAAAGATCAGCTACAACAATAACAATAGCAAATGTTCAGCGTTCTCTCAGTGTAGCAATTAAACAGAACCAGCCAATCAGTGCAGTGCACCATCTGTCACTCGCTTGTGTGTTGATTGACCAGTGTGCACTAATGCAGTGATGAAACCTCTGGTGCGGATGCTGCTGTAGCTAGCAGTGTGTTTTCTGTTTTTACTGTGGTAAGCTGTAGCTAGCAGTGTGCATTCTGTCTTTATCGAGGTTAGCTGTAGCTAGCAGTGTGTTTTCTGTTCTTACTGTGGTAAGCTGTAGCTAGCTGTGTATATCTGGTGCAGATGCTTCTGTAGCTGGCAATGTGCGTTCTGTCTTTATGGAGGTTAGCTGTAGCTAGCAGTGTGGATTCTGTCTTTATGGCGGTAAGCTGTAGCTAGCTGTGTGTATTCTGTCTTTATGGAGGTTAGCTGTAGCTAGCTGTGTGCATTCTGTCTTTATGACAGTTAGCTGTAGCTATCAGTGTGTATTCTGTCTTTATGGCGATAAGCTGTAGCTATCTGTGTGCATTCTGTCTTTATGGCGGTAAGCTGTAGCTAGCAGTGTGTATTCTGTCTTTATGGTGGTTAGCTGTAGCTAGCAGTGTGTATTCTGTCTTTATGGAGGTTAGCTGTAGCTAGCAGTGTGTATTCTGTCTTTATGGCGGTTAGCTGTAGCTGGCAGTGTGTATTCTGTCTGTATGGAGGTTAGCTGTAGCTAGCTGTGTGGATTCTGTCTTTATGGAGGTTAGCTGTAGCTAGCTGTGTGTGTATTCTGTCTGTATGGAGGTTAGCTGTAGCTAGCTGTGTGTATTCTGTCTTTATGGAGGTTAGCTGTAGCTAGCCGTGTGTATTCTGTCTTTATGGCGGTTAGCTGTAGTTAGCGGTGTGTATCTGTCTTTATGGAGGTTAGCTGTAGCTAGCCGTGTGTATTCTGTCTTTATGACGGTTAGCTGTAGCTAGCCGTGTGTATTCTGTCTCTATGGCGGTTAGCTGTAGCTAGCAGTGTGGATTCTGTCTTTATGAGGTTAGCTGTAGCTAGCCTAGCAGTGTGGATTCTGTCTTTATGAGGTTAGCTGTAGCTAGCCTAGCAGTGTGGATTCTGTCTTTATGGCGGTTAGCTGTAGCTAGCAGTGTGGATTCTGTCTTTATGGCGGTTAGCTGTAGCTAGCAGTGTGCGTTCTGTTTTTATGACAGTTAGCTGTAGCTAGCCGTGTGTATCTGTCTTTATGGAGGTTAGCTGTAGTTAGCAGTGTGTATTCTGTCTTTATGGCGGTAAGTGAAGTTCGTCTCTCTGGGCGCCCCCCTTTACCGCGTGACCCTCCGCCCAGGTGGGTACACGTCATCTGTGCCATCGCCGTGCCCGAGGCCCGCTTCATCAACGCCATCGAGCGCGAGCCGGTGGACGTCAGCGCCATCCCGGAGAAGAGGAAGAGTCTGGTGAGCGTTTTCTTCTGGGGGAGGTGGGGGGGGGTAGTTAGCGGAAACGCTCTCACCCGGACCGGCTTACAGAACGGGCTAGCCCCCTGAGAGCGGAGACAACGCTGCGTTCTGTGTGCCATAACGGATGGAAGCAGCCGTTACATAAACCGCCAGCATGGCATCTAGTTGGGGGGGGGGGGGACGCTGAGGATATTGGGATTGATTTGAGGGCACGGGGTGTGAAATGTAGCGTAGCTGGCGGTGTGCCGCCCGGGTCAGAATTTGTTTAATCAGATCGAAGCGGGGATGTCTAAACTACTGAAGCAGTTCCGTTTAAGTACCTCGATCAACAGCAATCTCCCATCCTGGAATGGAACCTGCTGTTTGGGCTTTTCAGAGAAGTTTAAACAGTTCCGAAACCATTATCCTGCTTGGGACGTCGGGACGGTTGACCTGCTCTGGGCCGAAATGTCCCGTTCCGTCCCCTCACACACGGGACAGGCCCCCTGTCCGGTTGTGTTCTTTTAGAGCTCGAGGGGATTCGGTTTGCGGTGACATTAGGCTGCGGGTTACCTTCCTGTCCTTCTCCCTTCACAAGTCCGTGCTCCTGACTCCCGGGTGGCGCAGTTTGGGTGCGTGCTCTCGCTAATGAGCTAGCGCTGAAATGCCGGTTTCCCGAGTGAAGGCTTCGGGGTCAGCGGAGGTCGAGCCATTTTACCCAGACTCCAGTGTTCCTCTCATTTACTCGGGCGTCCACTTTGATGAAGAGAAGCAGAACCTGTTTTCCCGGAGGCCGGAGGTCGCGGTCGAGAGCGTTGCTCGGAATCCGTTACCCACGCGCTCTGCGTGCCGTGTGCAAAACGAGGCGGCCCGTCCTTTTCCGCAGAAACCCAACGCTCCTCGCGTCCGTTAGCACTGTCGTCATGGCAACGGGAGCCGTTTCTGCCTGGGTTCATCCAGTTGAATGAACGTTTTCGTTTCCAGTCTCTTCCAGTCTCTTTTATGGTGGCTTCCTCATAAACAAACGTTTCTGTTGTGTTTTGTGTAAGAGGGGTCCAGTGTGACCGGATTATCCGCTGTAGAGCACAGTGCAGTAGAGGGGGACAGTAAGAAGTGGGGTTGGTGTTTTGGGATCACTGTATATATTAGAGATTTTGAATAAAATATTCCTAGTATTTACTGAATCCAGCATGTTTTACGAGTTACGAGTTTGGCAGGTGCTTTTACATTACATTACATTTATGTAGCAGATGCTTTTATCCTAAGTAATGTACAAAAGTGCGTCGCTTTGGATGAACGGCTTTTAGCCGAAGTCAGTTCAGGCGACTGCTGTAGGAGTCTGAGCAGAATGACCGTGCTTTGGGGGACAGGAGCTGGTTGTGTAATGTGCTCCACTTCCTGTTTACCTGTCCCAGGTGACTGTCCCCGCCCTGGCGGGTCGGCACAGGTGTGCTCAGGTGACGAGACGTGTTGATGCCCCGTCAGGTGTGATTTTAAACTGAGTCTGTGAGCGGGGTCTTCCTCTCCCGTAGCTCGCAGACAGGAGGCCACGCCCCAGCTGTGGACCTGTCTGTCAGGCCAAAGATGGACACAAACTCGGGGCTGGAAGCGTTTGGGTTTGCGAGCGTAAGCACTAAGACTGTTCCACACTCATTCCTGTGTTGCTTCAAGGCCTTAGGAGCTTTATTTTTTCAATGCATTTTTCCCTTCACTGATTCCTCTGAAGCTCTGAGCACTCAGCAATGAAAATATTAAACTGATTATGTCACACACACACACACACTATGTGAGTTACATAAGCTTGTTATGTGTACATGTATATACTAGGACGTTTGTATGTATGTTCACATAGAGACTAGGATGGACACATAGAGGGCAGTATTGGTCGTAAGACGGGCTCAATTGGTCATTTTCATCTCTGCAATTTCTTCTCAGATGATTCTGGAAGCAAGATGCTAAATAAATAAAATAAAAAAATAAATAAAAGGAATTAATAGAAACTGAAACAGCTTCTGTGATCCGTGCTCTCATGAAGCCATCAGGTTCAAGTGTGTGAATTCTTGGGTTGAATTTGAAAGTTTTGTGACTGCAGATAGATGTCAAGCGGGTAGATAAGCTGTTATTAATGCCCTGGCGTCGCTCCCCCCCCCGAGCCCCCCAGGCGTGCCGTGGTGCCCCCCGCCCCCCCGGACGAGCGCTGTTTTTGGGGGGGGGGCTGTGCGGCGGGTGAATAATTAATGGTGTGGAAGGGCTGAGTAATCAGGCGAGCTTTCTCACTGCGCTAAATGAGCTGCATTGATCCTGCAGGCCCGGAGCCATCTCCCATTACTGCCCTGCGTTACAGCAGACAGCCTGTCGCTTTCTCTCCTCTTCTTCTCCCTCTTTTTCTCTCTCTCTCCTTTCTTTTTCATCCTCTCCTCTTCTCCTATTTTTCTGTCCTCTATTTATTTCCTCTCTGTCTCCCTCCTCTCTGTTCTCGTTTTCTGTCCTTTTCTTTCTCTCCCTCTCCTTCTTTCTTCTCTTTTTCTCTCCTTTGTCTTTCTCTTCCTTCTTCTCCCCCATCCCCTCGCTCTTTTTCCTGTCTCCCTCTCTCCCTCTTTTTCGCTGGCTCCATTTTGCTCTTTTCTCTCTCTCTCCCTCTCTTCCTCCCTCTGTCTCCCTCTCCTCCCATTCCTACTCTCTCTCTCCCTCCCTCTCTCTCGTCCTGCTCTTTGTCGCAGTCACTGGGCACAGTCACAGACCCACAAATGATGTGTCTGGTGCTTTTGAATAATCTATCAAAAGGAGGTGTAGATGTGATACGAGATCGTTCCTCTCCCTCGGCGGCGGGTCCGCCTGAGCCTGCGGATTTAGAAGAGGGGGTCGGAAGCATGAAAGGTCCCCCCCTCTGCCGTATTTTGGGTGGCTGGACATCATTGTGATCGCTCTGGAAACCGTTTAGGCCTCGGCCGTCCCCGCAGGGGTTCAGAGAGCCCAGATAAACGGGCAGCTTCCTGGCTTCTCGCGCTTAAACACTGGAAGCTGCCCCCGCCCCGCCCCGCCTGCCCCGCCCCGCCCGCCCCACCCCGCCCCGCCCCGCCCCGCCCCAAATCACCGTGGCAAAGTAACGCTCGTTCAGTGAGTCTGAATCGTGCCGACGGGTCGATAGATGACAGATCTGCTCGGCGGGGGGGAAAAGTATTTTAAAAGTGGAGGAGCAGTGACCCCGTGGGGGGGGGGGTGGGGGGGGGGGGCGGGGGGGGGGGGCTGTCGGGCATTTCAAAAGCCGCTCAACAACGCGTCGAAGCCTTTCGCCTCAGACCGGCCGCAGCGCTTGTGTCTGCAAAAAAAGAAAAGGGACAAAAAAGCGTGCGGAAATAAATAAGGAAATAATGTGAATAAATCTGTTTGGGCCGTCCGCGGGCCCGTCTCATCACTCTCCCGTCCGCGAATATTAAAGCCACCGCGGCGGCGGCGGCGGGGTGAAGTGTCTGAGCGCGGCGGGGGCCGGTAGCGAGGGCTGTTGTACATTTCCCCCCCCCCCTCGCCCTCCGGGGGCAAAATGAAGTATTGACAATTTAATAAAGAATTTTTCTTTTTATTGATTTCCCCGGGTCACGGCGCGGCTTGCGGCGTTTTTCGCGGGCTGTCAGAGAACGGGGGGGGGGGGGGGGGGGGGGGGGGGGGGGGGGGGGGGGGGGAGGGGGGGGAGGGAGGGGAAAAGGACAGAAAAGATGGGAGGGTGGTGGGGGGGGGGGGATGAGGATCAGATAAGACTGATTGAGGGATGTGAAACAGGTGCAGGAAACTGAAAGAGAAGACAGCAGCAGGGGGGAGAGGGGGGCTTGGGGGGGGGGGTTAGGGGTTTGGTCAGAAGTTTCCGGAATATTCCCCACACTCTCCCGGCGTTAAGACTGGAGCTGACAGGTATGGATTTGTGATCGGCAGCTTCAGATAAAGATTTGCGAAATGCCCCCCCCCCCCCCCCCCCCCCACACAAAAAAGGGGAAAAAAAAAGTATGGATCAGTTGGGTGTTGTTATTAACGGAGCGTTTTGCAGTGGGGGGCTGCAGTGCTGGCTGAAAAGGGAGCGGACTGTCCTGCATGCAGATTGTTCACCCCAGGTGACCTGGACCAGTGTGCCCGCAGCGTCCGCCACCTGTACTGGTCCCATCGGTAACGGGCAACGGTCCAATCGGTAACGGTCGAGGTAGGAAGGTAGACTGGAATGACACAGTATGACGAGGCTAAGGGGAGAGCTAAGCTACGCCTTCACACGTGATCGTCTGCTCGGAACATCCTTTCGTTCTGTCTTTATTTTACCAGGAATGGGTGGAGGAATCCCCTGAGTGTGTGTGTGTGTGAGGAGAGTGATGGAGGTGAGCTTGTCATTGACACGCAGATGGCATCTGAGTGTGTGTGTGTGTTTTGTGTTTTTTTTTTTTTTTTTGTAGAAGTGCGTTTACTGCCACAAGAACACGAAGGAGATCCGCGGCGCGTGCATCCAGTGCTCCTTCGAGAACTGCTCCACCTCCTTCCACGTCACCTGCGCGCACATCGCCGGGGTGCTCATGAAGCCCGCCGATTGGCCCTACGTGGTGTCCGTCACCTGCCTCAAGCACAAGCCCACCAATCACAGAGTGGTACGTATCGTATGGGAAGTTGCTTTCAGCACAGAGAGGTGTGAGTTTGGGTAAGCTATATATGTGCCCCCGTCATTTCCAAACCTGGCTCAAATGCAAGTTTGAGATGATTTAAACTTTTTCATTTAAAGTCTCGATGCTG
>CM045886.1:3680000-3685000 GCA_025169545.1 Anguilla japonica
TGATGCTCATCTTAAATGGTGGCAGTTAATCAGAACATTTCTGGCAGCAGAAGCAGCCATATCGAGCAGCTCGCCAGTGCTCAGAGAGAGTAGCCACAGGAGTCGCTGCTGTTGAAGGGAACAGTGAAGAGGGCAGTGGAGGGGGGGGGGGGGGGGGGGTTTCTCGCTGGTGTCTGTTTTCTGTTGGGGAGTGGGGGGGGGGGGGGGTGTCTGTATGTGTACGGGAAGGGGGGGTGAGAGCTGTGTGTGTGTACAAGGGGGTGGTAGGTGTGTGTGTATGGGGGGGAACTGTGTGTGTATGGGGGAGCTGTGTGTGTGTGTGTGTGTGTGTGTGTAGGACGGGAGCTGTGTGTATGTGTTTGTGTGTACGGGGGGGTTGGGGCTGTGTGTGTGTGTGTGTGTGTGTGTGTGTATGTGTGTGTGTACGGGGGGGTTTGGGGCTGTGTGTGTGTGTGTGTAGGGGGGGAGCTGTATGTATGTGTGTGTGTGTGTGTGTGTGTAGGGGGGGAGCTGTATGTGTGTGTGTGTGTGTGTGTGTGTATGAGGGGGTGTGTGTGTGTGTGTGTGTGTATGGGGGGGCTGTGTGTGTGTGTATGTGTGTGTAGGGGGGGAGCTGTATGTGTGTGTGTGTGTGTGTAGAGGGGGAGCTGTATGTGTGTGTGTGTGTGTGTGTGTGTGTACGGGGGGGTTGGGGCTGTGTATGTGTGTGTGTGTATGGAGGGGCTGTGTGTATGTGTGTGTGTGTGTGTGTGTGTGTGTGTGTGTGTGTGTGTGTGTGTGTGTGTGTGTGTGTGTATGTATGTGTGTGTGTGTGTGTGTGTGTGTGTGTGTGTGTGTGTGTGTGTGTGTGTGTGTGTGTGTGTGTGTGTGTGGTGTGTATGTATGTATGTGTGTGTGTGTGTGTGTGTGTGTGTGTGTGTGTGTGTGTGTGTGTGTGTGTGTGGTGTGTGTATGTGTGTGTGTGTGTGTGTGTGTGTGTGTGTGTGTGTGTGTGTGTGTGTGTGTGTGTGTGTGTGTGTGTATGTATGTGTGTGTGTGTGTGTGTGTGTGTGTGTGTGTGTGTGTGTGTGTGTGTAGGGGAGAGTTACGCTCGTGTTCAGCCGGTGTCTGAAGCCCCTGTCTCTCCTCTCTCTCTCTCTCCTCTCAGTCTCTGGCGGCTGTGGGCCATCAGGACGGCGTTCCCTCTGGAGATGAGCCCCAAGCCCCCAAACGCCCCCGTCTGCCCACGCCGCCCCCCCCGCCGGCGTCCACTGGCCCCGTCCCGCCCCAGGACCCTGCGTCCCCCCTCTCAGCCTCGGCAGCGATGAGAGCGCCCCATTCTGCTGCCCCCAACGGTGCCCACGAGCCTCCACTTACCCCCACCGCCCCCATCGAGCCCTGCCACGCACCCGCCCCCGCCCCTGCCCCCCACCTCAGCCACGCCCCCTTCCCCGTCCCCTCCCAGCCCCCCACCAACGGCGCCCTGCACCCCTCCCTCGCCCCCTACCCCGGCGGCAGCGCACCCCCCCCCCCCGCCCCGTCCCGGGACCCCCCCGAGCCCTACTCCCACAGCAGCAACTACATCTCCTACATGGAGTCCCTGCTCCAGGCCCACTACCCCCAGGAGGGGGGTGCCGGCCCCGCGTATTAGAGACCAGCCAGTGTTCGGCGTTTCGGTTTGACGGACAGCAGCTCCCCCCCCCTCCCCACACGTCCCCCTCCCCGTACCCAGGGGAGGGGGTAAACTGGTGCTCATTCAACACAAAGCTCGTCCGGCAGGGTTGCATGGTTTATAGTTTTTAAAAAATTTTTTTTTTTTTTTAAAATATCATTATTGTTATTATTTTTCATTTTTATCACCCCATGGCTGTCGTTGGTCGTGCGCTCCTGGGACAGTGGCGGAAGAGGCGGGAAGGGTTCCGTCTTACCTGAGTCTCACCTGCATGCCTGTACCTGTAATGAACTGTCCACACGGGGGGGGGGGGGGGGGGGGGCATCAACACCGTACCTCTCTTTTCCCATCTCTGTCTCTCTCTCTCTCTCTCTCCTCTCCTCTCTCCCTTTCACTAACAGTTATACAAAAACAGATTTATTTTTTGTTAATTTAACCAGCTATAACTATTTTTCTAAAACAAGCCGAAACAAGCAGCATTAAACCAGGTGGACAATTCACGCTTTTGTGTACAGTTTCAGAAAGTAAAGTTTTCTTTTATGTGTGGGACACCACAGAACCACGGACTTGGGGGGGGTGGGTGGGGTGGGGGTCAAGGGTCAAAACAAGTATTTAAATATCTTAACTTCCTTATGCATTAAATATTTGTACAAAGAAAAAAAAAGTTGGTTAATGCAAAAAGGGTTGTATACTTTCTTGTAGTTTTGTCAGTAGGAGCATTGAGTTGTGTGAACATTCTGTGTTAATAATGTAGTTATGGGTGTGTTTTCATGTTTTACTTGTATTAACTATATACACTAGGCAGTTTATTAACATGTTTCCCTGCCCAGATCTGAATCTGGTGCTGTATTGTAGCACTCTTTGTAAAAGTAGAAATTTGATGTTATATCCTGTTTCCACTTTCGTCTGTCTTTTTTTATTTTATTTTTTATTTTTAAAAGATATTTTGTGAAGCTCTGTAAAAAACAAAAACAAACAAAAGAAACAATTTCACAAAGTTTGAGACGAGCCTGGTTTAGAATAGATGGGACATTTGTATTTAGAAACTTTTGACACGAGTATTCTATTATACAGCTAAAATTTTAAATGACGATATAAAGGACATTTAAATGTGAGCCGTTTGTGCAAGGTGCTATGGAGACCCTTGACTACTGAGAACCTGTTTCCCGTAGCTTAGCTGTACATATTGAAGCTGGGTTTTTTTTTTTTTTTTTTTTTTTTTTTGCTTTTTTTTTGTATGAATTGGCCGCCATTTTGTCAATAGCATACTAGCCTTGTTACTTTTTTTCCTGTGGTATGCTGTGATAACTAAGAGAGATGGCATTCCTGTGTGAGCACCAGCAATTATAGATATCTATAACATACGAATGCGATTGAGACAGAATGTGTCACGTTTTTGGGTTTTTATTTTTATTTCTAATTTTCTGCCTGATCATGTAGAGAGCACTTCTTTTTCTCCTTGGCTGTACCCTCGGAGACCAGGCTCAGAGCCCCCCCCCCCCCTCACCCCCTCCCTAAAACACCCCCCCACCCCCCTTCCTCTCCCTGTCCCGCTGGGTTTGACTTTGGCGTAATGGGACTGATTGAACTCCGTGGGGGGGGTCGGGGGGGAAGGGTTAAATATCGGCGTTTCCGCCAGCCTGGCCTTAGAAATTCACCCTTTGAGGCAAGAGGATGTCGTTGTGAGTGGAATGCATTACCCCCTCCCAAAATGGCTGCCATGGAACAGGAACAGGAAGTGGAAGAAGCGGGATTGGGAGGGTCTGTATTCGTAACTACGAAAGGTTCCAGTTGGCAGCAGGTGTTTCTGGTGCCCTGTTGCCCTGCTGAGCATCTGTTGCCACAGTGTTGCACTTGGGCACTAGGTCACTACACCCCCCCCCCCCCCCCCCCCCCCCCCCCCCCCCCCCCTTTAATGAATTTTCTGAAGGTGCATCACCCACGGAATGTTCTGGAAGCCAGAGTAGAGACACAAAACCTTTCGATGTTAGGAGTCCGGGGGCGCAGTTTCTGGCGGATTCTGTCACTGGTGCTAGCTTGTGTTAGCGCTGTAACGGAGCCGATGTGCATGCAGATGTTTAAAGAGTTTGAAAAATGAAAAAAGAAAAAAAATATTGAGGTGCCATTATCAGGGGGCCAGTTAACCTGTGTTTGCACCCCTCTCACGGAAAGGGGGGGGGGGATGTAGCTGGGGGCGATGTATTTTGTGACTCCTGGATTTGTTCTGTTTTTTGTGATGCTCGGTGTCTGGTGTCTCTTCGCTGAATAACGACATTTGGTTGTGAGGTAAAAAAGAAAAAAAAAGTGAAAAAAATATCACAAAAAATGATGTCAAAGGCAGGAAGAATTCCTCATAATTTCATTGGACACCACAACTTATTTATCATGTTCACACAATGGCTTTGCTTTTCCCCCCAATGAATTAAGACTCCAAATATTGAAGCTGTTATTTCTATTTTTTTTTAAATCATGATTTGAAACTTTTTTCTTTAGGGGTCTACTGTGTTGATGGGGAAGCTGGCTATTTACTATTGATGTTTTTTTTTATTTTGACTGGGATTCTTACTGATTTGCAATAACTTTTGTAACCGTACAAAGGACAAGCCAACCACGGGAACCGACACCATTATGATGTTTATAAATGTTACTCAATGCAGAATAAAGTACAAAAATGCTATTAAAATGTGAAGCCAGGTGTTTGGAGTTATGTTTTATGATTTGTTTGTTTTTCTTGTCATAATCTGTCGGACACATGGGCTTGTGAAATAAATCTGTCTCAGCACGATTCCTCTGTCTCCCCTCTTTAGATCAAGTCATAGATTTTTATTCATATTAATAATGTGCGCAATTGTCTGTGCTTTAAAATGCAAATGTATGAAATGTAATTCAGTGGCGAACTATCAGAAAATAACACTCTGAATTAATTGATTCCCTTCATGGGAAATTATTACTGCTGTGGATGTGATATTGATCTTCTGTGGTTCACTTTTTTTTTGCGTTCAGTTGTGTCAAAAAGTCTGTAGAATGAATGAGTCTGATGGGTGTTGGCACGTTAAAAAAAGACCCTCTGCTCATGTATGTGTCTGAACCAGGCTAAAAAAAACCAGCTGTAGCCACTCTTACAGACTCTTGCCTTCCTTTCCCACCGTTTTATTTTTTGCTTTTGTATTTAGCTGTTTTTTCATGAATGAGATTTGTGTGTGTGGTTTGTGTGTGTGTGGCTTGTGGGTGTGCGGTTTGTGTGTGTATGGCTTGTGGGTGTGTGGTTTGTGTGTGTATGGCTTGTGAGTATGATACGTAGGTGGCAGGTTGTGTGTGTGTGTGTGAGGTTTGTGTGCTGTACTGGAGT
>CM045886.1:3690000-3707500 GCA_025169545.1 Anguilla japonica
GGTGAACAACTACACCGTCCAGGTAAGTGTGTGCCTGTTGGCAGGAGGGCGCAGTACCCCTGCAGTCCTGAAGAGCGATGGGGGCAGTGTTGAGACAGAAGCGAAGCTGTGGTTATGGGCACTGCTTCTACACTGTGGCAAGAGCGGGCTTTGGTTATAGGAGAGAGGCGCCTGTCTGTCTGTCTGTCTGTTACCAATCCGGAGGCATGTTGCTCTTTAACCATACTCTGCTGGGACTTCCAATCTGCTCCTCCACCTTGGGCTACCGACAGGTTTTCCAAACCTGGAGGCTTTATGCAATTTAACTGATTAAATAAACGAGAGCTTCCATCTGGTGCGAGATGCTGCAGACACAAGTTGTTCCAGGACTAGATTGTTTGCCGTGAATTTTCAGTCTGCTTCCAACCGTATTTGTCCCCCCCCCCCCCTTAATTGCCTGTCCCAGCTCGGTGGCTTGTCCCAAGTTCAGAGCTCATATGGTTCATGGTTCTGGATCAAGTTAGTTTGGCCCGGAGGATGCATCATGATTCCCGCTGCCTATCTCCTTCACTTCAGCGCATGTCATTGCTGGGGGACCGAATCTGATGATAATGATGATGATAATAATTTGGCTCACCGACAACCAATAGGAATGCTCGTTTGCCTGGCAACTGTTGCTAAACTGCCACTGACTCCATCAACCTTTCCCTACAAGGCATGGGCTTTATTCAAGTTTAATGTGAAGTTGATTATGTTAAAACAGAAGTGGTGATAGTCCCTGAGGGTTTTTGCATCGCTTCCAGTGGAAACACAGAAGATTGGTGGGCTTGGAGCGGTCACTATGGCCAATGGTGCTGTGGGCGGAGCAGTAACCAAGGGCTACAGAACTTTGGGTGGAGCTTGACAAAGGGTCAGTTAAGCTGTGTATGGCTTGTTTGACAGATAGTTCAGTCTTCCTCCCTATTTGCATAATAATAATAATAATCATAATAATAATAATCATCATCATCATTATCACGATCATAATAATAGATTAAGTATGCATGGGTGTTATTGAGTTATGCTTTAGATTTGCCTGCCAGGGTTTCCTCTATGCTTTGGTGACATTGGTGGTACTATAGCGTGACAAAGGCATGGGTCTAGTCTTTCTGTTGCACTCAGAATCATCCTTCTGAGGGGAGGGGGGTGGGGGCAATTGCTATATCCAGACCCCCCCTCCCCCCTTCTACAGTCTCGCCAATAGCGTCAGAAAGGCTGGAGCTGTGTGTGTACGCCATTCCCTCTAACCGTACGATTAAAATGGTGATCGGTGAGGTCGTCAGTTCTTGTAAAACATGGGAGTGTTAGGTGTGAGCGCGTGTGCACGATCCGCCATCTTGGCTCTAACGGGGCATTAGGCAGTCCTGGTTCGGTGATCACTCTATCCCCGACGCCTGACCCAAGTTTATTTTCTTTATCCCCCCCCCCCCCTCACCCCCCCATCCCGCCCCCCCCCCAATGCTCAATCCCCGACGCAACACCTGACCCAAGTTTATTTTCTTTATCCCCCCCCCCCCCACCCTCACCCCCCCATCCCGCCCTCCCGCCCCCCCCCCAAACCCCTCCCTCCCTTTCAGCCCGTGCGCTGTGCTCTATGCCCCTGCGCTAATTCCGTAGCTTAAAATCTCATTTCAGATCCAATTAGCCTTTTCGCCCGCGGAGAGTTCCTCTCCCGCCGTGAGTTTTTGTATAAACTCCCTTCTTTCTTTTTTTTTTTTATTTTTATTTAAAAATTTTTTTTAATTTTTTTTTTTTTACTTTGCAGATCGAGATCATTGGCAGGCAGGAAAATGAATTCTTTGATCGCTTAGCGGCGAAAACATATTAAAGACCTCGTGAGCTTCCATTAAAGCCCGCTAACTGCCGCTAAAGCTCCTGCCTGTGGCACATTAGGGTTATCAGAGCCGCTCAGGCTCTCTGTCTGCGCGTGTGTCTGTGCGTGTGCGCGCTCACCAAATGTACTCCTTTAATTACATTTCAGAGACACTTATAAGGAACTCCTGAAAGTAAATCTGTTCTTACTTCTTGTGTCGGAACTGAACGCGCACTTCATTAGTCCTTCGCGCACAAGTGAGACACATCATCAGTGAAATCATGAAGTCTGTGCTGATTGTTAAACGTAATTAAACACAAATAGCATGTTTCCTTCCTGCGTGGGGTTCTCCCTGTGTCTGTGTTGGGTTTCCTTCGGGAACCTCTTGTTTGGGTCATTGGAGAGTCTAAATTTCCCATAGGCATGAGTGTGTGAGTGAATGGTGTGTGTTCCCTGCGATAGATCGGCCACCTATCCAGGGTGCATTCCTCCCTCTTGCCTAATGCATGCTGGGATATGCTCCCCCCCCCCGATCAGGGTGCCTGAGTCTGTCCCAGCATGCATTGGGCGACAGGCAGGAATACATCCTGGACAGGCCGCCTATCTATGGTGTGTCACGGTTGTCACAAAGCCAAGTATTGCCTTTTCAGGCTGAGGGGCTGTCACTGCCATAGAGTATAAACCATAGAGTAAACGGAGAAAGATGTGCAGGTCTTATGACATCACACAGTTGCCTGTGACATCATCAGTGCCACTGTCCTTCACCCTGAGCATCTAAGGCACAGTGTGCGAAGTGCTGGAGTCTTTGAAAAACATCAACAGAAAAGAACAAATGACAGTCATGGTTATTACTGTCAAATGTTAAATCATGGGATTAATCTTCACAAACAAACAGTTATATGGAGATTATTGGGGGGAAAAAATATATCTATATTCTGCCACAAAGCAATATGCATATTTCCCGAAGACTATTCTGGAAAAGGATTATTTGCTTAATTTAATACCTCTAAAGTAACCATATCAAATCAATTTTCAGAGATTAGACATGCGCATCTTTTCTGCGGACTGAGTGCACACTATCTTTGCTCTTCTCAAACAGCTGCAGATGGCGCTGTGATTATTAGCTACCTACTTCAGCGCCACCATCGCTGTTTTGTGCATAGCTTCCACATGCTGCCCCCCCCCCCCCCCCCACCCTTGCTCCCCCCTCTGAGAAAAAGCTCCTTTTCTAGAAGGTTTCCTATTTTGAGTCGAGGCTGTAATTTTTTTAAAAGCGGAGGAGGAGGAGGAGGAGAAGAGGAGAGGAAGCTCTTTCCCTCTTTAATCGTCTTCTGGTAGTGCTCACATGATGCTCCAGCAATGCCGTGGAAGTGATTTCATTTAAATGAAATTTAATTTAATCAGTGTGTTGAGAGAGTTGGGGAGGAAAATATTTGTAGCCCTGAGGGTCAACTTTACATGGAAAAAGAAATTAAAACAAGGAAAAAAAAATGTTATTTTCTCAGCATGACAGGAAGAAAGCGTATTTGAGTAAATTGTTTTTTTTGTAGCTGAAATGTTCTCATTTCTCTTTAGTTCTCTGCCCAAAGAGGCCTCACTGCTCTCCAGAAGAAAGGGTTCTAGGAGGTTCCTCGGTGTCTCCGTAGAGGAACCCTGCCTGGTTCAAGGGTCAAGGGTTCTTTGTCGGGCAAAATGGCTTAACATAGGAGCTTTCACACTTTTAACAGTCCCAGGGTTCCGTAGAGTCCCAGGGTTCCGTAGAGAACTAAATGGGTTCCCCTATGAGGAGAAGCCAAATGACTCTTTGTTTCTCAGAGTGTGAGGATATTGAAAGCTTGAGATGGACAGTGTTGAAACAGACTCTTTTGCCCTGGGATGGGCAGCTTTGACATACGTGCACTGTCTGTGAGTGCATGTATTTACACGTAGTACACATTTCTCAGCTCTCCTGTTGTTGTTGTATGGTTCTTATTACCTCCCTGCAATGGAACCTACACCGCCGCCATTTTGACTGCAGTTCATAGATTTATTTGGGAAGCTTTTTAGATTGTGAAGCACCTCATGGACCAGGCTTGTAACTCACTCACTTACTCACACACTCACCCACCGACTAACCGGCTCACTCGTTCACACACTCGCTCACCCACTCACACATTCACTCACTCACTCACTCACTCACCAACCCACTCTCTCTCTCTCACTCACCCACTCGCTCGCCCACTCACACATTCACTCTCTCGCTCACTCACTCACCAACCCACTCACCCACTCATTCGCCC
Source organism: Anguilla japonica (assembly GCA_025169545.1). Lineage (NCBI taxonomy): Eukaryota > Metazoa > Chordata > Actinopteri > Anguilliformes > Anguillidae > Anguilla > Anguilla japonica. The sequence continues at coordinate 3,694,111 of CM045886.1, forward strand.
ACTCACTCACTCTCTCTCTCTCTCACCCACCCCCTCGCTCGCCCACTCGCTCGCCCCGTGTGTAGCAGGCAGTGGAGAAATCTCTCTTTGCTGTAACGGGATCCTTCTCTCAGTAGCGTGTTTATGTCCTCCCGTGTCTGCGAAGCTTCGCCGCTCGCTTTCCCCCTACGCCGCCGTCACGAACGTCGCGCAGTAAAAGAACGCTGGAGGGATGGAAAACGGCGGAATTCCGCGCGAGCGGCGCAGTCCCCCCCCCCCCCCCCCGGAGCGAAGGGCTCGATGTACGCATCACAGGCCCATGTGACCGGAGGCGGGTGTTTTCCGCGAGGAGAGAGGGGTTTTTTTGGGCGAAGCACGCGTGCGGCGCCAGCCGTTAAAAGTTAAAAGTTTCGCCGCGTCAGGGCTTTTGACAGGCTGTGGACTCTAAATCCCTGTTCTTACACCGTATATTTAAAATAGATTTTTTATTTTATTAAAACAATAGAATGTATTGCCAGGCACCAGTTCGATACATGTATAACGGTACGTTAATAATCAAATGAAAAGCCTTTTATTAACTATTCTACAAAACAGCCCGGGGTGAGCTGTACATTGGCATAATAATTTTGGGTTCCGTGTGCTGTTTTATGTCGTACATATTTGTGTTTTGTATTTTATTGACTTAGCAAATAGTGATGGATGGACACGTTTCCCGCTGTGCCTAACCTCAGGATTAGCCTTCTCCCCTGATATTTATGTAGATATGACATGTATGGAGCTGTGGTCCACACATTAGATGACCACCCCCCCCCCCCCCCCCCCCCCCCAAAAAAAAGAAAAAAAAAAGTCTCTTTTATAGCAAATGTATAGCATTCATTTGGTAGCATTATTGAGACCCGGGAGTTTATTGTGTTAAATCAACTCTTACAAAGTCCATAATGGTCCCTGTTGGACTCCTGTGTACTCTGTCAATGTTGAATTAACACTGGACATCTTACCGTGTACATTGCTGTGAAACCTGTAGTAGGCCTACAAGGGACATTTGATAAAAAAATAAAATGCATGTTTTTGAAAATATTTTCCCTGCAACATGTTTTTGCCATCCAAGACACTCGCATTATGTAAAAAAAAAAAAAAATGTATAAATGACAATCTTAAACGCTTAAAACTTTTTTAATCTGCTGGGTCTCCGGGGGGACGGAGGCATTTCATCAACGGAGCACTTCCATGACAGCCTGTCAGCCGCCAGCGTCACCCTCCCCCCTTCCCTGATCCGCGTTCTCGTGCTATAACCCCCCCCCCCACTCCAGGGCAGTGCTGTTGTTTTTGCTGCTAATTAAAAGAAACCAAAACGCCTTCTCACCCCCCCCCCCCCCCCGCTCTCCCCCCGGTTCACTTTATCAATGTTAATTTTCTGTAAAAAAAAAAAAAAAAAAAAAAAAGGGCTTAATCTCGTTTTAAACTCCCGGACGCGGGCCCGAGTAAATTCGTTAGCGCCGCCGCGCCGGTGGAGGCTACTCCACATCCCGGCGCCTCCTCTACGCAGACGGTCCGTCCGTCCGTCCCGATAATTAGAACCGAGACGCTCGGACATGATTCTTAATTAACCGGCAATGCGATAAAGCGAGAGAGAGGACGACCAAAAAAAAAAACTCCCTCTTTACGGAAAAAGCGGCCCTTTTGTAATTACGTGATTAATGACCTCGCGTACGAAAACCCTAATTGCTTCGGCCGCCCCCTCTCGCCCGTGTGGCGGTTCCTCCTTGAGACACGCGTCGGCGCGAGCTGCCCCCCCCCCCCCGTTCAGCTCCCCGTGCCGCGGTCACGCCGGCTGTCCCCCGGCGAAAAAAGCCGAGAGGCTTCCGCTTGTCCGCTCGCGCCGCGCGCGGCGAAACTCTGGAGGGAGATCTCCGAGCGCTCTGATTGGCCCGGGAAACAGACCCCTTCCTCCCCATTGGCTGAGAACGAGCCTGTCCTCCTGGCCACCGTTACAGCGATGATGGTTAAGGGGTGATGTCACACGCCTGATGTAGTTCTGTCTGGTCTGTCAGTGATGCAGAGTCACTGCTGCAGTAATAGGTGCCTGAGCGTATATCACGCGTGATAAGATACACCCTGATATTCAGTGTGTCTCGTTTTTAAGTTGTGTGCAGATTATCTGCGCTCAGTCCTGATAGCATGCAGTAAATTCTGGCCCAAAGGCAGCAGATAATGCAGCACAGGTGTATTTCATGTTGTGCAGTGGTTCTCTCCCTCTCTCTCTGTCTCTTTCTCTCTCTCTCTCTCCTCCAATTAAATTCAGTTCTTTGCAGAGAGAAGCCCCCTGTGTTTTGAGCCTCGGGTCCTGCTGCGTGGCTGTGTACTGCTGTGGGGCAGTTTGGTGCCCTGGGGGGGGGGGGGTTCCCCGGGCCCCCGCAGCCCCGTGTCTGAAAGTTAAAGGGTCGCTTGTGCTCCGCTGCTGCATTTTAATCCCCTAAATGCCTCTGCCTTCCATCTGCTGCCCACGAGACTGGCGCTGGCTAGCAGATCCCCCCCCCTCCCCCTCTTTCTCTCTCTCTCTCTCTCTCTCTCCCTCTCTCTCTGTCTCTCCCCATCTCCCTCTCTCTCTCTTGCTCTCTCTCCCCTTCTTTTATCTTATTCTTTTCTCTCCCTCCATCCCTGTCTCTCACAGAAGCATACAGTCTCTATTTCACTTTCATTCTTTTGCCCAGTTATTCTCTCTCTCTTTCTCTCTCTCTCTCTCTGTCTCGCACACACACACGCACACGCACGCACACGCACACACACACACACACTCACACACACAGACACACACACACACCTCAGTCTGTGTGTGGCGAGTGTTGTATGCTGGCCTCTTGATCGCTGCAGAGAGGATGTTGCCACGGTTACGCGGTGGACTGAATCAAACACGACTGTAACTTAATCCCACCTTAATTGCCCTCACCCTCCCCAATCCCCACGTATTCAGCAGTGACATCCAGGCCCACACACACACTCTTAGATCTAGCCGAGGAAGGTGGTGCTGACAGTGCTGATGATGAAGATAACACCAACATTAATACCTTTATATGTTTATATTTTAATATATTAGTAATATTTCATTCATAAATAATTTTTTTTTTTTTAGCTTTTTTCCACAAATTTGGAATACCCAAAGGTATATTGTGTGTACTGTTGGGTGCTCCACTATCAGTTTAGGAGAGAGCAGAAAAGCATGTGCTCTTGGAAACGTGTGAGGTCAAGAGTCTTATCACTTCCTGTCACTTCTGGTCACACCATTGTTTATGTGTCCAGTTCCCGTGGAGACGAGCTGGTGGACCATGCTTCACCTGCAAGCCTAACGGGCAGGCAGGAGATCGCAGGCATAAAGCTGACCAGCAGGGGTCGCTAGAGAATGAGTAGGCTGGTCTGGTCTGGTCTGAATTGATCCCAGATCTAGGGGTTCTTCCATGTACTGAAACCAGAACAGTGTCTTAACTGGATGAGCCACCCAGCAGCTCCATGGTGATGAGTGTAACGATGATGACAATACTGAGGACGACCAAGACTTAGCGCTGATGAGATTGCCAGAATAGAACAGAACAAAAATACTGATTCGATGCACTCTTCACACCCTGGTTTAAATCTTTTTGGGTAGAGAATGCCCAGGACTAATATTTTTTCTCCCTTTCCAGCCGTTGTCAGATGGAAACGACAGTTTGTTGAATGAATGAATAATGCGCGTTTGTGAGATGCACGTGGGACTTCGCCTCGCTGTTCGTCGCTGACCCACCTGAACCGCGTGCGTTTAGCCGTATGATCGCGCCAACGTTTCCCTTTAGGGAGGACGTGGCCCTCAATTTAACAGCAGTTGTGCGTGAGAGAAAACAGTGATGTCAGACAGACTGCACATAATCAATTTAATAAATTTAAAAACGAGAAAATTACTATCGATTTTTTTTAAAACTTTTTTTTTTTTTTTTTTACTTTGCTCCCCCTAAGGTCTTGTTATTGACCCCGGGAGCGCCTGTCACCTCTCCCCGCTTTCGCTCGGTCTTCCACAAAGGAGATTGGAAACGACCGATTCATTAAAGTGTGAAATAAATTGCTTCTCACTCCCGTTTTTTTTGAATATGACAAATTGATTCGCCGAAGACGGAGCAAGCGAAAATGCCCCAGACGATTTTTTTTTTTTTTTTTTTTTTTTTTTGCGCAAACGCGCGCTCGGTTGTAATTGATGTTCTTTCGCCGGCGGGGATCTGCACTTTTCCCTCCTAATTTGTTCCGTTAACAGAGTTGATTTTCCTTCAGTCAATAAAGTGCAGCTAAATCACTTTCCCGGCTCGGGACCGGGCGAGAGCGATTACACCGCTCCCCGCATTAAGTATTAGCGGCGAGATGTTTCCACGGTGATAAGTATATTCGCGGCGCCGCTCGCCGAAGCACTCCATGCGGCTGTCACCGCGGCGGCGGCGCCCTGGAAGTTGATTATGCCAATAAAGCATCTTTCAAACGAGCCGAGGGTGGCGGAGGGGAACGAGGCGCACGCCCGCCTCGCGGCGACGGGCTGAGAGAACGAGAGCCTCCTCCTCCTCCTCCTCCTCCTCCTCCTCCCTCCTCCTCCTCCTCCGGGATTTTCTGTTTGAGTCTTTAGTCGAGTCCCCTTTGCCCATCCCTCTCTTCCAGCCTCTCTTCTCCCCCCTCTCCCTCTCTTTTCTCCCCCCTCTCTCTCTCTCTCTCTCTCTCTCTCTGAAAGTGAAAGCAGCCGTGTTGAATGAATTAGACGCTCGACTTCAGAGGTGCGAGAAAAACAAGAAAACGGTTCTCACAAACAGCACCCCCTCCCCTCCCCTTCCCCTCGCTCTCCCCCCCCCCCCCCTCCCCAAAACAACAAATTTGGAGCCCCCCAACCCCCAGCCACCTGCTTCACCCCACCCCCGAACCCCTATCTCCCCCATGCTGCGCGTCTGATAGGTGAAGAGTCACGGTGGTTAACCATCATCATCCTCATAATTATACAGGTGTCATTTGCCTTCTGGTCCATTACAGATCCTTTCCGCCTGTTCCCCTCGACAGCTCGCTGAGTTCCACTGCCGCTCAACTCGGCTGGAACAAAAAAGGTCTTTTTAAAGAATTGATGATGCCCTTCTTCCCCCAATCCCCCCCCCCCTTCCCCCGGTCACGCCTGAGATCAACACGACGTGTCACAGAATTCCCCGATAATTTGATCTTTTCGAAAGTTTGACTAAAGGAATCTGCTGGCGATCCTGGCTTGGTAACCGGGTTGGAACAAACTGTACTTATATACGTGTAGCTGTCTGAGTTAATGCGAAGGAGTACGCATCACCCGCCGTAAAGACGCAGTGGTCTGGACCAGCTACGTATTTTTTGGGTCGTGTAAAATGGTACCCTGCGCATGGTACCAGTTTCTCTAGTTGTGGGTCTGTTGCATTTGTGGTCAGTAGGTGGCGCTGTGCGTTTCCTGGCACAGTGAGTCCAACTGTCTGCTGTAAGACTAAGGTTTATCAGACAGGACTGCTCTTCTTGTAGACTAGTCCACCTGCCCCCCCCCCCCCCCCCCCCCCCCTTTTTCTTTACAATGATGAACCCCCTTTAATTTATGTGGTTACATTACAGGCATTTAGCAGACACTATAATCCAGAGCGATTTACACAACTTTTTCACATAGCATTAGTACCTACATAAGTAAGTACATTGCTCAAGGGTACAACGGCAGTGCCCTACAGGGGAATTGAACCCGTGACCTTTAGGTTACAAGACCAGCTCCTTACCCATTATACTACACTGACGCCCTACATAACAAGCTCTGTTGTTGCAGTTACAACCCCCCCCCCCCCCCCCCCAATCATCTTCCTCCCCATGCACCCACCCTCTCCCGGTTTTCTGAAGTTCTGAATGCAGCCAGGCCTTTGGTCAGCCAGGCGTTAATCCAACCCCCACCTCGCCGACCCCGCCCCCCCCCCCACCCCCGCCCCCCATCTCTTCCTTATTTTGCTCCATCAACCCCTTTGACATATTGTTTTTTTTTCTCTCAACACGACTCTCATTTTGTTGGCTAGTTGTTCTGCCTCTGTGCGCCCCCCCCGCACCCCCCACACCATTACCCCTGGCCCCTGCCCTGCTTGTTAGTGTTGTGGTCTCCCTCTCACCCTTCCTTACCTGTGTGATTTCTATGAAGTGCCTGTTACTAAAGTTCAACTCCAAAGTTTGCTTTAAAACAAATAATTTGACCGAACAAACCAAAACATTTTCGGCTTGTCATTCAAAATGAACTGAAGTCCCACCGCGCACCATTTGCCCCAGAAAGAAAAAACCACAAAGCTGCAAGCTGTTTTAAACAAGCTCCGTAATTATTTTGTCACATAAACCTTTTTTTTTATACCATAAAGTGTTTTTTTTTTGAGGTACATTGTTTTTTATTTGAGATACTAAAATTGTTCTAATTTTCTTCTCAGTTGGAGACTTCTCTGTTTACTTTCAAAACTCTGCACTTCTATAGAAGGAATCATGTTTTCAGTCCTCAAAGTGACATTCTTCCATGTCTAACGATTTCAAACTCTGTGATTTAAAAGGACAAATGCGACCATAAAGTGTTTCTAGTGGGCCTTTTTTAAAATTTATTTGGGGAAGCAGACATGCTGGGGGGCAGTGTTTTTTATTTCTGTTACACACACAGGAGATGTGGAGTGTGTTTTAGAGATCAGTTTTTATTATTATCTTTCAGAACTGAACTCCCAAGGTCATTGCAATGACACACACAACAAGAAAAGGCACTACCAAACTCAAAGCACAGACATGTTGCTTAGAGAAGGCGTCGTGCTTAAATCTTTTTTATTTTTTTATTTTTTTTGCTTTTTGGCACTATCCTCAAGTGAATATTGCATTCTGGTTTGATAGCATTCCCAGCAAATAATAACAAATGGCAACAACGTTCATTCTGTCAGCGTCTCTAATTTATCCTGTAAATAATGAATGGTACATTTTGTATAAATTCTTGTTTACAATCTAATATCCGAACAGAAAACTTGAAATGAGGAAAAACTTAATTTTGCATTTTGTGAACTCTAGTTACTTCTAGTTACTGGCTCAGTAGTGGCCGATGGACTTCACTGCATCCAGCTAGAGATAAGACATCACAGTTTAATCCTTAACGAACGGCAAGTGTTTGATATTCTGTACTGTGATATGACCAACGTTAACACAGTGGTAATGGATATCCTGTGCAACAAAATGACCAACACTAACGCAGTGGTGATGGATATTATCTTCTGTTGCATGGCACTGAAAACTCCTGCTTTGAGTAGCAGAGAGAACGCAGGAGCAGGGCGTCTGGTGGGCGTGTGTAATCTGTGAATCCGGCTGCCATGGTTACACTCACGGTGACAAGTCTGCTGTGCTGCTCTGTCCAGGTCTGTGTTGGTTACACAACAGCGTGCACAGAGTACTCTGCAGTGCTGTGCTGTCCAGGGCTGTGTTGATTACACAACAGCATGCACAGAGTATTCTGCTGTGCTGTGCTTTCCAGGTTTGTGTTGATTACACAACAGCATGCACAGAGTACTCTGTAGTGCTGTGCTGTCCAGGTCTGTGTAGTTACACAACAGCATGCACAGAGCACTCTGTAGTGCTGTGCTGTCCAGGTCTGTGTTGGTTACACAACAGCATGCACAGAGTACTCTGTAGTGCTGTGCTGTCCAGGTCTGTGTTGGTTACACAACAGCATGCACAGAGTACTCTGTAGTGCTGTGCTGTCCAGGTCTGTGTTGGTTACACAACAGCATGCACAGAGTACTCTGTAGTGCTGTGCTGTCCACGTCTGTGTTGGTTACACAACAGCATCCGCAGTGTACGCCTCCAATTTTCAAACCATCAGGCCCGGGGTAATTGCACCTTTGGTTCTGACAGTTTGGAAGAGCCGCGACTGAATTATTTTTTTTCCCCATGTCATTTCATGCATTCCTTTCTTTTCTTTTCTTCAAGATTGATATTCCTCTGAACGCACTTTCTTTCTTCCTTTCTGTCTGTCTCGCTCTCTCTCTCTCTCTCTTCATTCTCCATCCCTCCCTCTTTCCTGCCTCCACTTCTTGTCCCTTTTTTCCGTGGGTAACCAGCTCGATGAAAGGGGCCCCTGCAGTAATACACGCCAGGTTTCAGACTGCAGTTAATTAATTAACACCACGGACTCGGTGCCTTAACACTAGCGAAATCCAAAGAGGCTGAAGTGGCTCCGGCTGACAAATTCAGTGCTAAGTGTTAAGGCACCGTGGCACATTTGCAAAAAAAAAAAAAAAAGAAGCTGACTTACTGAGAGTTGAATTCTCCCTTATTGTAGATGTATAGGGCTGCCTAATACTCCTAAAAAAATCCATACTCTTTGTGTTCTGTGGTTTCTCCCATTTACTAAACAATTTGTAGAAAAAAAAATCATCTTGAAATAATTTATTATGTTTTTATTCAACTGAAACCATCCACAAATCGATATGTAACTTTTGTACATCACCAAGAGGTGGATTTAGTCCATGCATCATGTTGGACATGTTAGAAGATTTTTAGTGACGGCCAAATATGGGCAAAAGGATTTGGGCAAAGTAAATTTATCCGTGTACCTGTGTTTGGTTGCTTTGGCAAAATTGCAAGGAGCGACATTTAAGGGAAGAAAATTAAACTAAAAGAAAGAACTGCTCTGAATGTGTCTAGCAGCACAAATAAACGGCAAACACAGTGAATTCCATCTCAGCACACATGCGCTGTATAGACCTCAGAGGCAAAGCGGAGAGGGGGAATTATAGGCCGGTAAAAAATAAACTTCTCTCTGACACGTCCCCCCCCCCCCTCCCCCAAACCCCCCCAACCCCCCAACCCCCCAGCTGCAGATGCTGAAAGCGTCCGCTCAGCACAATTCTCTGGGGGTGGGGGGGTTGAGGCGATTGGGGGTGGGGGGGTGGGGGGTTGGGGGGAGGGGGCGATTGGGGGGGGGTGGGGGGGGGGGGGGGGGGGGGGGGGTGGAAGAAAGGCAAAGTACCGTTTCGACAGAAATAAGTTCCCGCAGCTCGGCCTCGCGGAGTGACAGGTACACGGAGAGCTGGAAACGAACGGCGAGAAAGAGCCGAGCCCCCCCCACCTCCCCCCCCCCGCGATGGCGGCCTATCGATTCCACCGCCCGTCATTCCGCGAGGCCCTGGAAGAGTCGCTCCGCAGAGCAAGAGAAGCTCTCTTAAAATCTGTGACATTTAAAACTCCGGGTTTGCGGGAAAACTGTGAGGCTTGCCTTTTTTTTTCCCCCTCCCCCTTCATCAGCTGAACGCGCTTGTGTAAGATCAAGCAAATGGTTTATTTATTAATAACCAGAACTGGCTAACCCTCTGAGGTGTGACATCACACACATGTGATCGCAGTGTTCCGAACTGAACATTCGAACGCTGATGTAACCATGGTAATTGAAAGCAGTGGAGTTCTAGAACACTGATGTTGACTGCCAATGACAAAAAAAAGAAACATTACAAAAGAACCTGCCCTTCAAAGGGTTAATATATCAGAAAAGTCCTACAGATCTTGCTGGGTAACATCAGAAACCGGTCTCTCTCATTACCCCTGGCAACGTCAAGCACTCTAATGAGGGCAAGTGCAGAAACGTTTGTATGCATTGAACTTGAAAATTAATAAACAGGAAAGTCTTGAAGCGTTTTGAGTGCATTTGAGTGCTGTCTGACTTTGCTATTCATGAATCCCCAGATCATTTTTTTTTTCCATATATGGATTGAGTGCAAGATGTTTGACCGAGTCGGGCCTAGATTATTAATAATAATAAATTAGTGTGTATTGAACTTTCTGTTTTTACACTTAATTTCCTGGTGAAATAATCAAAAATGAAAGAACAGAAAAAAAGAAATTTAATTGAAATGAAGTTCTCTTTTTAAAAGGCTTGAGTGTGGGGGGTCATCTTATGAGCTGCTCTGCACATCTGTTCTGTGAGGCTGTAAAAAACACGGAGACAGAGGCAATTGCTCCGGGCCTGAAGTACAAATTCTTCTGCGGTCTGTGGGGGACAGCTGACACGTCGGATCTTAAATCTGATTGGTTATCACGCCGTGTTCCCCCGTCCTTCCGGGTCACTTCGCCTGGCTTGCCTCGGATCGCCAGCTATCCCAGCATGCACTGCGGTCTCCCATTGAAATGAATGGAGGTGATCGCGAGCTCGCTTCCTGTCGGAGGACGTGTGGATTTCCTCGCTTCCTGTCGGAGGACGCGTGGCTTTGCTCACTTCCTGTCGAAGGACGCGTGGATTTCCTCGCTTCCTGTCGGAGGACGTGTGGCTTTGCTCACTTCTTGTCGGAGGACGTGTGGCTTTGCTCGCTTCCTGTCGGGGGACGTGTGGCTTTGCTTGCTTCCTGTCGGAGGACGCGTGGATTTGCTCGCTTCCTGTCGGGGGACGTGTGGCTTTGCTCGCTTCCTGTCGGAGGACGCGTGGATTTGCTCATTTCCTGTCGGAGGACGTGTGGCTTTGCTGACTTCCTGTCAGAGGACGCGTGGCTTTGCTGACTTCCTGTCGGAGGACGCGTGGCTTTTGCTCACTTCCTGTCGGAGGACGTGTGGCTTTGCTCACTTCCTGTCGGAGGACGTGTGGTTGTGCTCACTTCCTGTCGGAGGACGCGTGGCTTTGCTCGCTTCTTGTCGGAGGACGTGTGGCTTTGCTCGCTTCCTGTCGGAGGACGCGCGGCTTTTCTCGCTTCCTGTCGGAGGACGCGTGGCCTTACCGCTACAATCGCGACTGTCCCGGAAAGCCGCAGCTGCCGCGGGTTCGTTTCTGTGACACGTCTCAGCCTTGTCGCTTAATTGCCGCCGTTGTCTGATTTCCCCCCCCCCATCCGCCCCCCCCCCCCCTCGTCCGCGAGCTTCCGCCTCGCCGTCCGCCATCTCAAGCCTGAAAGGCGTGATAGAGGCATGCGACGAGGAAATGCGACGAAGACCCTGACGAAGAGTGACAGCCAGCCGAAGCTGCGGGGGGAGGGGGGTGCATCCTGCGATGGCCCCCCCCCCGCCCCCCCCCACCCCGCCACGCTCCGACGGCTGACTGCGTCGAGCTTAATTGCAACATGCAGAATTTAACGGTCTGTGCAGGGCAGTTTGGCAGCGCGGAGTGTGCGGGGGGCGGGGACGGGGGTGGGGGTGGGGGCGGGGGCGGGGGGGCGTGTGTCTCTGGGCTGCTGGAAACGAACGGAGGAGAAGGAAGTTAGTATAAGTACGCCGTATTACATGTAATTTTAATACCCGCGATGCGTTGGCAGATTTCCTCTTGATTTATTCTTTCTCCGTGAAAAAGATTTATTAAATGCCAGAACACTTCCGAAAACTTCTAAATGCATACTTTAATATGTAATATAATAACATATTAATATGTTACCATCGATGCAGTTTGTGCAAAGCTATGTGAATGGCATAATCGGCACATTAGCAGCACAACAGTCTGTAGTGAATGCAGTAAAATGGAGGCAGCTTGGTGTTTTTGTGTCTGGACTGCTGCTGGTTGCCACTTTGTGACTGTTGTCCATGAACCAGTTATTTTCAAGCCTGACCTAGATTTAGTTAAACTTGAAAACTTTTTTTTTCTTTTCACACGAGGCCCGATGCCATCTGAACCTGTCTTGACATTTGGCATTTTTAAGATTCTTTTTCCAGCTGGTAGTCCTTGTCCTGTGAGTGGTGAACATTCAGGATTTTCTTTTTTCTTTTTCTTTAAAAAAAAAAAAATTCCTTTTCATACACAGAACACCAGGGCACAAATCGAGCATTTTAATGGCTGCAGACCAACAAAAAAAAAAGACACTCAAAATACACACATTGCACGACATGACATGCCCTCACAAACATTCAGTCTTTAGACTAATAACAAAATAAATAAGTAAATAAAATAAAATTTTATTCGGCATGGGTCCAAGCGGAGACCTTGGGGCCCCTCCACTCAATGCACGGTGTGATTTATTAACCGAATGAGCCATCCAGCAGCTCCTGAAAAGTTTAAATGTTACAACAGTACCTCTCTACCCAGGAATCTTACCGACGACCTTTAGGTTACAGGGCCGGGTCCTTACCTGTTATACTACGCTGCCACCCTGCTCTCCTCTATACCACTGAACCACCAAGACATTACAGACATCTCCTTTACTACCACTCCACCACCACACTGCTCAGACATTACAGACATCTCCCCTACTACCACTACACCACCGAACTGCCTGAACATTACAGACATCTCCTCCATTACCACTCCACCACCGAGCTGCCTGAACATTACAGACATCTCCTCCACTACTACTCCACCACCGAACTGCCTGAACATTACAGACATCCCCCGACTACTACTCCACCACCGAACTGCCTGAACATTACAGACATCATCTCCACTACCACTCCACCACCGAACTGCCTGAACATTACAGACATCATCTCCACTACCACTCCACCACCGAACTGCCTGAACATTACAGACATCATCTCCACTACCACTCCACCACCGAACTGCCTGAACATTACAGACATCATCTCCACTACTACTCCACCACCGAGCTGCCTGAACATTACAGACATCTCCTCCACTACTACTCCACCACCGAACTGCCTGAACATTGCAGACATCTCCTCCACTACCACTCCAGCACTGAGCCATCCAGACATTACAGACATCATCTCCACTACCACTCCACCACCGAGCTGCCTGAACATTACAGACATCTCCTCCACTACCACTCCAGCACTGAGCCATCCAGACATTACAGACATCATCTCCACTACCACTCCACCACCGAGCTGCCTGAACATTACAGACATCTCCTCCACTACCACTCCACCACCGAGCTGCCTGAACATTACAGACATCTCCTCCACTACCACTCCACCACCGAGCCGCCCAGACATTACAGACACCTCCTCTACTGTGTGTTACTAAACGGTGTCACCAGGCAGTGTTCTTCCTTTTGGCCTTCAGAATGCACTTCGCAGAACGATGAGTAATCCCTGCTTGGTAAAGACTACACAGATCCCGCTATCCTGTTGCATATGGCAGCGCATCCACTGGTGGTGCTACGCAGCGGCCACGTTGCACTTACTCAGTTTTTTTGCCACCTTTTTTTTTTTCCCTCTGCAGAGTTGCGGGACAGATTTCCCTACGGGTGACGAAACGGTAAATGAGCGAGCGATGATCTGCCAGGCGAAGCCCCCGCGAGGCCGAGCTGCAGCTGCGCTTCTTCCCTCCCCCTCCGCGCCCTCTCGGCTCGGCGGGCCGATCGGCGGGCCCCGCCTTCTCTCGGCCGCCGCGCGCCGGATTAGCACGTTAGCCCGCCGTTAGCGTGAATGATTCATTCGCGCGGCCGCTCGATAAACACAGACGAGAACCTCGCTGCGTGGAGCTCGC
>CM045886.1:3712500-3762500 GCA_025169545.1 Anguilla japonica
CGGCGAATCGGCGGCGGAGCTCAGCTGGAGGTCCGGAGCCCAGAAGCTACTCTGCGTGAGGAGGAGGATGATGAAGGGGGGAATGGGGGGGAGGGAGTGAGGGAGGGGGAAGGGGGGGGGGGGGGGGGGGTGTGAGTCGTGCGTGCCCGTTTGGGCTGGGCTCCAAAGCAACACCGTGGAGCCAAAACACGGGCTGAGGAACAGCCCCCCTGTAGCGCTGACTCACACAGAGGAAATATGACTCTTTTGGGCATGCCCCCCCCTGTACAGCCCCCCCCCCCCCCCCCGTACAGCCCCCCCCCCCATACAGCCCCTCTCTGGGTTTGTTTTCCTTTCACGTGAAAAACATGACAACACTCACAAAAAAAAAATAAATAAATAAAATATATGCACTCACCGGCCACTTCATTAGGTCTATCTGTTCAACTGCAAACTGCACCCGTTAACGCAAATATCTAATCAGCCAATCATGTGGCAGCAACTCAATGCATTTAGGCATGTAGACATGGTCAAGACGATCTGCTGAAGTTCAAAACAAGCATCAGAATGGGGAATAAAAGTGATTTAAGTGACTTTGAATGTGGCATGGTTGTTTTTGCCAGACAGGCTGGTTTGAGTATTACAGAAACTGCTGATCTACTGGCATTTTCACGCACAACCGGTGAGTGTATATATACATTTATTTTGTTTATTTTTGTTGGAAGAAGGGGTTTTGAAGTCTGAAATACTACTTTGATTCAAATGAACAGCATTTTTTTTTTAAAAGCCTTAAGAGGATTATCTTGTGTTCTGTGATACAAGACTAATTGTTTTCTCTGAATTCCACACACTTGTATATATAGATTTTTAACCTGCACAGTAGACTGCACGGTTGGCTATAATCAAAGATGCAGCTGAAAAGATCTCTCCTAACTATTAAAATTGGTTCAGCCTGCCCCCCCCCCCCCCAAAAAAAAAAAATTGCACCAAAGGAAAATGGTGGCTGATCCTGAGTATCAGGTCTAGATGATCCCGGCAGGCTGTCATATCGCAGTGACCTCTAGATGGCAGCCAAGATCCAGAGCCAGAAGGCGGCCGCGGCTCGGACCGGCGGGGAAGTCACATGGTCTTGCTTTCGCGTGCGAGCGTTCGTCTCGGTGGGAAACAATAACGGTACATAATTCACGCCATCGTTACACGTCTCGCTTCGTCGTCTTCGTCAGGAGGGTGGAGGTGCGCGGAACGCGGTAGTCAGCGAGCTTTGGGGTGTGGCGGGGGGCAAGCGAGCAACGGAATCTTTGGAGATGACAAGGGAAGATACCCCCCCTGCCCCCCTACCCCCCCCCCACCCCTCTGGAGACCTAGAGAGGGGCAGAAATCCTTTCGCTCGCCTCCGCGGACGAGGACCTGCCGCGGGCCGTAGCCGGAATCCCCGGGTTGCTATTGGTCATCCGCCAAACGGGATCTCAGACCTGGCGAGGCGTAGAACGAGGACTCGGCTCCCTGGACTGAATAAGGACTCTGCATGACTGGAGAGAGAGAGAGAGAGAGAGAGAGAGAGAGCCTGAGAACCAGAAATGTCAAAAGTCATTTAGGACAGGAGTCCCCCTGCCCCCCCACCCCCCCCCCTTCCTTGCCTTCCCTCCCCCAACCCCAACCCCCCCCCCCCCCCCCCCCGTGTTACGGCACCGACTGCGCCCTGACCTTTCACTGAAAGGCAGTGCGCAGTCAGGTGCCCCCGTGGGGAGGAAGACGCGATCTAAAAGGCTTTTCATCTCCGATCGCTTATTATGAAACCGCGAGCGTTCGCTGTCACTGGAGCTGAGAGGGGGGGGGGGGGGGTGTGTGGCGAGGGGGGGGGGGGGGGGGCTGGGGGGGGGTGGTGGAGGAGGAGGAGGAGGAGATGCACAGCTTCTCCATTGCTTCTCCAGAGGTTCCCGTGGTGACGGATGGTGTGTGTGTGGGGGGGGGCGGGGGGAGCAGTTAGGGGGGCTCCATAATTCTTGTGTTTTCCTTCGCCACCGCGCCTCTTGATCGGGGGCGAGGGGCGGGCGAGGGGGGGGGGGGGGGGGGGGGGGGCAGCGCGGCGGCTCATTATTGTGTCGTTAGCTCCTCCGCTGCGCCGCGGCGCGGATTCAATTTTACGGCGCGGGGAGGACGGAGCGGGGAACGCGCGCGCGGGACGCTTCATTACCCCCCGCCCGCTAATGAATGCCCGGCCAGTTCCGCTCCGGCGGGGGGGGGGGGGGGGGCTGGGGGGGGGGGGAGGGAGACCTTCTCCCTGAGCAGTCTAATCTGGGGCCCAATTTGAGAAGCTCGGCGGCGTCTGAACGGAGTTGGATCTGTTCGGCGGTTCGGGCTCAGGAAACACCTTTCATCAGAGACGACTTTTTTATTTTTTTTTTTTTTTTTCGCCCGCCAGCGGAAATAAAAAGGGACACAATTAGGGCCGTGGGGAGGTCCCGTCCGCAGTATCCGAGGAAGCGGGGGGGGGGGGGGGGGGGGGGGCAGGAAGGGATAAACATGACACGGAGACGCGGGCAGATTACGATGCCGTTGTAAAGGATTCCCCGTTCGTCTTTGAAAGCTTATCGCCCGGTCTTCCTGCCGTTTGTTCAAAATCGTAACAGCCAGCGGGCGTCCCGCCCAGCACCCTTTCCTCCCTCCCTGTCCCGCCAAGCTGCTGAAGCTGAGCGCGTGCGGGCTCAGTTAGCCGCCTGGGCAGGAACCCTCGCGGACAGCGAGGTCCCTCTGGAGAAAACGGCGCCCGTTCGATTGTCCGTGAAACGCCGTCGTCTTGTCTGCGGGACGTCCCCCGTGTATCCAGAACAAAAGATTACAAGACGTCTCATCTGGACATTCGTGCACCTTACTGTTAATTGAGACTTAGCGAAAATTGAAAATGCACTATTTTCACATTTAACAATATTTTAAAGTTCCGCTATGGTCTCTGCACAAGATTGGCAGATACGCTGTTTTATTTGTGGAAGTCCACCGGATGTTGACAGGAGAGCCAAGAATGCCGAACCCGTTTTTTTGACTTGGTCTGCTCGTCCGTGCGAAGTTGCTGCATGTCGCCTGCTCACCGGGGTGCTAGTGGGCCGGTAGGGGGCGGTCTTCCCTCAGACCCAAAAAGAAAATTAATATCCCATGGTGGCAATGTGGTGCTGTGACATAGAAGGCGCCGCTGTCCGGACGAGAAGGCAAACGGGTGTTACTGACTCACTGTGCTCAGTAATGATCCCATTGGGGCTTCTGAACGAGTAGGAGATTTAACCCTGGCGTCCTGGTGAAATTCCCACAAAAACAGGCTCTCCACACCCAATCTCACTCCGTATGTGATCGGCTAAACAATCCCTCTCATTGATACCAATCCTACTCATCAAAGTTGTCACTGAAAAAGACAACAGAGTTCCAGTTGATCTATTTGGCGAAGTAAATGAAATAATCTCAGACAACAAGGGTGTCATTCTCATGTTTGAGTAGCTCACATCTTGGAGGACTAAAGTGTGTGCTGGCCAGTGGAATATGGATCTTAACAGAGGCTGAAGCTGATGTAAACAACCCCACTGATAAAGTTTTACTACCCCCAGAGGCATGCACACATAGATTGATTTTATGCTGTTGGAATTTTAAGAACATTATATTCCAAAATGTCCTCATAGTGTATGCGTGCATTCAGGTGAATTGGCCTCATAAACCAACACACACACACATCCACACACACATACATGCAGGCACACGTTCACAAATACATGCACACGCTGACATGCTCACACACACACACATGCTCTCACACACACACACAAACACACACACACACGCTCACACACACACATGCTCTCTGACACACACACACACATACATACACACACACACACACACACATGCTCTCACACACACACAAACACACACACGCTCACACACACACATGCTCTCTCACACACACACTCACACACACACACACACATGCTCTCACACACACACACACATACATTCACACACACACACACGCGCTCACACACACACATGCTCAGTCACACACACACACATGCTCTCACACACACACACACACACACACGCACTGTGTTCGCCATACCGATACCCTCAGCATCATCCATACATCATGCGGCTGCAGACAGGGAGGATATGCTCTTGTCTGTTGCATTGTGGGTGCCAGTAGTTATTAAGATTTGCGGATAGGGTCACGGTGATGGATTGGACCGCCGCTCCATGGCGACCGTGCCGGGAACACAAGGCGCCACTTCTGCACACGTTTTCAGCACTTTTCGCGGATGATGACGCATTCAAGATGAATTAGGGGTCAGTCCGAACCCTATTACCCCCCGCCCAAGGGGCCAGCCAAGAGGGTGGGGGTGGCGGGGGGGGGGGGGGTGCTCTGCAGATAACCTCAAACTATGACAGGGTGTAGCCGGTCACAAACGACGACGGTTTCTCAGAGTTTTAATGCCAGCAGCCATACCACCACGCACTCTGCTCCTGCCAACTGGCTGAAGCTAAGCAGGTGTGGGCTTGGTTAGTACTTGGATGGGAGACCACCAGGGAATACTGAGTTGCTGTTAGAAGTGGTGTTGGCGGGCCAGCAGGGGGGGCAATATTCCCTCTGGTCAAATAAACCCCAATGCCCCAGTGCAGTGATGGGGATACTGTGCTGTAGGAGGTGCCGTCTTTCGGATGAGACGTTAAACCGAGGTCCTGACTCACTGTGGTCATTAAAGATCCCGTGACACTTATCGCAAAGAGTAGGGGGTTCCCCGGTGTCCTGGCTAAAATCCCAGATCTGGCTCTCGCAAAAACTTGCCACCTAATGATCCCCTGATTTAATTGGCTAAAAAAAAAAATGTTCTCTCCCTCCAGTGGAGCTGCTCAGTGGCCAACAATAGAGGATTGTGGTTTTACTGGGCAGCTCCCAGGTGTGAATGTGTATGAGTGTGAAGCAGCACGTTGCTGCAAAAGAGCATCTTTATCGGCAATGTGGAGTAACGCAGAGGTTAGACCGGGTAGTGGGAGGGGAAAGCACTTTTTCCGTTTTTTTTTTTTTATTTTTTTTTTAAAAGAAGAGCAGAGAGTCTCTCCTCCTTTTACATTTTTTTCTACTTTTTTCAGACCTGGGGGGGGGTGGGCGGTGGAGGGGCAGGGCAGAGAGGGTTACAGACAGAGGATGGGACCGCAGTACCGAAACTGCCATGGTGGGGGACAGACCCCCCCCCCCCCGGCTGCATGGGGACGGGCGGGATTAGCATATGGGTTGAGATTCGGCTGCCCTACGGACTGCTTGAGACAGTGCGACTTGTCGTTGGCTGTTTTAACATGTACCCCACTACATTCACCCCTGGCCCCTTGACCCCGGTGGCTGTAATATGGTGCCAGTGACCTCGCTGTGGGCCAGGGGCAGTGTGTTGCCCTCCTCCTGAAATTCGGAGAGATTGCAGTCTTCCACCTGAGCATGGTTCACATTTTAAAGAAACGACGTCAAGGGCTGTGCTGCTTTTTAAAGAGCTGCTGTGTGATTCATGTGGCTGTGTGCGTGTGTGTGTGTGTAGGCATGTGTGTGTGTGTGTGTGTGTATAGGGGTGTATGTGTGTGGCTGTGTGTGTAGGGGTGTATGTGTGTGGCTGTGTGCGTGTATAGGGGTGTGTGTGTGTGTGTGTGTGTGTGTGTGTGTGTGTGTGTGTGTGTAGGGGTGTATGTATGTGTGTGTGTGCATGCATGTGCGCGTATGTGTGTGTGTGTGTGTGTGAGAGAGAGAGAGAGAGAGATAGAGATATAGAGACAGAGGTAGAGAGAGAAATTGAGTTGTGAATCATGTGAAATTACAGAATTTCAGGAGTTTGTCCCACCTTGACAGGACTGACCTTTAAAAGGGAATGAAAAAAAAAAAAAACCCGGGTCCGAATTATTCCCGTCCGTTTGCTGGAGCGGCGTACGGGCGTCCTGCTCGATCGGGGGCGGGGAATAATAACTGTGAATAAGAGACGGGGGGGGGGGGGGGGGGGGGGGGGTGGAATCTTCGGGGCTACGCAGGGGGGAAACGGGATGAGCGAATCGCGGCGAGGGGGGGGGGGGAGGGGGGATTGGAGTCTGAAAGTGAGAAATGCTTGGTGGTTTCACGCTGCGCTGGTCATCCAGGAAAAGTGGGAAACGGTTTCGGGGGGGAAGGCATAAGGCGTGGAATTACAGTGATTATCTGCAAAACAGGGCCCCCCTCCTGGGGGGGGTTTAGGTGAGGTGGTGGGGGGGGGTGGGGGGGCAGCTGCCAGCCGGCAATCCTCTTTCCAGGAACGAAATTTTCCACAATGTTGTCATTCCGAGTCTTGCCGCTTCAAGGTCCACTGGTGACCTTGAAGGCTGAACGGAACGCGCAGCGTCTACTCTCTACTCTCTACTCTCTACTCTCTACTCTCTACTCTCTCTACTCTCTACTCTCTGCTCTCTGCTCTCTGCTCTCTACTCTCTACTCTCTGCTCTCTCTTTTTTTCTTTTCTAGAGCGTAAAGTGAGATTGTGAGACGCTTACTCCACGTCTTTCAAATCCCCGCTGAGCCAGAATAATCATCACCAAACGCACACAGACACACACCACACACACACACACACAGACACGCACACACACACACACACACACACACACACACACACACATACACACAGACGCACGCGCACGCACAAAACTATTACCCGAATGACAGGTTTTGCGGGGTTGTTTTCCCCTCCGTAATTTGAACACAGCTTCATTTGGCTTCACTAACGACGATGCGACGGAAATATTGCGAGAGAAAAAAAAAAAAAAAAAAACGAAAAAAAAAAAGAAAATAACTGCCACTTCGTTGCTTTTTTCCTCTCCCTCGGCCCATAACGAATGCGGCCATTATGGCTCTCTGAGTCCGCTCCGCTGTTGTCGCAGTCGCCGACCCGCCCCCAGCCTAATCCGCCCCCGCGCTGCAGGAAGTGAGAAACGAGCCGGCCCGCTCGTCGCTGCTATTCCAGCGCGCGCGCGTTCGTTACCGCCGACGCCTGACTGGCTTGACCCGCTCGCTAATCACAAGCTGTGTCGCGCGCGCCGCCGCCGCCGCCGCCGCCGCCGTGCCGATGCGGTCGCCTGTCGAAGCCGAGGTGGAATCGTTACGGGCCGCTCGGGAGGAAGAAGAAAAAAAACAAAAAAAACAAAACAAAATAAAAAAGGAAGGGGTGCTGGCACCCAGATTTGAAATATCTGGTTTTGAAATATTTGGGTAGGAGGAAGGAAGGAAGAAAGGAGGAAGGAAGAAGGAAGAAGAAAGGAAGAAAGGAAGAAAGGAAGGACGGAAGAAAGGAAGGAAAAAAAAGAAAGGAACCGTGGCTTTAACTCCATCCACCCTCTCCAGAGGGCCGTTGTCAAGACGATCAGACGCGAGGGAGTTAGCGGGATGGGATTCCGCGCGGGGCGCTCCGGCTGCCGGCGGGGACGGCCCGCTCCCTTTCCCAAACGTCCCGCTCGCTTTCTCTCGGCAACGATACACTTAAATATGGAACCCCAGCGTGCCTTTTCTTTTGTTTTTTATTTTTCCAGGCGATCCGATTTCAGATGTTTCCTCCCCCCCCTTTCTTTCTCTCTCTCTCTTTTATTTTCCCTCCCGCAATCTTACTTGATAGTGATGCCTGCACAGTTTCCATGGAAACTCAAACGATATATATATATAGTATATACGGACGGGTGACAAATGAAAAGAAAAACCAACATAAGTGTATTAGTAAGGTGTTGGGCCACCACGAGCTGCCAGAACAGCTTCAGTGCAACTTGGCATAGATTCTACAAGTCTGTGGAACTTACTGGAGGGACGGAACACCATTCTTCCAAAAGACATTCCCTCATTTGGTGTTTTGATAATGGTGGTGGAGAGCTCTGTCTAACACCTCGGTCCGAAATCTCCCAAAAGGTGTTCAATTGGGTAGAGAGTCCGGTGACTGCGAAGGCCATAGCATAGCATACGATTCACTTTCATTTTCACACTCATTAAACCATTCAGTGACCCCTTGTGCCCTCTGGGTGGGGGCACAGCCGTCCTGGAAGAGACCACTCCCATCAGGATAGAAATGTGTCGTCGTAGGATGGGGCCTGGAACGTTCTCTTGGTGTCCGCCACACAGTCACTTCCCCACGTGTGGAGAATATGGTGAAGGATGACTCATTTGACTGTGACCATATCACTTTTTCCCAAATCTCTGTAGACCAGTGCCTGTGGTTTTTGCACCACTGAACTCTCAAATGGTCTTTGATTGATCCAAAATCGAGGTCAACTGGGCCTGCTCAGCATTTTTATACATGCCGCAGAGCATGATAGGATGTTAACAGCTTACAGTAATTGCGTCATTCAGTACACCTGTATGGAAGCATTTGCATTCATTATGTTTCTCCACTCATTTATTCAGGTTTTACCCTTTAATTTGTCACCCATCTATATGTGCTATATATATACTGTACACACACGCACACACACACATATACTTCTGTACACTTTATATTTGTTATATATGTTATGTATGCACATTTCCATGGAAACTCAAAAGAGATCCTCTGTATACTAGATATGCTCAGTAAATACAGTAAATGTATGTACATACACACACACACACACACACACACATATTCTATATACTTTATATATATTATATATTTATCTACGCTCTTTGTCCTCTGGCTGTGGGTGGTTGTAGCTGCTTTGCTGTACACAGAGGCAGGATCTTTTCTTCAGGGCAGAGTGGGCCAGAGGCCGAGGAGGCCGGCCTTGTTTAGATTGGCCCAGCAGCGCTTGACTTCAAAACAAAAAAATCCCCGGCCCCTATAAAATAAGAAAACTGTTAGCAGACATCAAATGCGCGGTCCGAGACGCTGGAGGCGCTGAGCTCCATACGGAGGCGCTACGCTGGCGGGACAGACACACCTGGAATTCGGGAGAAAATAAAATTTTTTTAAAAAAGTCTGTGAGCCAGTATCTCGCTGACCGGAGAACTCGCCATAGGACCGAATTGGCAGGGCCGGCCCGCGGCATAACGGTCTGTGCGGTTGTTTAGGGTCACAACCACTAGGGGGGGCCACACAAGCCAATGTTTATGTAAGGTAAATAACGTGATTTTATCAAGTAAACCCCCCCCCCCCCCCCCCCCCCCGCTCGACAGAATCTAACACCGCTCGACAGACTTGTTTAGGGCCACCAAAATTTGGGGGCCGGCCCTGTGAATGGGTCTTTACAGATGGCGGCGGTGGCTACCTGGGGGGAATGCAGTTCCACAGAATGCCTCTGTGACTGTGTGCATGTGTGTGTGCGTGTGTGTGTGTGTGTGCGTGTGTGTGTAATGTGCAGAATGTGCATTATGCTGATTTTGCTCCCTCCACCCCCCCCCCTTTTACATTGGATAAGGGACCACTGGTGTTTCATTAAGCTGTGCCCTTCCAATTATGATAAAAAGCGGTGATGTCACGCATAATGCCGCTAGGAGTGGAAAGGGTGGAGAACAGGGCAGCCATGCTTTCCAGGGTCTGTAGGCTATGGAAATATGCGTACGTGTGTGTGTGTGTGTGTGTGTGTGTGTGTGTGTGTGTGTGTGTGTGTGTGCATGTATGAACGTGGGTGTGCATCTGTGTGTATGACTGTGTGTGTGTATGTGTGCATGCGTGTGCATGTGTGTGTGTGCATGTATGAACGTGGGTGTGCATCTGTGTGTATGACTGTGTGTGTGTGTATGTGTGCATGCGTGTGCATGTGCGTGTGTGTGCATGTATGAACTGGGGTGTATATCTGTATGACAGTGTGTGTGTGTGTGTGTATGTGCACGTGTGCATGTGCGCGTGTATGCATGTATGAACTGGGATGTATATCTGTGTATGACTGTGTGTGTGTTTGTGTGTATGTGTGTGTGTTTATGTTTGCACGTGTGTGCGTCGTGTGTGTGTGTGTACTGCAGGGCTGGCGCTGGTGGTGGTGGTGGCGGAGGAACTGGGAGTGGATTGGCATTAAAAGATTGCGCCTGACCCTGGTGAGTAATAACTTCTGCACTGCCTGGATTGAAAGATGAAAAACAAAAAAAAAAAAAACAGGAGAGGGGAATCGGCCCCTCCTGTAGCTTCCCGTGTCCGTGTCCGTGCCCCCGCCTGAGTCCGAGTCTGAGTTTGAGCCCCAGATGTCACAGCTAGCCGCTGTCCTTCAGAACTCACCGAGCTTTAATACAGAGCTTAGCGGAGAATGCCAGGATCCAAACCGCTCTCCCCCCACCGCCACTGCCCACTTCAGCAGAGACACTGTGTGTGTGTGTGTGTGTGTGTGCGCGTGTGTGCGTGCGTGCATATGTGTGTGTGTGTGTGTGTGTGTGTGTGTGTGTGTGCGTGTGTGCATGTGTGTGTATTCGTGTGCATGAGTTCGTGCCTGTTTTCGTGTTTGTGTATGTGTGTGTCTGTGAGTGTTTGTGGGCATATGTGCCTGTGTGTGCGCATGTGTCTGTGTGCGTGTGCATACATGTCTATGTGTGTGTGTGTGCATACGTGTGTGTGTGTGTGTGTGTATGCATGTTGTCTTTTGTAAAGGCTCCTTTACTCGCAAGTGTGGAGATTTGATGCATGTTATCTACATATTCACTTATAAATAAAAGTGTGGAGATTCGTGGATGGAGTCATGAGTCACATCACCAAGTGCTGTTCTTGCATGTCAATGAGAGAGAGAGAGAGAGAGAGGGAGAGGGAGAGGGGTGGGGGGGGAGGGAGGGAGAGAGAGAGAGAGAGAGAGGGAGGGAGGGAGGGAGAGAGAGAGAGGAGAGAGGAGAGAGAGAGGGAGGACGGGAGGGGGGGAGAGAGAGAGGGGGGAGGGGGAGAGAGAGAGAGAGAGAGAGAGGAGAGAGGGGAGAGAGAGAGAGAGAGAGAGAGAGAGTCATCTGTCAGGATGAAAGAGGAGAAACCGATCCTGTACTGTAGCCGCTCCACTATTAAGAGTTAAATACAGTAACGATGGTTCCGTCTTTCTTTAGATTTTTTTGAATAATTCATGAGGAAGGTGCCGGGCTTATTACTGTAGTTTTATTTCCCTTGTTGCCGTGGCATCGGTGTGTTTTATTCTACGTACGGCTTGCAGAATGGCTTGCCCACGTGAAAACAGCAACAAACAAAAAAAACAGCAGAAAACATAAAAAAGGGTTCAGGCCGTACAAAATGGCGGTGCTCAAAAACAGGTTAAAAGCTTCTCTTTGGGCGTCTTGCGTTCAAATTGTACGGCTACTTCATTATTACCACTAGGGGGCGTATTTTTCGGGAGTAAAGTAAGTGTATCCTGTGTAAGTATCCGGTGAGGATGTGAATCAACACCTTGTGTTCAGCTCGGTCGTTGCTTCGCTGGTTGTGTGGCTTTTGCCTCGCCTGTTGAAGGACGGTGAGAAGGAGTGAGAGAGAGAGGTGTGTGTGTGTGTATATACATACTTTCATACGTGTATGGGGGGGGGAATACTTTCATACGTGTATGGGGGGGGGAATACTTTCATACGTGTATGGGGGGGGGGGGGGGGGGTTGTTACTCGTTCTTTTTTTATTTTTCCCCTCTTCTGGTTGTAGGGGGTCTGTTTGTACATTTTGTAAATTGCAATTGCTTTTGCAGCACAAGTTTGCTTGTCATGAAAATAAAGCACATTTGAATTAGAATTTGAGAGGGAAAGAGAGAGAGAGAGCAAGGGAGGGTGAGAAAGCGAGAGATACAGAGTGTGAGAGAGAGTGAGAGAGAGAGAGAGAGAGCAAGAGGGAGAGAGAGAGAGAGGGGAGAGAGAGAGAGCATGGGAGAGAGAGACTTGCTTCTGTACTGCCTGCACTGTCACCACCACAGTAGAAAAAAAATAAATAAATAAAATAATAGAATAAAAATAGAGACGCAGCCCCAAATGTAGATTTCCCGCGCACGAGGAGCAGAGAGACGTACATTATCTGCGCCTCCCCTGTCACCTGTTCCCCCAGGTGTGTGTGTTTTATCCCCTGTCACCTGTTCCCCAGGTGTGTTTTTCTCTGACAGGTACCCCCCGGGGGGGGGGGGGGTTTGAATCTCCCTTTCCCGCCCGCTGCCCTTCCGGACCAGCGGCTGATAACGCCAGGAGAGGAGCGGACAGAAACGCGTCCTGCTCCTCTTTCCACCGGCCATTCATCATAAACCGCGTACGCGCGTGCACCGACACGTCGCGGGCAGAGGGGGCGCTAGGCGTCGATAAACATTTATCGGGATTATTCGGCGAAGCTGCGCCCGGGGGAGCGCGTCTCAAAGGCCTCTGGAGGCCGGGGTGTAATCAGCTTTTCCTGCTATTCCAGTCCTGCCTCTGTTTTTATTATTATTATAATATATATATATTTTTTTTTCTCTCTCTTAACGCACAGAGCCCGTTCTGTGGGGGAGTGGGCAGGTGTAATTCCTTTGTTTTTTTTCCCCACCGGTAGCTTTGCGCTCGGGGTGCGATCGGCGATAAGATGAGATTTTTTTTGCAGCGCTTCTTTCCGTGTCTCTCACAGACAATAGAAATAGAATGTCGGGGGGGCAGGGGGCGGGGGGGGGGCTCTCAGTCTATTTCTGTGGCTGGCTGTCCACGATTCTTCCCTGGCGTCCAAATAAAAAAAATAAAAATAAAAATACATCTTCTGCTTTCCTCCAGGACTGTCAGAAATAACAAGCAAGCTCTTGTGGAGGATAAAAATGTATTAAAAATATCAGTATGGATATGAATATAAATATTATCTGGGTAATTACAGTCACACAGGCACAGGTGGGAGAGGTGGGGGAGATGCGGGAAAAAACGACGCTCTGATTGGTCCCTCTTAAGTGGCTAAAGATGGACAGTCTTATCGGGAGAAGGCTAGTGTTCAGTAGTAGTTTCAAAAAGCCCTCCAAAGAGGAAAGGACGTCCTCTGCGTCAACCAGAAACATAATTATGTTCCTGTACAGGACTCCCTTTGTGTCATAATTCCCGAAATTCCAGCGAAATTTCTGACCCGAACGGTCATTACGCACCTTCGGAAGAACAAATACAGGTGACCGTGAAATCGAAAGCGGTAACTACGGCGATTGCCGCGTGCTTACCGTGCGCTGCGAAGGTCGTTATTTTTCGATAAATAACCGCCACCCCCCCCCGCCCCGCCCCGCCTGCGTGAGCCGCCTCGCGTGCTGGAGCGAGTGAGTGAGCGAGTGAGTGAGCGAGCGGCGGCGAATCTTCCTGTTCGCTCATTACGGGAAGGTTAATAATGCAAGCTTAGGGGCAAAGGATGAGCTCCTACACCCCCCCCACACCCCCCCCCTCTCCCCCCCCCCCCCCCCCGAGGGGAGGATGCAGAGGTCACCGAGACGCGGGAGACCGGCCGCTGCTGTCAGGAAAGGTAACCACGGCAACGCGCGCATACGCTCCGCTCCACTCCCCCCCCCCCCCCGCGCACGCCAATCTCGTCCGCGCCTCATCCCCCCATCCCCCAATCCTCCCCACCCCCTGATTCTCTCTCGCCTGTAACCCCCGCCGAGACAAAATCCACCCCCCCCCCCCCCCGGCCCCCCATCCCTCCCGTGAAAATCCAGGTGAGCTGGAAGGTGATCCCTCTCCGCCGGCGCTTATGATTTGTTTGTTCGAGAGGAAATCGCGCTTGAGCTTCTCGAGGTCGTCCGCGGACTTCCGCGAGCTCCTCCCCTAACCGAGGCCTGGGAAGGGGTCTGGGTCGCTGGGGCCGCCTTGCGGTAGTACACCGGCCGATTACTGCCAGCGCACATTTCTCTCAGATTTACTCACTTTAACACCAGCCTTTCGTCGAATTATCTTGAAAATAAAAAAAAAGCTGATAATACCCGGGACTACCTTCTCCCCATAGCGCCCTAGCGCTTCACAGACTAATAAATTACTCATGGAAACAATGAACCTTTAACTTTAATTACACAAATTTAAGTACCTGCGATTTTTGGTTAATGGGGGTCTGCGCTATTTCAAAAAGTTTGATGTGAACTATCAATTAACCTTCACCTTCCCGTGGGACCCCGTCTAAGGCCTAAGCCTCCTCAGTGGAAGATAAGAGCCAAGAAATAAATCTGGTTTTCTTGAGCTGAGAGGCATCTCACATTGTCTTTTTTTTTTTGTTTAGTTTTTTTTCTGTGAAACACTTTTAAAACGCTCTGAGGCACCAGGCCTGCGGGACAAGCTACTCCTTCTCTGCGAGGAAAAAGATGAGAACTTTCTTTCAGACTCCGAGTCAAAGAGGACATTACTGGGGTTGGAACACAGAGACAGATATTTATTCTGCCTGTGTGTTTTCTGTTTGGATTTTTTTTAAAAAAACAGCACAGAAAGAAATATTTGGGGAAAATGTCACCCAGACTCAGGTTCTACAAAAAAAAAAAAAGTTTGTCAAAGAACAAATATGTATTTTTTCGCGGAGTGCTTCTTTTCCGGTAAATACTACGAGAAGTGCCTGGTGAATTTTGAGCGGATGATGCTCAAGATGGCAGTTGGTAAACGAGCTCGTACAAGGTGAGAGGGGGTTCGCAAACGTGAAGGAATGTCTGGGCGAGTCTAGGTTTTTGTTTTTTTCTCAGCTGAGGCAACATTTCTTGTTTTTTTATTTTCGCGTCAAGTGAAAATTCGCCCGCCCTTTCTTTTTAACAGCGACGAATAAACAGGCCTCTTGCCCGCGTACAGACTGCAGAGAGAGGGGCGGGAGGGAGACGCGCGCTACCCGTGCTCGACGCGGAGAGAGAGAGAGCCAGCAATTACTGCCTTTTGTTTGCGGATTGAGACAATGCGCCAACAATTATCCGAGGTGAGCCAACGGAAGAAAAACAAGCAAACAAACAAATTTTTTTTTTTTGTTATTTTTTTTTTTGTTAAAAAAAGACACAAAGGCAGTCGCGCGTTTCTGCTTTGACAAAAAACCTGGTCCCCTGGCTGCGTGTAATCAAAGCCCAGGCCTGGCTGCGAGCCAGAGACAACGAGGAGTCAGTGGGGGGGAAATCATCATCGCCGTCGCCGTACGTGGGTCTCCCCGCCGGGCGAAAGACAGCATACCGCCGTGGTTTCCGCGCGGGACAGCCGGGGGGGGGGGGGTCGCTTTCATGAGCCGCCGCCGCCGCCCTCGTTTACTGATGCTGGAGAAATTGCAGCTTAAACACCTGGGCCTGGGAGGAGGGGAACAGGCCTGGGAGGAGCCTGGGAGGAGGAGAACAGGCCTGGGAGGAGCCTGGGAGGAGGGGGAACAGGCCTGGGAGGAGCCTGGGAGGAGGGGAACAGGCCTGGGAGGAGCCTGGGAGGAGGAGAACAGGCCTGGGAGGAGGGGAACAGGCCTGGGAGGAGCCTGGGAGGAGGGGAACAGGCCTGGGAGGAGCCTGGGAGGAGGGGAACAGGCCTGGGAGGAGCCTGGGAGGAGGGGAACAGGCCTGGGAGGAGGGGAACAGACCTGGGAGGAGCCTGGGAGGAGGGGAACAGGCCTGGGAGGAGCCTGGGAGGAGGGGAACAGGCCTGGGAGGAGCCTGGGAGGAGGAGAACAGGCCTGGGAGGAGCCTGGGAGGAGGAGAACAGGCCTGGGAGGAGCCTGGGAGGAGGGGAAACAGGCCTGGGAGGAGCCTGGGAGGAGGGGAACAGGCCTGGGAGGAGCCTGGGAGGAGGAGAACAGGCCTGGGAGGAGCCTGGGAGGAGGGGAACAGGCCTGGGAGGAGCCTGGGAGGAGGGGAACAGGCCTGGGAGGAGCCTGGGAGGAGGGGAACAGGCCTGGGAGGAGCCTGGGAGGAGGGGAGCAGGCCTGGGTGGAGCCTGGGAGGAGGGGAACAGGCCTGGGAGGAGCCTGGGAGGATGGGAACAGGCCTGGGAGGAGCCTGGGAGGAGGGGAACAGGCCTGGGAGGAGCCTGGGAGGAGGGGAACAGGCCTGGGAGGAGCCTGGGAGGAGCCTGGGAGGAGGAGGACAGGCCTGGGAGGAGCCTGGGAGGAGGGGAACAGGCCTGGGAGGAGCCTGGGAGGAGGGGAACAGGCCTGGGAGGAGCCTGGGAGGAGGGGAACAGGCCTGGGAGGAGCCTGGAGGAGGAGGAGAACAGGCCTGGGAGGAGCCTGGGAGGAGGGGAACAGGCCTGGGAGGAGCCTGGGAGGAGGGGAACAGGCCTGGGAGGAGCCTGGGAGGAGGGGAACAGGCCTGGGAGGAGCCTGGGAGGAGGAGAACAGGCCTGGGAGGAGCCTGGGAGGAGGAGAACAGGCCGCACGCGTTTTTCCAAACCCAGACTGTGGCCCATGATGCAACTCTGTCACTTGAAAGAGTACGAAATCTAACTGGCTATTTCTTAGGCCAGTCCCGGACCGGCCACGTCAACACAAGGAAGTCAGTTAGGACCATCAAACTATGCGCAATATGAGGAGGCCCGCTAGTTAGCCAGCCGCCGTTTGCGCCAAATAACACTTTAATTAATAAGGGAAAAGATGTGTGTAATTGTTCTGATCGTAGGTGGAACATCGTCAGGGTTTGGGGTGGTGACTATGCGATTTTATCTTGATTGCGCCACAAACGGGCGGTTTTAGCTTTTGGAAACACAATTCCGTCCCGTCCCTGCCCACCCACCCACCCCCTGCCGGAGGGGGTGGGTGACACGGCAGACCGACCGCGAGGTTTAGAGGCTGCCGATTGGCCAAGAAGCCACTGCCACTAGCCGCTGGTTGGCTGGTTTTGCGTCGCTTTATAAAGAAAGGGAAGCAGCGCGGTTCGTTCGTTCGTTCGTTCGTTCGTTCGTTTCGCTGTGTGACAACTCCATTAATCACCGGGCTGATCGATAACCGCACAGGAAATGAGAGGGAGCGGATAAATACCTCTGCGGCTTTTTTTTTCCTCTTCTTTCCTGCCCCCCAGCTTGGTCCTTTGAATCATTTCACGTTTTTTTTTTTCCTTCTCCTCACTCTATTATATTACATTTCTGCCAGTTAGCAGACGCTTTTCATCCAGTCTGTCACCCACCATCTACTGCATTTTTACATGTACACGGTAGGCATTTATACAGCTGGATATATGCTAATGCATACTGAAGCAATTCAGGTTAAGCACGTTACTCATAGGCACAACACCTGCATCGTACCTGGGAATTGAACCTGGCAACCATTCTACTACACAGCCACCCATCTCTCTCCACTACACAGCCACCCATCTCTCTCCATTACCCCCCACCCCCCACTCCCTTTCCAGAACCATCAAATGTTACATGTTCATAAATGTGTTACAGACTCAGAGATAGACACTCAGCTGTGGGGGAAGGGGGTGGGGGGGGGGGGCGTTGGGGGGTGATATTGGATTACAGCTGGGGGCGGGGGGGGGAGGGGGGGGGGGGGGGGGGGGGGAGGGGGCAGGGGGGGGGGAGGGGGGGAGGTTTCTCTCGGCGTGGTGTAAATGGAAAAGCCCGGCTCGATCCCGCGTCGTTTCCTCTGGCGCCGCGAACATTATTAACACGTAGCGGCCCTCGCCGCGCGATGATCTCATCTCGGATAGACTCTGGGGGTGGGGGGGGGGGGGGGGAAGGGGGGGGGGTAATGGAGAGAGATGGGTGGCTGTGTAGTAGAATGGTTGCCAGGTTCAATTCCCAGGTGCGATGCAGGTGTTGTGCCTATGAGTAACGTGCTTAACCTGAATTGCTTCAGTATAATATCAGTATATATCCAGCAGTATAAATACCTAGCGTGTACATGTAAAAATGCAGAAGAAGATAGGATAAAAAGCGTCTGCTAACTGCCAGAAATGTAATATAATAGAGTGAGGGGGGACGGGCCCTGATTGGCCAGGACGCTGCGCGGCGACGACGACGAACCGAGCTCGATCGCAGAGCGGAGAACCCGCGAAAACATAAAACGGCGTCTTCTGCGTCCGTCCGTGAAACGACGAGAGCGCTGTCTCCCCCTAATCGCAAAGCAATATCAGGGAAGCAGACCTCAGGACGTATTAGTCTGATAAAATTTACGGAGAGGAGATGCGTGTTATTACCATAGCCCTCGAGTCTCACGTGTTTCGTTTTATTTCAAATGAAGCAAAATTGCATATTTTTGGACGGAACTTTTTTCAAGTGGATGAAATTGATGATTCTACACGTGATGTGCAAAATCCCCTGGTCAAAAATTCCACAGGATGTCCCATCCCCCCATTGATTTGTCCATCTCGTATATAAATATCAATGTATTATATGTATCTGACAAGGTGCTTAAACCTCATATGTACTATGTTAAAAATACACAACTGGCATGATTTAAGGGATAATATACAGCAAAGGCATGAACAATTAATGGCAACAACATTGTGTTAGATATTGTATTATACGTTTATTAGAGTATGTCTGTATAATAGCTGTACTTTTAATATTATAGTTAAGCAATTAAGCTATTTTATGTAAAAATGATTTGCTGTTAATTATTCACAAATCATTTTGTTACACAGTGTATAAATATTTGCCCTGCAAATATAGTTAACATTTATTATTATAGTTAAGCTGTTTTATATATATAAAAAATGAATTGCTGTTAATTATTCACAGAACCATATTTTCTTCACCCGGCGTATAAATATTTGCAGAGAAAATATTGTGACAGTGTGCGTTTTGACTTTTGGTCGAATTCTTTTCCGCCGGTTTATTTAATGGCTGACTGAACGCGCAGACTTCACGGTTTCGGGCCTGTCTTGTCCGGTTGGTGATCAACAGGCCTGGAGTGCGTACGTTCCTTTGCCGGTTTATGGCTTTAGATTGCCGATGGTCTCAAATGGCAAATCATTAAGTGGGAATGCTCTCAAATAACCTGGAAATGGGAAACTGCGTCAATGCGCCCAAGACCTAGAGCAGCTCTGAGCACAGTGCCTGAGCAAAAGGGGCCACATTTGAATCAGAAACTTTATTCAGGTTTATTCGGCTGAGCTGACACTCAACGTTCGAATAAATACTCCTGACCTTCCTCTTGGAGACGCTGTGGGGTGCATTCCTCCCTCTGCCCGTTTCTGAAAGTCTGTGGGCTGATCCATTTAGTTCAGTGGCAAAGAACATTCTCCTCAGTTGTCATTTTTGTTTTCCACCCTTCCTGGGAGTTGACGAAAAAAGCCCGTTAAAATTGCATGATTTCCTGCTTTTGGCATTTGCAAAAGAAAATGACATAGAAATATAGGTTAAAGATTACAGAGGGTTTTTTTTTTGGTTTGTAACATTTTTTTTTAAAACCTTTTTTTCTTTCTTCTTTTCTTGGTGTTTGCTGGTTCGGTCTGTACCCATCATCATTGCAGGAACTTTGTTGAAAAGGGATTTTGGAATCCCGAGAGATAGACAGCTTGGGGATTTTCTTTTTTTATATTATTCTAGGAGGAATTGTTCGATGCGTTATGAAAAGCCACCAGAATAATAGGGTTGGTTTGAAGAGACAGCTTACTGCCAACCCAAGCAGAAGTTTGATGCTTTTCTGCAGATATTTCTACTTTTATTAGGCCATGTATTATGCCCTGAATCACGGGGACATGAACGCCTGTAAAAAAAAAAAAATAAAAATAAAATTCCGAAATTGGGAAGTTTTCATTTTCAATTTGCCTTCGTGTTTTACGAGAATTTTTTTACGTGTTTTACTACGCTCTGGTCGTAGGTCCCCGTTTTACGCATCGCATAGCAGTCAAACCCCGAGGCTGTGTTGAGAGGCACTTGGGAGCACTGCCTCCATTTTGTGAATTTGCAGTAGCGCGCTCTCTGGTTGTGTTCCCGGTAGGAGGCAGAAAGACGGAACAGCCGCACATTGTTGTGTAACTGTACGTTGTATTCTATAATCGCAGCTCTTTCACACACACACACACACACACACACACGCGTGTGAAAAGTAGCGTGTTGCTCGCGCACGGGCCTGGCGTTGTGCGTCTGTACTGCGGGGCTGATTCGTTTGTCCGCGCTCTCGAAACAGATGCGTCACACACGACGCCTAATGTGTCATTTTTAACGCTCCTCCACCGTGTAGTTAAGGGCAACACATCTGTGTTAAAAACAAGTCTCCCGTTTTGTGTTACTTTAAATACAGTCTGTTAAAAAAGACTCCCTCTGTAACACCTGAATTGTACATTTGTAGCACAAACGTAGTAACTTTAACACCTCCATTTTGAGGGTGTGATGTTTCCCCCCTCACCATCCTTATTATTTAGATTCAACCTTATTTTAACCTCACTAAACGAGGACATAATAGGAAATGAGCAAAAGGTAAATTCCGTACAGACATTAGGATTAATTTTTTTTTTTCACACAGAGAGTAGTCAGTGTGTGGAATAGCCTGCCAGGTCATGTAGTAGAGGCAGAAACTCTGGGGATTTTAAAGACTAGGCTTGATACAGTGTTAGATACTGTCTAGTCTGTAGGTAATCGGAGCACTATTTTGGAAAATGGCAAGCATTGTAGGGATGAATGGCCTGTTGTCATTATGTTATGTTATGTTTTATGTAATGCTATGTTATGCTATGCTATGCAATGCTATGTTATCTTATGTTATGTTGTATTATGCTATGTTATGTTATTTTATGCTAAGCTATCTTATCTTATGTTATGTTAAACCTGTGTTTTGCACAAATCATTGGTTCCCCAGCACCTCAGAGTATTACACAGCTATGAGTACCGGTAATAGAACTAAAGAGCCAGTACTTGTCACAACAAAAAATGAAGGGAAGAAAAAAAAAAAAAAAAACACCGAAGAGAAAAACTCCATAGCAACCCACGGATCAACAGCGCATATGCGCTCTCCCTGGAGACGGATCAAGGTCACGCAGCCGGGCTGTGTAGGAGCCCCCCCCCCCCCCCCCCGGGAACAGACAGCGGGGTACCCCCCCCCCCCCCTTTCCCCTGCCCCCCCCCCCCACGCTACCGTGATTAGTCCCGAATGTCGCTCCCGCTCGCTAGCGATAGACGCCACCCTGCGTGACACGGCGTACGCAGCACCTTTGACCTTTGACCTTCTCAGAGTCGCACCTGCTGTTCCCCTGCGTCTCTCTCTGGCACGCTCGAGGGAGAGACCAGATCCAGAAATAAACAACAACAACAACAAAAAGAGAAAAAAAAACAGATCCTGCTGAGCTCAGTGGTACGTTCCACCCCCCTGAACACACACACACACACACACACACACTGCACTCCTGGTGAGATATTACACACACACACGCATACACACATACACTACACTCCTGGTGAGGTATTACACACACACAGTGCAGACACACACACTGCATATTACACATGCGCGCACACTCACGCACACACACACTCAGATTTACTCCTCTCTATCCTCATTAACAGTGGCCTCTGGAGGGATCCAGGCCCCCCCCCCCAAAATTTCATGAACCCTCCTCCAATGTTTTCACCACAGGCTTGGGCACCAGAGCAGGAATGGGAGCAGGGCGGTGCGTGGAAGTGGGCGTGGCAGCGGGCGTGGCCATGGGCGTGGCAGAGGGAGCAGGAGCTGGCTCTGTCTCGCTCAGTGGCCCAGACTCTTCAGACCTTTATTTGCCGACACCTCAGTTTTCCAGGTGAGAAGTCTTATTGGTTTTGGGGGGTGGGGGGGGGGGGTGGGGGGGGGGGGGGGGGGGGGGGGGGGGGGGGATGAGCCGGGTGGATAAAGATGATGACAAAACTCACCGGATCATAACAGTAAACAAGACCAGGTCAAAACCCAGTATATGGCTGGACCGGCCGACCAATGGTGTAACTTCATCAATCACTCGCTCGGTCACTCAGTCACAGACATGCGCGTTTGTAGGGCTGGCCCCGCTGTTGCAGTCCAGCCAAAAAAAAACAAAAAAAAACAAGAACAACACAAAAAAAAAAAAAAAAACACGCTACACCTGTCCTCTCACCGCTCGTTACTGCTTGAGGACCCTCGTCTGTCCTTACAGGAAGAGATCAGAGAACACGGGTGAAGCGGTCAAGGACAGGGTAGGACCAGCGTATAAAATGAATGAATGAAAGAAAAAGACAGAAGGGACAGGGGCCCACAAACGACGGTACGGATCAGAGGGCTTATCATCACTCGTGTCTTGATGAAGCGGTGCTCTCCTAGCGCTGCCTGGATGCTCCCCAGAGCACCTGCACCTCAGACGGTCGATTATCTGCTCGTTAGCCACTCGTACTGTCTGGGGACGCGCAGTAAGACACGCCCACCGGTCGCTGAGGAAGTACGTGACGTGAAGCTTGACCTGCCAATAAAAGGCTCTTCGTCAGTCAAAACGAACCAATTTAAAACAAAAGGATCCTTCATAAGAGCTATATAATGTAACTTCGTAGGCATCCGTAAGCCATACATAGTACCTGTGCTGCACAGGCGTTCATAAATTCTTATGTCAACAGGCATAAGATGTACATATGTCACTTGGAATGTTGTGACATGACAAACCATACGCCTACATGCAGTTATTGACAACCTAATTTATGAATGTTTATGTGGTGTTTTGCGGTGGCATTCCGACTGCCGTGTGATTTCGGCAGAACTTGTCATCAGTCTTCTTTTTGGATACTGCACAAAAACACCTTCAGTTAAATTTTATGTTGCTCACAAATCACCTTCACGGGTTACAGCATGTTCATAAGCTGTTATAAGCTGTTATAAGCATTCGTACTCACAGGCGACGGCTGAGCAAACCAGCCATTGGATGAGGGTTCGGGATTTAAAATTAGCTTCACTCAGGCTGTGAAGCTCGGTTAAAAAAATAGTTGAAAAAAATTCTGTTAGAAAAATACCACCTTAAACTGACGTTGTAACGCAAAAGGTCACTGTGATCTACATCACACGCACTTCTGGCAAATTGATTTCAGTTGCGTTC
Source organism: Anguilla japonica (assembly GCA_025169545.1). Taxonomy (NCBI): domain Eukaryota; kingdom Metazoa; phylum Chordata; class Actinopteri; order Anguilliformes; family Anguillidae; genus Anguilla; species Anguilla japonica. The sequence continues at coordinate 3,735,301 of CM045886.1, forward strand.
TGGCATCCCCCCCCCCGAAAAAGCGACGGAAAATCCCAAGCTTGGCTGCCATGCCTAATTTTTTTTTTATTAATGCCGATTCCCATAATGCCGAGCTCAGTGCTTCCTCTTTGGCCCTGCCGCCACCTCCTCGCGGCCAATCGCAGTACGCCCCGGAGGATTCACCCGCACCAAAACACGACCTGCTCTGGCGCTGCATCGAAGAGGCTCAGCCAGCACTGCACGACAGCGCTGGTCTGAATGTGATCTTTGAGGGCCGGCTGACAGGCGAAGAGCCTGTAAAACAAGCAACCCCCTAACCCCCCCCCCCCCCACACACACACACACCCCCCACCCCCTCCTCTCTCCAGCAGGTTGTTTGGGGAACACAATAGCCCTTTTATAATAGCCCTGGGTATCTCAATTCCTCGCCCCCCCCCCCCCCCCACCCAACACCCTACCCCCCCTCGCCCCACAACATTTCTGTAGCGTTCACAGTCTTGTGTTTTCATACTGATAATTATTCAAGGCAGAATTTCCTCTCCCTTTGGGCCTAAGAAGAAAAATGAGTGTCATTATAAGTATTACAGTCCTTCACAAGCCACCCCCCCCCCCCCCCCTCGCTCCCTCCCTCCCTCCCTTCCTCCCTCCTTGCACAGAGAGTGTGATGAGAAAGAGAGAGAGAGAGAGAGAGAGAGAGAGAGACCGACCATTTACCTTTCCTAATGTGTTTGGGGAATTAAAAAAAAAAAAAGAAAAAGAAAAACTTCCCGTGTTTCTCTGGAAAAAAAAGAAGAAGAAAACTTGTCCAAAACACCTGCTCTGCTTGTTGGGCTGCAGTCCCAGCTGTGAGTGTTTACAGGGTAATGGCTGTGGGGGGGTTTGGGGGGGTTTGGGGGGGGGGGGGGGGGCGGAGGTGTGGAGCAGCAGGGGCGGACATCTGGAATGGCAGCCCGAAATCAGAGCCTCGCTGGGCCAGTGGGGTGGGGGGGGGGGGGAGAGAGAGAGAGAGAGAGATTGCCTGGAGACAGAGGCAGCTGCAGCAAAGATGACTGAGAGGCCACTGGCTGTGCGATCTGCAGAAATAGCCCCTTAACCTCACACCTACACACACACACGCACACACGCACACCCGCACACGCACACACACTCACACACACACTCACTCATACCCATACACACACACCTATACACACACCCACACGCGCACACGCACACACACACACACACACCTACCCACCCACACACGCACGCACACACACCCACACGCACACACACCCGCACACACACTCACTCATACCCATACACACACACCTATACACACACGCACACCTGCACACGCACACACACTCACACACACACTCACTCATACCCATACACACACACCTATACACACACCCACACGCGCACACGCACACACTCATACCTACCCACCCACACACGCACGCACACACACCCACACGCACACACATATCCTCACTCACACACACACACACACACACACACACACACACACACCCACCCGCACCCACACCCGCACGCGCACACACACACACACACACACACACATACACACAAACACACAAACACACACACACACACGCACACCCACACACACACACACAAACTGCACTCCTGGTGAGATATTCACACACACTGCACCCACACACGCGCACACACACACACACCTACCCCCCCACACACGCACACACACACACACACACGCACACACATATCCTCACTCACACACACACACACACACACACACACACACACACAAACACAGTCTTGCATACACGAAAAAGACGTTTCATTGTCAATTTCAGAGGATTTTGTCGGTCCTGATTTCCCATTGATGTGCAAATCCTGAATTCCCCATTCTGAGCGAATCTGCGACAGTAAATAAATAATTAAATAAATACCTCAAATAAAGCGATTACTGACTACTGCCGCTCTGGCGCATTAAATCGGCCCGACAGGTGATGCTGAAGCGGCCATGCTTGAAGATCATGTTCATGATTACACACTGCACTCCTGGGGACCGTCCTCATTTTCATCCGTATTAATCACGTTCTTATTGGCCGCTTCGCTGTAGCCTGCTGTTCAGACGAACCTTCCCAGTCGGGATAAATAAAACATTCGATTCTTTCCTTCGTCTTCCGTAACCAGGATTTTCTGCTTCCCGAGATGTTCGCACACACAGCCGAGAACCTTCGGGAACTCTTCCCAAATCGACTGACGCTGATCCTACCCAACGCAGTTATCTGACCCAGAAACCACATTCACTAAGAAGTCAACACCTTTGCCCCCTACTGAACCTTATTAACTACAAGGCCTGACAATGCACTGTAACCAGAACCACTGCTGTGTTTAACATCTTGTGCAGATGTCGCCTGGTTCTTGTGTGAGGACCGCACACAAGCATTGTATTTAAGCCGCTTGAGTCCGGTGTAGATAACATGGAAGGGGGAAGGATGCACAGAGACCCACTGAATAAAGTGTGTTTGGCTTGCAGTAATTTACAACCAAGGAATTTTCGGAATATTTTTTTTGGAATATTGTCCTTTCATCCATGCGCCTTAATATCTATCTGTGACTTGCTCCTTGCTACAATGCCTAGCAGGACACAGCCAGGAAAGGTGATTCTGTTTGTGTGAGTGTGTGCATTGCGATTCCCCCTGTGTCTGTGTGTGTGTACAATGGGATTCTGTGTGTGTGTGTCCAATGTGATTCCATGTGTGTGTGTATGTGTGTGTGTGTGTGTGTGTGCGCGTGCGTGTGTGTATGTGTATTGTTATTCTCTCTCTCTCTCTCTCTGTCTGCACATGTACAATGTGATTCTGTATGTGTGTGTGTGTGTGTGTGTATGTCCAATGTGATTTCCTGTGTGTATGTGTATTGCGAATTCTATGTGTGTTTATGTGCGTGTGGTGCGTGTGTGTGTGTGTGTGCATGCGCGTGTGTGTGTGTGTGTGTGTGCATGCATGTGTGTGTGCGCACATGCGTGCGTGTGTGTGCCTGTAATTCGTTTCTGTGCTCCACCTTGCTGTGTGATTGGCTGTATTGATTATGCAGTCTCTTGCCTTCCATGGTAAAGCTCAGAACCGATGAGGTCACACAGAGAGCCTTTCAGGACTGCCTTATTAATGCAGCATAGGACACACGTGGGGGACTCTGAGAGAGGATGAAAAGCAGAGGTCACAGCGATTCCTCCCTTCAAAATGATCACAAAAACCCTCTTTATCCTCACAAAATTACAAGTCTTTCGAATAACCCCCCCCCCCCCACCCCGGGACTGGCAAACTAAGATATTGTGGAGTCTTTGTTAAAGTTCACTTGAAGCAAATGGTAATTCTTGGGGAAACTGGTCCAGTAGGGAATGTGATTTTCTGCCTACTGAAAACACAAAAAAAAAAAACCAAAAACAGCTTCTCTGCTATAGCAACTCAGGCACAGCGAAAATTTCCGCCAAAAATTTTCAGCCATTAATAACGTCGTTCCCGTAAATACAGTGAGTACACATCTCAGGAACCCGCGGCGTGAGAACATCCTTTTTTATTTTTTTTCATCTTAATGCGTTTTCCCCAGCCGAAACTCCTGTGGGATGTAAACGTTTCACAGGATGTTGCCAAACACAAATGATAGATGATTTTGCCATTAGCGTCAGATGCTGTTAACATAACTCCATCTCCCTCTCTCGCTTTCCCTCTCTCTCACTCATTTTTTTTTCCCCACATTACTCATCCTCCTCTCTGTATGCCTCTCCAGTCCTCTGTCACTCACACGGATCCCATGCGCACCCACAGAAAAAAAAAAAAATCAGACATGAGCGTTCTTGTCCGCCGCGATAGCATAGCCCTGCTTCGCGGTGCGAATGAAGTCCGGGCGGGAAGGTGTCTCTTCTGGGGGAAGTGTTTAATTCACAACTGTCTCCTTGGCGATGTTGTGTAGCCCACCCCCCCCCCCCAAATCTCTCCCCGCCGATTCCAAGGACAATTCCAAGGGCCCTGGCTGACAGGGGCCCTCAAAAAAATATTAGGACATAGCATTAATAACTTTTTATTCATCAGCTATTAATAACTTTTTATTCCTCAGCTATTGAAATTGACGCTGATAGAATATTTTATCATTAGGTTCTGGAGGTGATGACACTGAGGGGCCCAATGTGAGATCTTTTTCGAAATTTTGCCAGCCATGGGTTCACACCAGAGTCCACACAGTGTATTCATCCGCCAAATGTCAGGAAAAGTAGGTCCCAACACTTTTCAAAAAAAAAAAAAAAAAAAAGAGAAAACAATTCAGCTCAGCTAATAAAATAGGACTTAGAGAGGTGCTTCGGTACCAGGACAGTTCTGGAAAAATCCATGCCCCAGAAAAAACCCCCAAAAATAAGGAGAGCTCGGAAGCACGGCACCTTTAATAAAACGGGGTGACTGCTGAGTCCAAACGGACGAGACGTCGGTCGCCCCCTTTTTTTATTAAAGACCCCCAGTTTGGCTTTCGCCAGCCTCAGGGACAAGACTTCACAGGATCCTGAACAACACGCATGGTTTTGTTTTCAGTTTTTTTGTTTATTTTTTTTGGAGTCCCACATTATAGCGCAAATTTAGAAAAGTGCCATAGCATAATATTGTGTTTCCTTACGTCTGTTCTGTTTATAATCATGATTAACAGTAAATTCTAATGTTTGAATCAATTGCACATCATAAAGACACAACAAGGAGCATTCCCACTGAAATAAATTAACAAAACAAAAATTAACATGTCTGAAAGGAATACCTAAAACCTCTAAAACAAGGGCCAATTCATGATTTCACAACAACTTCTGCTGTTAATTAGTAGCCTAATCATTTTATGTGACCGGTTGTTTTGGCCACATTTTCTGATAGGCTTAGAGTTGACATCGCAATGCTGTTCTTGTGTCGGCAATGCAAATCGGTTTACCGAGTGAAGCAGTTTTGGTGTTGACAGCTAATTAGCCTAATTGGGCCAGGGTAATTGCCAGAAATAAATCTTCCAGGAACGGAGTTGCCCGCCCCTCTTCTAAGCCCCCCCCCCCCCAGCCTACCCCCACCTTCCCCTGGCAGAATCACAGTCCATGTGATGGCCTTACCCTTACTGAGTCTGTGACCCCCCCCCCCCCCTGCCCCCGGCCATCCCATGCAGGAAATCCCCCCCCCCCCCCCCCCCCCCCCCCCCCCCCCCCCCCCCGCCTCCCCAATCACAGTCAGAATATTCAGACACATCATTTCACATCGCACCTTTCCCTTCTGTTTGTTCTCAACGGTGTGAGCTGTGGACACCGTACGTGGAATGAGTCTTTGCTTTAATGCAATACTCAGAAGCAGGCCCTTTAATCTTCCGAATATAATAAAAAACGAAAAATTATAAAATAGAACACACCCCATGGTACACACAGCTAAATCCCCTCTCATTGGACGAGGCTTTTTAAATTTATGTCATGGGTAGAGTGCACATTAAATCGTATTCCGCTGGCCGCACGGCTTCATTCGTCCAAAACGGAAAACACATCTAATGGTATGCTTTTCAACGTTAGCGAGATATTTCCACCATGAAGTAAGGAACGAAAGAATTGGAAAGCTAACACTTTACAATGAGGTTCCATTAACTGACACGAGTTAATGCGCGCTCCAGCCTGAACAAAGAACAAACTAATCCATTCCCGAGGCATTTAGCGTGAACAAAACATTTATTTGCATTTTTAGCGAAACGCGCACCATTCTCCTCCACGTTAACTCGATGTCATTGAAGTATGATTTGCTCCCTTTTGGTCATGACAAGCAATGCATCATATACTGACAGGAAACACTTAAGGAAATATTTCTTAACATGCACTTAATTATGCACTTATATTATTTTAATTATTCAATGATTCAATTATAGAAATTATTCAAATTAACACTTGCATGACCAGCATTATAATTAGAACATCTGGCGCTGCTGGCTGGTTTATCGGGTAAAGATACTTCTAATGTGTGGATGGGGCCCGCAGTCTGATATTGAATCCAGACTGTGCCAGTGCGACGGGGGCCAGTAGCCCAAGCATCACCCAGAGATGATGAGAGGGTTTCAGCTGGTCAGTATTACAACATCTGTTTGCTCACTAGCGACCCCTCTGGTGGACTGGGTGACCTGTTTGTTGAGCTGTGCATGAAATGTCTTCCTCTGTCTGATGTGTGTAAGTTACAAAACTGTAGGGTAAGAAGAAGCAGTGGCTAACATTGCATTTCATTATTAACCTTTATTTATACATTTATGCCTGTTTGTTAGCCAGGAGGCTCAAGCTTATCTACTAACTTGTCTACTAAATATATAAATCATTAAATCGACCATTTCAGGGCCTTGAACACTTAAACTGAAGAACAAATTAAAGTTCAATGAATCAGCTGCCTCCAGTTGGACTGAGGGTCAAGTATGAACAAGTACATTTTAAATAAAATTAAATAAAAAAGAACCCCTCCTCCATATCCATATATTTTTATCTGCACACCCACTCACATTTAAACAACACATTTATTGCACTGTGAGCCCGCACTGTCAAGAGATGTTATATATGGATCGAAATTTAACGGCTTAATCAAATGTAATTAATGGAAGCCAGCTGGAGCCAAAAAAGATAAATAAAAAAATAAATAAATAAAAAACCCACATGTGCAGTTTGCTCCTGGGCCTTTGGGTAAGGTGCTTGGGCACAGAGGCTGTCATGCACTGGCGATTCACCACTTACACTTCACAGCTCGTCCATACTGCCCTGCAGATCGCACCTCGCGGATGTGGGGGCGACATAGCTCAGGAGGTAAGACCGTTGTCCGGTAGTCGGAGGGTTGCCGGTTCGAGCCCCCACCCTGGGCGTGTCGAAGTGTCCCTGAGCAAGACACCTAACCCCCAAAACGCTCTGGTGAATGAGAGGCATCAATTGTAAAGCGCTTTGGATAAAAGCGCTAGATAAATGCAGTCCATTTACCATTTACCATGTGTTTAGCTCTGACAATGAGGACATGCGAAAATAGACCTTATCCTAGTCCAATTGGGGGTTGGGGGGGGGGGGTTGGTGCCCCCACTTACTTTGAGAACCACTGGACCAGGATAAGGTTTGGGGCACGGTGAGGACTGGAAGGGAAAGTTCATTAGAAACGAAAAAAAGAAAACGGCATCCATGCGCTACTGGGGTTGTCGGGAAGGGGCTTCAGAAAATTTTTAAAATGTCCTATTACCACAGGGAGGCCAGATTGAAGGAGCGTGAAACCACCGCAATATAAGATTACCTCAAAGAATAAGGTTTCCCAGAAACCTTTTGAAGGCATACCCATAAATAATTTTTTTTTTATACAAAAAACGGACTGTGGTTTCACTTCAGTGCCTTGATCTAAAGAATTCAGTGACTACATTCAGGAGAGAACGTCGCGCAACATTTTTTTCTGTTTAAGACCACCAGGCAAAGCATATTCAAACATTTTTTCATCCCGCTTTTATGAATGAAATGGCGCTGTGCGGCCGTGGCAGCCTTACACACACAGCTCCACAGCAGCACCACAGGTGTGCACGCTAATTAGAGCACCGCTACCAATCAGAGCCAATGTTTTCAGGGGCAGACAATTAACGAACATTTAACTGGTGGCTCCAAAAAAATCCAAAACGTTATGTGTATTTTAGATACAGATAGATCGCCTACATGCAAAACACAAATGCGTTCCAGTTTCCTTCATTCTTTGGATAAGTCTTTTCATGTATTATTTATTTATTTATTTATTTAGATTGCATTTGCCTTTGTAACGGGATTGCTTTCGTATGTACGTGTGGCTGGCTTGGCTGTTGAGAGCCATTACCAAGCCATGGCTCTTACCGGTAGCAGGGCTGCCGTGTCGCTGGGGCTGTGCTTTAGTACCCCAGTGAACGCCGTCGCTGCTGCGTTCTCACTGAAGGGAAATCGCACAGCGCTGATGCACCCAGCGCAACGCGAGCCTCTGTTTCGGCACTTTACCAACCGCTGTGCCGCACGTCTGAGCCTCTGAGACGCAAGGCTAAAAAAAAAAAAAAAACAAACAAATAAAATAAAAAAAAACAAAACTTTGAATGGAACGAAGCCCCCAGGTTTACCTCTCTCAAGTAGAGAGCAAGGCGGTCTTGATTTAAAAATAAATAAATAAATAAATGAAAAAAATAAATAAATAAATGGGATTGGTTTGTCACGACTGGTGTCTACTTGGAAGGCTGCCACGGCCAAAAACAGGTCTCGAATTTGACACCGGTCCCCCCCCCCCCCCCCCCCCCCCCCCCCAACACCCCCCCCCCTCAGGGCTCTATTGATTGGCTCCACCACATTTCCTTAGCAACCATGTGCTCCTCATCACAGCTCGCTCCTGTTGCTACGTAAGCCCCTCACTTTCTGTTTCCTCTTCCGCGTTTCCTTTATTTAATTTTTTATTTTTGTTCATATTTATTTATTTAACGAGGGCGAGGAGCCGGCGGCTGCCGTTGATTTTTGGCGGGAAAACGACTCCGGGGGGCGTCGACTCCGAGGCGAACTCGCCGAACCAGGTTATGTCCCGGCTTCTTTTCCTTTTTTCCCCCCCGCTGTTGTAGCCGTCGGGTGCGCGACCTCTCGGAAAAAACCTGATTAGAGCTCGCGAATCACGCGCGACGCACCGCGTCGGTGAAATCTTGCCCTTTAATCAAACGAGCTTTCGTTAAGCCCCAGTTCCACCCAGAACCCGGCACAACGCGCACACCTGACACCGCGTCGCACGCCGAGATCCGTGTCTGAACACGACGGAGGTCGTCAGACGCTCAGAATAAGTTACTCATCATCTCTCTGGGGGATGTGCGCAGTCAGCGCTGGCCCGTGGCATAAACGGTCTATGCGGTTGTTTAGGGGGCCACAACCGCTAAGGGGGGCCACAGGGCCACGAGGGGGGGGCCACAAGACCCAATGTTTATCTGAGGTAAATAACGCTTTCGCAATTAAGTTATTCATCCCCTATCGCGGAACTAGTGGTATAAATTTTAAACGGAATGGCAACTGAACATTTCATAACAATGTAAGAAGGATTTTACAAAGTGAACCTCCCCCCGCTCGACAGAATCCAACACAGCCGCAGCTCGACGGTATCCACCCCCGCCCCGCCCCCCCAATCCCCCACCCCCACCGCCTGCTCGAACAGATTTGCTTAGGGCCACCAAAATCCTAGGGCCGGCCCTGTGTGCAAAAAAAGTTTTAGTTTATTGCTGACACACTGTTTGTGTCTTGTGCTCAAGAATTTTGGTAGGAGTGTTGTTCTGTATTAAGAACAATGCTGGACTGGGTCTTTTATTTAATTAAAATGATTATATAACATGCTAAAAAAAAGAAAAGATATCCACAAATAAATAAAAAAAACATTAATTTCAGAAACCGCAAGCTCTTTTCTGCAGAGTCAGCAATTGATAAACGGCAGGTAATTCAACTAATTATCTTAGCCGGGCAGCACTGAGTTCACACTTGAACCTTGCATCTTTCAGCAAGTTGGACACAAAGTATTGTAAGCTAAACAGAAAAAAAAGAACTATAAAAAAAAGCATGTGAAAGCGCAATTATTAAATTTATGATTTGAGGTATGGTCTTTACTGTATATGATATTTAATAGAGAAGCACAGCATTCACCTCAGTATACAGTGAAGTAGGCCAGAAAGATGGATTTCAAGTAATTTAAACATGTTATTAGTTATTGCAGCACTGTATATAATGTGATGTAGAGATACATAATATAGTACAGAATTTGGTGGCCTTTGGTTAATCCATTAGTTAAGCCTATACTGGAGCCAACCGCAGTGGCGATAGTGAGCAATGTCCTTCAGCAAGACCAGGAAGCGAGCTTCGAAAACGCAGCCTGGTTTTGGCCACTTGTCAAAAACACGGTTTCCTTTAAATGTGTGTGTGTGTGAGAGAGTGTGTGTGTGTGTGTCTGTGTGTGAGTGTGTGTGTGTGTGTGTGTGTGAGAGAGTGTGTGTGTGTCTGTGTCTGTGTGTGTGTGTGTGTGTGTCTGTGTGTGTGTGTGTGTGTGTGTGTGTGTGTGTGTCGTGTGTGTCTGTGTCTGTGTGTGAGTGTGTGTGTGTGTGTAGCATGGATGTGACCTTTCCCCCCGTTCTGCGCAATACATATTTCCTTCATCAAAGAAATGCAAAACCCGTACCGTATAATTTTCACTTCACATTTCCGCACTTCACAGTTTTTTTTTGTTGATGTAGCTGGTAATTACGGCGGCGATGTTCTGCAACTCGAAGCGTGTATTTTAAAGCACACACACTTCGCGCAATTAATTTCCCCGACCCGTCACCTCACGGGGGGGGGGGGGGGTACCCCTGTGTGCGTCTCAAACCACCGGTTCCCACGACAACTTAAGCGTGTTGTTCCCGTGACCCGCTCCCTGATTGGCCGAACGTTCGACGACTCAGGATGTGCGATGGCACGTTACGGTCAGCGATTTGTTCTATCGTACCGTTTATACTTACGATTACTTCTGCTCGTCCGAACTTTTCAGTGGAGGATATCTGCATTGAAATGGGTTTTTGGGCTGCATGGGGGGAATTTTCCGTGCACGGAGGGGGGGGGGGGGGGGGGGGGTGTCAGCCTATGTGACAGACTCTGCTGGACAGTGGACATAATGAGACTCCCCCCCTAGCCCCCCCCCCCCCTTGTTTCTCAGACTCTCTGCTGACACCTCTTTAAATTGACACTTAACGTTGGTCTGCGCTGGCAGGGCAGGAGGGAGTAACCCACCACACAGAATATAAATAATGCGGTCGACCACGAGGGGCCAAGAGATGGAGTTTCGGGGGGGGGGGGGGTGCGAGGGTGGTTTGGAAGGGTTGGGGGGGAGGGGGGTCCGGGGGTGGGGTCATTGTGTGTGGGTGAGTGAGGGAGAGGGTGACATCCTGATAAAAAAAAAATATGTTCTATAACAATGCAAGAAATGCTGCATGGCAGCACCTCCTTCTTCTGCGCATTCAGCGCCCAGATGGAGTTCGTTCGTTTGCCGTATAATCGATAGTCCCCCTCCCCCCCCTCCCCCCCCCCCCCCCCCCCCGTGGCCCTCTGGGTATATTTCTCTCTCTTTCTCCAGGGGGTCTGCTTGACTCCAGCTGCGATGGCCGTGCGTTTTTATTGCCCACTAAAGCTTTATGCGCTCCTCCTCTGATATTGATTCATTTATTTATTTCCCCCCAGTAGGCCCTTACGAGCGATCGCTCCCCCCCGAGCCGTTGCCGGGCGATCCGGCCCGTGAGAGAGTATAGCGGGCGTTCGTTTTCTCCCGCTGAGTGGATCCCAGCGACCATCCCGGGCAGTTATTTTGGGGACCGTCGTCCCGAGCGGGAGCGGAAGTCCCCCCCCCAGGACAGGAACGGAAGCCCCCCCCCCCCCCCCCCAGGAAAGGAGCTGGACGTCTCGCCTCTCTCTCTCACGGCCTTTCTGTTATCATCAGCGCGACAACGATTTTTCCCCCCCCCCCAAAATCACGTTCCTTTAGACCCCTGCGGGTGCGTGCCGTGTCCACTTTTTCCGTCGTGAGGACGTAATTCCAGAACCTTCTTTTTTTTTCTTTTTTTTTTTTTTTGCCTTGTCGCCGCTCCGCCGCCGTCGCCATGGCGATGGCTCCGCGTTTCTCCTTCTTATCTACAGGATGCTCCCGCCTCTTGATATTGCCGGTAAAAGAAATCGCCAGCTTCCATAAAAAAAAAAGAAAGAAAAAGAAAAAAGGAAGGAAGGCAGGCTCAGTGCTCGACCCGCTGGTGTTCTGTAATGGAGCTGACAGTGCAGGTCACCCTTTGCACTCAAGGGAGCCCGCAGCCATCGCACCTTGTGTCCTTTTCTATGACGCATTGCTGAAGATGAAGCAGGCTTGGGCTTGCTCTGTAACTCGGATGGGGATGTAAGGTGTTTTGGTGCCCCCACGGGCCAGCAGGGAGGGGTGGCAGTCTTTCCCAAACCCAAAATCCAGTATCCTATTGCAGTGATGGGGACACTGCGCTGCAGGAGGTGTGGGCCTTTGGAGAAAACATTAAACTGAGGTTCTAATTCACTGTGGCAGTTAATGTCAAAGAGTTAGTGAAAGAGTAGGCGGTGTTAACTGTTTGGTGTCCTGGTGAAATTCCCCCAAAAATTGGCAGCTCTTTTCATTTATCCACCTGATCACCCCCACTACCTGCCCCCAGCTTCTGATTGGCTGCACAGACCTTTGCATTCCCAACCTATTCTGAGCCCCACGGGCATTACTGGAAAAGAAAACAGCTCTCAGTCAAACTACCTGGTAAAATAAAATAAATAAAAAAATAACCACAAATAAAATAAATATCACAAATGGCCTGGCATTACAAAATTTTCAAAGTTGCTCGAGGAACCAGGTAAGAGACCCCCTCCAAACACCCCCCAGGCGACCCCCCACCATCCCCCGCCTCCCTGTCTGTTTTTCCATAAGTGGTTAGAGACCCTTGCGGCTCCCATTCGACACAAATCGTCAAATTGTGGTAATTTACGTTGGGTGTCCTCGGACGAAATCGGCGAAATCGGACCTACTGCGCGGCGCATGCTGATCGCGCCCTTCTGTTTTCCATTTCGGAAAAACCCGCTCCGCTTCGGTCCCCGCCCAGTGTCCCGGCTCCTAAATCACTGTGCTGTGCCTCGTGGCGCCAGATCTGTGTAATCATAATCCTCTGTGAGGTGCTCATTTTGGCTTTCTGTGACCCATAAGTGGCGGGGTGGGGGGGGGGGGGGGAGGGGGGGGAGGGGGGGGAGGAGTCTTTTAAACGGTCAAAAACAAAATTCAAATCTTTCCACGGGTCCTGTCGGACATGTTTCAACTTAGCTTCGCAAAACTTTTAATTTAAAAAAAAAAAAATATATATCAGGACAATATCAAACGATTGGAACCGCAGGGAGGGGAATGGATGTGGAATGTTCACACGTAGACTGTGTCATAAACACAGTTCCATGCTCAGATGGACCAAAACTAAGCAAAAGACAAGCGAATGGCAATATTTCTCATGCGTAGATCTCTCCCACGTCAAACGTTGCTTTTTATAAGAACACAGAGCAACTTCAACAATCCCAACTCGAAGTCCCTGTAACGCACATGCACTCTTCTCACCATGAAACACCTCTGTACTGCATCCCTGTTGCCTTTTTACCCGTTTCATCATATATTTTGAAAGTTGTTTTTTTTGTACGTTTGCACTGTGGGTATGTCCCAATAACCCGCGTCACTGTGCCATTTTATTGCAGTTGCCTTCAAACCTCACTGTCATGATCTTTCGGCGTTGAATTCGCTTTGCTTTACTCAATTCTGACACCCCTAATAATGGCCATTTCCTACTCAGCTCCAGTCAAGTTCCTTCCTGTTAAAGCATTTATCCTGATACGTGTTCTGTACTACATATTCAACCACAGTTTTATTTTTTTGTTTTGTTTTGTTAAGGTTCTACTTTTTTTTTTTGGACGGTTTTCCTGCAAAGTGTAACCACGGCAACATGGAAAAGCACTTGGCATCGGTATTCTTATCAAATACACACGTCTGGGCAGACGTTACTAGCCTTTGGACGGGTCAGAGGGGAATTTATGAGTCATGCACCGTTCTCAGAGGGTCCTCGCTGGGAGCTTCTAATCATTTGATTTGGCACCACCTGAGGGTATTTTGACGATGCACAAGCGCACACATGGCTAATCTGTGTTATCCGAGAGGGTTTCAGCCAAATTTCAGTCTTCTGCGTTTATTCATGAATTTGTGCATTTTGTGTGTTTATTTTTTTTGACGGGGTGTTATCCTGTCACTCAAGACGAGTAAATTATGCTCTCACAACCCACGAGCCAATCAAACGCAGGTGAACAGGAAAGGCGGGGTAATTGCTCCAGTTATGACTTTGGAGCCGAGCCAAAATAAACAGACGTGTACACACACACACACACACACACAATGCACACACACACACACACACACACGCACACACACACACACACACACACACTCACACGCACACACACACACAAGCCACGCACGCACCACACACACACACACACACACACACACACACACACACACAAAGCCACGCACACACACACACACACAAAGCCACGCACGCACACACACACACACACACACACACACAAAGCCACGCACGCACACACACACACACACACGCATAAATATTCATACACACACACATGCACAAACACAAATGCATGCACGCACACATGCATATACACACACACACACGCATAAATATTCATACACACACACATGCACAAACACATGCACAAACACAAATGCATGCACGCACACATGCATACACACACACACACACATAAATATTCATACACACACACATGCACAAACACATGCACAAACACAAATGCATGCATGCACACATGCATACACACACACACACACATAAATATTCATACACACACACACACAAACACATGCACACCTGCGCACACACACACACACACACACGCACAAATACACACAGGAACTCAAAAATTCAACAACAGGGGGGAAAATGAAACTGGAGCTTATCGCCGTCTTTGTGTAACCAGTCGACCAGCCATTGTCTTGTACAAAATCATGTTTATTCATTTGGCCCAGAGGGAGAGGGGGGGAAAATAGAAATGATTAAATTCTAATTTGACCTTATCACAATTTAGCCGAGTCTATTATGATGTCAATCACTGGAGAACAATGTTGCGGAGGCTGGGAGGGGAACGGGGGGGGGGGGTGAAGATTGGATTTAACCGCTCTCGCCGGTCGTGTTCCCTCCCAAGTTTTCCTGACAGCATACTGCACGTATGGGGGAAATAGATAAATAAAAAAATAAAGACGTTTTACATTTTCGTACCAAAAAAAAAAATTAAATAAAATTAAAAAACATTCTGTCTGTCAACGGTTCAGATAGATTTGAGCCTGTCGTGGCTAGCTTAGCACTCGGGTAATTTCCTCGAGTGCACATACTGATCAAAACTAATTAAGTGGAAGTAATCACCGCCATTTTAAAGTGCCTGCCCGTCTTCATTAGCGCCGCTGCGAAATTTAGACAGTCCTGGTGGGGCTAATTGCCCCCCCGGATAATTTTAGCTCCGGCTCCTGGACTCCTCATAATGGCATAATTGCACATTTATGATCGTTGGTATTTTTCCTTTCCCTTTCGGAGGAAACATTCCCTTCCTCTCGTTGCGCTGACTGAAAGGTGGGGAGAGGTGGGGGGGGTGCATTTTTTTTTTTTGGGGTGCTGTTATGTATCGGTATATCACCCCCCCCCCCCCCCCCCCCGACACCTTTCTGTGTTTTAGCATAGCTGCACTCTCAAAGGCGAGAAATTCTGGGGGGGTGGTGGTTGGGGGGTTAGGTAGTCACACAGGCACACAACAACAATGGGGGGGGGGGGGGGGGGGGGGTGGATAGTCACACAGACACACAACGGGGGGGGGGGGGGGGGGGGGGGGGGGGGGGTCACACAGACCTACATCAAGAGAGGGGCGAATGGCCATGGTCATCAACCCCAGCCACTGGGCCTGGGAAACAGGGGGGGGGGGGGGGGGGGGGATGAGACCTCAATGAATGCGATTTCATTTTCAAAACTTTATTTTTTCTTATAAATTCATATCAAAGCTATGGCCCAAAAAAATAAATAAAGGACATAAGCCCCTTAACTCTTCTACTCATTGGACCAGGGATTTAGAGCCTCGTTTTATTTTTTTTATTTTTTTTATTACTAGTAGTATTTTTTTATTACCATTATTTTTGTTTATTATTATCATTATGCAAAGCTCTGGTGGGTGCATTGCGGAGCGTGAAATGTGTTCGCTTCTTTCGGGAGAGCTCCCCCATCCAGAGCGTTAATAAGCATTTAATGTTCGTCTGAGGACCGCAGTGTCTGTAGATAACGACCGAGAGAATCGCCAGCGTCAGTTTTCTGGGACGGACGGCACAGGAGGCGTAGAACACGTGCACGCGTGTGCATGTGTGCACAGACACACGCACGCTGGCACGCACACACACACACATGGAGTCACACCTCTCAGGATGGGGAGGGGGGGATCTGGAGGGAGGGTGGCATCTGTTTTGATTCACTACCCCCCTCCTCCCCCCCCCCCCCCACCCCACCCCCCACCCATATACCCCAAGGCTGGTATTTGCATCCTCTACTCCAGTGTTTACAGGTATTAAAATAAACATACGGTTCCACTGGGATCCCTAATTAAGGGCAGAAATGATGATTCTGTGAAAATTAAATTCGACAGCTGGTCTAATTTCGGTTTGGCGTCCCAGGACTACGCGCGTCACGCTCCACCCCCCCCCCCCCCCCCCCCCATTAAGAGTCACCGATTTAGGGTAACACCCCTCTCCAAACAACTGTGATTACGGTTATGGGAAGGGTGAAGTCAGAGTATGCATGTGGACACACAGTGTGGACACTGTCTCTCTCTCTCACACACACACACACACACACACACACACACACACACACACACACACACACCCACACCCACACACACACACACACACACACACCACCCACACACCACACACACACACACACACACACACACACATGAATCTATCCATCCATCTGTACCTTTCATGCTGTACTGTGCAGGTGTGGACTACCTTTTACAGGTAAATAACAGACTCCTGGCCTGGGTTATAAGTTACTTTAGAGTTATAAAACCTTAAATACAGTGAGCAACCAAGTCATTATGGAAATTTTATACTGGATACCTGCAATGGTAAATGGTAAAATGGACTGCATTTATATAGCGCTTTTATCCAAAGCGCTTTACAATTGATGCCTCTCATTCGCCAGAGCAGTTAGGGGTTAGGTGTCTTGCTCAAGGACACTTCGACAGGCCCAGGGTGGGGTTCGAACTGGCAACCCTCCGACTGCCAGACAATCGGTCTTACCTCCTGAGCTATGTCGCCCCAGATGTACTTGCTCATTGTGCCTGCAGTACACAAGCACAGGTGGCTACTGAAGCAACGCAACTTGGTAAAATGCATTTTCATGGTAGAATTACCTGGTGAAACCAAATGCAAACCTGTCAACATATTTAAAATGCAATAATCGTTGGGGCAACTGGAGTAAGTTCGAAAAGCCATTTTTGTTTGATATTTTGTCACACGAATATGGCAGGAAAAAAAACAAAAACAATGTACAGCGATTCACAGTGTACTACGAAAAAGTCCAAACAATTACAATGAGCGATAAATGATAAACATTTGCTAATTGGTTCATTTGTGTTGGGTTTCGTTAATATTTTAAATTGTGACAAAAGAAAAAAATATTATTTTCGAGTAGGCCTGCCAGCAATGGCACAATCACACTTGGAGATGATAGCTAAAAAAAATTGTTACACCGCTTTCATGTAAAATTAACGATGTTTACAATGCAGGCAGTTGGCAGTTTTTTCCCCCCTGTTGCATCAGATGTTTACAATGACCGTTTTATAAAGCGACTTCATTGCTCACATTGTTCTTGTGAACACGATACATTTCCAAACCTGAGAAAAACCTATACAAATATTGTTATATTATTGCTTCAGTCGAGTGATTTCTCATAGGGATCATTCACAATTCACAACAGTGCTTGTACACACACACACACACACACACACACACACGCGCACACACACACACACACACACACACACACAGAACCCAATCCCACTGCACTCTGACTTACAAATCCCCTCTTCCCAGCAAATTCAGGCCAAGGTCAATCTGGATGACACGAGCTCGGTCTCTCGGGTGGTACAGTATATAAATCACATTATCAGACAGGAGCCACAGAAAATAAGCCCCCCTAGCCCCTCAGAAGCCCCCCACCCTGCCCCCCCCCCCATTTACACCCGCACCCACCCCACACTGTAGCTGACTCGTTTAAAAAGAAAATAATAAAATGAAGTAATAAAAACGTCCTTTTTTTTTTTTTTTTTTTTTTTTTTTTACGATGGCAGTGAATTCGCGCCTCGAGCTCGAAACATTAGCATTTTCCACAGTGAGGCGGGCGATAGTCAGGTGGTGCTGAATTGTGGGTAATTTTTTTTTTCCGCACACGGGGGAGAGGCAGCACCGTGGGGAGCTGAACACTCGGGCTAATCCGTACGGGAGGCCGAGCGAGAAAAAGGGAGGGAAAATCTCTGGGGACGAGCCGCCCAGGAGAATCCGCTCTCTCTCTCTCTTTTTCTGCCTCTCTCTTTTTGTGTGTGTAGAAGAAGAGGAGGCGCGTGGAGACCAGAACTGAGGTCAAAAACGCCTTTTAAATATTTTTTATCGCCTGAGATGCCGGTAAAAAAAAAAAAAAAAATGTCAAAAAACGCTCCCGCAGATCCCCGAAAATGTTAGAACAGGAAAGGTGCTGCACTACCGGGAACCCGCGGTGATGTGAGAGGTAAACTTTGCCTGAACGTTTTTTTTATTTTTTAGTTTTTTTTGGGTTGTTTGTTCCTCGTGGTGTCTCTCTGCTATCTGACAGGAGCTATGATATCCTGTAAAGGTGGGGTGAAATTGCTTCAAACAATTATTTGACCCAGGTGCCTAGTTGAGAGTTTCGCACACCTTCCTCTCAGATCTCCATGACAACCTGCCACTGTGATCATGTGACCCACCCCTGTGGGGGGGGGGTTGAATTGGCGGTTGGGACGGGGGGGACGGGGGGGGGGGGGGGGAGCAATTTTATGGCTCATTTGACTCCCCAAGGCTCCAATATTTATGCAGCCTTCGCATGTCCCCCCCCCGCCCCCCCTCAAAACGTTCTCCCCCCTCTCCCTCTCTTTTTCCTGCCATTTTTTTTTTGCTCTCTCTGTCTCTGTCTCAATCAGTTAAAATTATTCATTCATGTTTTTTTGACCTGACAAAACCAACAGTACCTAAAGCACAGTGCATGAAGCATATACTGTATCTAACAACAATGGTAACGAATCGTATGCAACAGGGGTTTTTCAAATTTTGGGGGTGCTCTACTGTCTCATGTGTTCAGGGTTAAATTAAAAGATTGGCCCCTGCACATACAGTACACTTAACTACTCATTTTTGGGGTGTCAGATAAAAGAGGTTGGGAATATCTTTGTCTCTCTCTCTCTCTCTCTCTCTCTCTCTCTCTCACACATACACACACACAGCACAGCTTGAACACCCTTGTGTTCTCACACCATTGTGATGCTTTAGAGAGAGAGAGAGATAGAGAAAGAGAGGGAATGAGAGAGTGAAAGAAAGAGAGAGAGAGAGGGAGAGAAGGATAGATACTCTCAGCGGAAGGTTTGTGAAACAGCGGCTTGTGATCGCGTATTGATTTGGGGGGGGGGGGGGGGGGGGGGGCGCCTTTTTTTTCTGTGTCTGTAGGGCTTGAGCCGTCCCTACCTGTGGGGGGGTCACAGCTGACCTTCCACTCGGGGGGGGGGGGGGGGGGGGGGGGGGGGGGGGGGGGTGGGGTGGGGGGGGGATGATGGGGGGTCGGGGGGATCGATCCACTGTCCCATCAGGGCAGAGCAGGTTTGGGGTGGGGGGGGGGGGGGGGGTTTCTCATTGACAGCTGGTTGACTTCCAGTGCAGACCAGATTTCACCCCTTCCAGCGTTTCCCAGAAGCTGCTGACACCCCCCCCCCCCCACCCCTCACCCCTCACCCCCCCCACCCCCAGCGTCTCCATACTGCAACCCCAAGCCATGCTGAACCTCGTGGTTCTACAGCAGGCTGCATTATTGCCGCTTCGCGTGTTCTGCTTTTGTTTCTCGGGTCCCGGGGTAACGCTTCCATGCGTAGTGCTGCACTGACTCCATCTTGTGCCAGATTGCAGGAAGAAAATCTGGCATCAAAACCATCAAAAAAAAAACTCCCCCCCCAGCACTGCTCTTACCACATGACCTCTTCTCCACTCCTGCTTTTATCATGTGACCTCTCATCCTTCCCTACTCACCCAGAAGCATCTCTACGCTGTGCTGCGCTAACCGCTAAACGCTAAGCGCTAGGCTAACGGACCCACAGGCCCGTGCCAAGCCTCGGACTGCTCGTAATTAAATATTAGTTAATTAATTAATTAGCGCACCTGTTGTGAGTCCTACCTGGCTGTGAGGAATGACGGGAGAACGGCCCTGGCCAATCGTGTGAAGCCGATGTGCCATGCGCAAGGGTGGGGGGGGGGGGCGGGGGCGGGGGGGGGGGGGTTGGGGGTGCGGAGGCGAGGGGGGGGGTTGGCGCCCTTCTCGGTGGGTTGCGGCGGTGCGGAACATAGGTTCCGCGCACAGAAGCGAAAAGAGAGAGAGCATAGCATGCAAACTCCACACGGGACCCGCTTGCTGTGAGGTCACAGTGCTACCCGCTACCCCACTGCACCACCGTGGTGCCCCACACTTCTCATCTCACACCTTAAAGGGCTAAATACACAACCACCAGCAGTCACCGATAACAGCCTCTTTCTCTCTTTCTCTCTCTCTCTCTCTCTCTCTCTCTCTCTCTTCCTTTCTTTTCAAGATGAAAACACAAAACTCCAGAATCAATAAGTACTTTCTTGGCATTACTGAATAATGGAGTTTCTGATGACCAATTCCACTGTGGGCTTGCGATTCAAGCATCACACACACACATACACTTTCACACATACACTTTCTCACTCTCTCTCTCTCTCTCTCTCATCTTTTTGTCCCTCTTCTCTCTCCCCCTTCTTTCCATTCCTCCCAACCCTTCCTCTGATTCTACCCGCTCTCTTCCCCCCCCCCCACCCCCCCAATGTCCCCCCCAACCCCCCTAACGCCCCCACCCCCCACACCCCCAATGTCCCCCCCAACCCCCCTAACGCCCCCACCCCCCACACCCCCAATGTCCCCCCTAACACACACCCCCAATGTCCCCCCCCCCCCCCCCCCGCCCCCTTGCTATAGTTGTTCCGGCTTCTGAAGCCTCCTTCAGGGACTGCGTGTGTTACTCTCCTATTAGATTATATTCCCTGTCTTTTTAGAAAGTGAGATTTATCCCTTTCATTATTGGGGGAAAGCACTTAATCAATAATTGTGGGGGATATTTACTGCGGCGCGGCCCGCTCAAAATCTTTGGGTGGCGTTATTTACACTGACAGCGCGCCGGCAGCCGATTGGACCGAGGCCCAGCGGAGAGACTGACTGAGAGAGAGAGAGAGGGAGGTGCGAGACTGAGAGAGGGAGTGAGTGAAAGAGAGAGAGAGAGAGAGTGAGAGAGAGAAGTGTGAGACTGAAAGAGGGAGAGAGCTAGAGCAAGAGAGCGACTGAGAGAGAGAGAGAGTGAGTGAAAGAGAGAGAGAGAGAGAGAGAGAGAGGGAGAGAGAGAGAGAGAGCAAGAGAGAGAGAGAGAGTGTGAGTGAGAGAGAGAGAGAGGGAGGAGAGAGAGAGAGGGAGGTGCGAGACTGAAAGAGGGAGAGAGCAAGAGCAAGAGAGCGACTGAGAGAGAGAGAGTGAGTGAAAGAGAGAGAAAGCGAGAGAGACTAAGAGAGAGCGAGAGAGTGAGACTGAGACTGAGAGAGAGAGAGACCAATTGAGAGAGAGAGAGAGAGGGAGGGAGAGAGAGAGAAGTGTGAGACTGGGGGGATCACCCCTTACCTTTCTCTAGTGCAACAGTTCCCAAATTGTGGGTTGAGGGCCACACTGGTGGTAGGGTCATGGAGAGGTAAAATGGGTCAGGATATGACACGTGCACACACACACACACACATACACACACACATGCGCACACACATACACCCACATACGTGCGCGCACACACACACAAAGACTGTTACAAATCCAAGGTGGATAATGGGGGTCATTTGGCACTTCAAAATGGTTGTAGGGGGATGCCAAAATGGTTCCATTAAATCTATTTTAGCCTTCCTGGATCATAAAAAATCTAATACATAGGTTAGGATTCCCACTGGGGGCTGTTTCTAGACTTCTGGACTGCCTGGAGAGCTTCTTATAACATTTTTGCCGCAAATTTAAAGTCCTATTTTTTAAAATGAAAAACAAGTTACACTTATTAAGTTCTAAATCATGGTTATAACTAACAGCTAATAATCAACTCTAATAACAAGTGATCAAAACCAGCATAAAAGTGGGATCGCTTTAAAACAGCTAATTTCTACGTCGGCTTTCTGAACGATAGCTAACGTCTCGTCGACGTTAGCGCGATGAAATTAGCACGGGCGTGATGCAATTAACGTAGCCACGCAGCGACATAACGACCAACTGACATAACGTCTTCAACTGTTGACGTCTGTTTTGAATTAGAAACAGGAAGTAGCCTAACAAATCCAATCCCCCTCGCGCTCTCCAAAAAAAGTGAAATGAAAACCAGCGTTTTGTTGGACTGTCGTAAATAATGCGTGCGTGTCGACTGCAGAGAAATGAAAAGACGCAGGGGAAAGGACGATGCCGAGCGGAACACGCGAGCCGGACTGTGAGTTCAAAGCGAACCCGGGAAGGTTCTTATCCGCGTCACTAAATAAAGATGCTGCAGAGTGCGTACGGCACAAAGATGCACTGACGCAGCGAGGGACTGTTGAAAGGAGAGAGTAAGGTGGTCCAAGTAGGCGGAGACTCTCGCTGCCATCCAGCTCAACTCGAACTGCTATCTTCTAGCATTTTTTAAAAATGAATAAATTCATCAGTCAGCGTGTCAAATCTAAAACACATTGAAACAAGAGTGTTATTTCAGCGAGAGAAGATACTGTTGTTTTTGTTTAATTTGTGCCTTTCCCTTAAAAATTCCCCCCCCCCCCCCCACTCAAGAATGTACTTTCAGCTCAATCTCTGCTGGACACCATTTTGCATTCACCTTTGCATTTATATCATGGATAACAACAAAGAGAATCTATAATAAGGAGCATGAAAAGGTGTGCTAAAGGATTCAGTTAATAATTCAGTTAATGGTCAGTTAATTATTTTCAGGTTCCTGTCTCTTAGTTACTACTACTGCTACTATAACACATCTTTGATTCACATTCACGGTCAAATTAAATGCTGCACCTGCTACGTGCACTGCACCAGTGGCATTCTGCGTGAAATTAACTTAAAAATATGCTAAAATGCTCCTCATTCTACGCCTGATCATACGTCAGGCATCGTGATAACCAGAGCGTCACGGAAGATCCATCCGCTCATGAAGAGAGTGATGGGGTCAGACGCACCGCGGTCTCCTTCTTAAAAAGCGTTCTGAGGCCCAGAGCCGTTTTCTGAAGTTTTCGGAAAAGAAAAGATAGGAAGGGAAAGGAAAAGAAAAGATAGGAAGGGAAAGGAAAAGAAAAGGAAATGGCTTTTCTTTCATCAGCGCGCGCTTCCTGATCCGGAGGCCCTCCGATCTTTAGGTGAGGTGCTTACGGGGCGCTGCAGCCTGCACTGCGGAGGGGCTCGGTTTTCGTGAAGTGTTCTCGAGTGTTTATTTGTTATGTTTGTGCTGAAAGTGCTCTCTGCCCCCCCGCCCCCTTGCCTTTTATATATTTCTTATATTTCATTTATTTCCAGAAATTTTGCTATTTCCACCGTAATTGGCTGAACAGTGTTAAATACAACTCCTTTCATAGCAAGTCCCCCCCCGCAAAAACACACGCACACACACACACACGCACATGCACATACACATACACGCACACACACACACACACACACACACACGTACACGCAAACACACGCAAACACCCGCACACCCACACACACACAAACAAATGCGCACACAAACACACACACACACATTACACCCACAAACACACACACATGTGCGCACACACGCACACACACACACCCACACACAAATGTACGCACACACACATACCCACACACACATGTGCTCACACACGCACACACACACACGCACACACACGCCCACCCACACACACACACACAAACACATACACACACACATTACACCCACAAACACACACACATGTGCGCACACACGCGCGCACACACACACCCACACACAAATGTGCGCACACGCACACGCACACAAACACACACACACACACACACCCCTGCCATTCCCCCCATCCCACCCCACCCCCCCTCCTTCCCATCAGGACAGAAACCCCGTAAGGAGCTTAGAGCTCCAGGAAGCCCGCTGAGTTCCGGGCCTCCTCGCCGCGGCGGAGTTGAGTCGCCGCGTTATCTCCTCCCTCCCTGGCGGTAAGGTCCGCCCCGCGCCAGCCGCGACCCTTTTCCTCCGCTTGGGCGCTCCCGCTAGACAGACCAAAAAAAAAAAAGTGTGCAGGCGCTTTTCCCATGCAGGCAGACAACTGTACACAACTATGCCACTATGCTAACACCTGTGCCTCACGATGCCAAGGATGCCAGTGGTCCCGTATTAGCCAGGGTGTCCCTGTATCTCTGTTTCTCATTAGATTCCTATTTCACAGGAAAGGAGATACCTTCCTTCCTTCCTTCCGTTTGCCTTTCCTACAGAAGCATTTCTGTCTCATTGTTGAGTTTTTTTTGGGAGGTTTTTTTTTTTCAGGGTGGGACACAGGTGTGACGAAATGCACGCAGATAAAAAAAAGGTTTGTTCTGTACGGGCAAGCAAGCACTTCCTGCACAGTACCTCACAGACTTTCGACATACCACACAGGTGTCCAACATACCTAACGAGCGACCAACGAACCTCACAGACTTTCGACATACCACACAGGTGTCCAACATACCTAACGAGCGACCAACGAACCTCACAGACTTTCGACATACCACACAGGTGTCCAACATACCTAACGAGCGACCAACGAACCTCACAGACTTTCGACGTACCACACAGGTGTCCAACGTACCTCACGGGTTCCCAACGTACCTGTCGAGCTCCTGACGTACCCAACAGGTTTCCGACGCACCTCGTGGGATTTCAGCGTACGTCAATCGCTTCCGTAAAACATCCATCTCTCGTAAATGGATTGTGCGCAAAAAAATCAGCGCATGCCGCTCTGGATAAGAGCGTCTGCTAACCATCAGAAATGTGATGTGAGGCCTGCTAAAGAAATGAAGACGTGTACGGGACCCTGGATGTGTACGGCACCCTGGATGAGGGCATCCGCAAAGCAAATGAATGATTTAACTGGGGGTGCAAGATCCACACCGGGGGCGCCCAGGCACGGGCTTTTCAGAATTTCAGGTCAGCGTCTGCTCTTAATAATTGGAATTCTTGAATTTAAAGCACTTGTGTATGTGTGTGTGTGTGTGTGTGTGTGCATGGGTGTGCGTATGTGTATGCTTGTGTGTTTGTGTGTGCATGTGTGTGTATAGGTGCGTGTGTGTGTGTGTGTGTGTGTGTGTATGTGTGTGTATAAGTGTGTGCGTGTGTGCTTGTGCATTTGTGTGTGTGTGTGTATGTATGCGTGTGTGTGTGAGTATGTGTTTGTCTGTATGTGTATACGTGTGTGCATGTGTGTGCTTGTGCGTTTGTGTGTGTATATAAGTGTGTGCATGTGTGAGTGTGTGTTTGCGTTTGTGTGTGTGTGTCTGTATGTGTATACGTGTGTGCGTGAGGGGGGTTATAATAATGTTTTCTCAGTGGAGGGGGTGGGGGTGGGGGGGGGTCCTTAAACCATCTTCACAGACTCATAATAATTCACACACACGTCACGTGCGACATCGGCTTTTTTTTTTCTCTTTTTTCTTTTTAAAGATAAAAAGACCTGTTAGAGCTCATATTCCAGCCCGCGAGTGTTTGCTCTCCCCAGACTGTTGACTCAGCTTGTGCGGAATGAAACTCATGCAAAATTCAGGCGCAGAGAAATTCAGACGTGGCCGAACGCTCACAGCCCCGGTCGGAGTGAGAGAGCGAGAGAGAGAGAGAAAGAGAAAGAGAGTGAGAGAGCGAGAGAGAGAGAAAGAGAGAGAGAGAGAGAGAGAGAGAGAGAGAGAGAGAGAGAGAGAGAGAGAGGGAGAGAGAGAGAGAGAGTGAGAGAGAGAGAGAGAGAGTGGCCTTCGGAGAAGAAAACGACGTCGAAACGTCCATCTTTTCAGGACTTTTTTTTTTTGGCGATACCGCGCACGCAGGGTGCTTTATCCGGGTTTTCCCCTCCGAAAATGTCAGCCGCTGACCTTTCTGAAGTAATTTACTCTGTGATGAAGGCCGGGCCCGAGAACAAGATATTTTTCATCTCTTGTAGTGTCTCCAGATGCAGGGGGGCCGGGGGGGGGGGGGGGGGTTATACATCTCCACTCTCTGATATACCAAATCCCTCAAAATAACCCTTTGCCGAAACAACACCACAATAATGCAGGCTGGGGCATTGTCCCCCCCCCCCCCCCCCCTCTACAAAGGGTCATTTTTATTTTTTTTATTTCTGTATAAATACGGTTATACACTCACAATCAGTGCTGTGGGGCTTATGAAGCTGGAGTTTTTTTTTTTTTTTTAAATCCCGTATTTTTCATCTTTGTATCTTTGATCTTGTTTTTTCTTCTCCTTTCCTTCCCTCCTCTTTTCATATCTCTTTCAACATCTAAAAAAAAGAACAAAAAAAAAACCTTGGCAACAAGAAACACGTCCGACACCGAAAAAAACATTCCCCCCCGCGAGCGTTTCTATAGAAGCAGGCGAACGGCAGCGTTTCAATACGCGAACAGCTGCCTTCTCGTGTGGGGGGGGGTGGGTGGGGGGGGGGGGGGTCAAAGGTAAAAGTCACAAGCGGGGGGGGGGGGGGGGTGGGGGGAGGGGTTTTTTGAACAGTCTGCGTGATTAGCAGTGAAAATAATTGGACATGGGGGGTGAGGGGGGAAGTGTGGGAGCGCGTGCGGGAAAGGGGGGGGGGGGGCGCTTCTGAGGCAGCCTTCCTCCATGTTAATTACGGGTGGGTCTGTCTCTGTGCTTTAAAGCTGGTCCTAATTAGCCGGGAGATGGGGCTGCAGGAGCGTGAGGTTTGCTGTCGTCGTCGCCGGGTGCCTGGGA
Source organism: Anguilla japonica (assembly GCA_025169545.1). Taxonomy (NCBI): domain Eukaryota; kingdom Metazoa; phylum Chordata; class Actinopteri; order Anguilliformes; family Anguillidae; genus Anguilla; species Anguilla japonica. Next base: position 3,762,197 of record CM045886.1, read on the forward strand.
GAACAGCAGCGATCAAAATCAGTGTCAGGGGCACCCGAAATACCCCTTCTGCCTCATGGAGGGGGGGGGGGGGTGGGGGGGGTCTCACCTCAACACCTCAACACCCATGCCCATGCACCTCCCCACCTGCTTGGATATCAGAAGAGAGGGAGAGAGATCACGTGTCCGATAATGAAAACACCTTGAGTTGAGTAGAGCATCATGCCGGGCTGCAGTATTATAATTTTTTAGGAGGCGAAAGCAAACGTTTGTGTTTATGGGGCACGAGGCACGAGGCACCGGGCGTGGCACGGAACGGAACGGA
>CM045886.1:3765000-3792500 GCA_025169545.1 Anguilla japonica
GCGTGTGTATATGTTTATGTGAGTACATATATGCGTACATGTGAGTGTGCATGTATGTGTGCGTGTGTGTGTGTGTGTGGGGGTGGGCTCAATCTATGCTGGCGGTATAACTGACAGAGACACAGGAGGGATGGAGGAAGAGACAGACTGCATCAAGGTCATACACCCCCCCCCCCCCCACCCCCCCCCCCCTTATAAAAATGTATGTTTGCCTCGGCTGGGTCACGCTATTCATTTGTGGGGCATGAAGGAACGGAAGAAAGTGTCTTCAGATTAAATAAGTGGAGGTTAAGCGCGGGGAGCGCTCGCAGCTCCCAGGTAATGGACTCAGGCATTTAGGCCCCGTCCCAGAATGCCGTCTGTCTGGCGCCGGGGGGGGGGGCCCAGCCTCTGCTTTTTAGAGGGGAGGGCCGGCCTCAGCTATACAGTCACAGGTATCTATGGTGCTCGTTTAACGGGGGGGGGGGGGGGGGAGGGGGGGGGGGGGGGGGTGAATTCCGAATTCCAGCACGCGAGTCTGAGACTGGAAGAGGAACGAGGGACTGGGAAGAAAAAAGGGGAAAGGAAGGAAGGAAGGAAGAAAGGAAGGTAGAAAGAAAGGAAGAAAGGAAGGTAGAAAGAAAGGAAGGAAGGAAGGAAGAAAGGAAGAAAGGAAGGTAGAAAGAAAGGCAAAACTTCCCTCAGGCCGCCATGCACCAGTCTGCTTTCAGGGCTTTTTACAAAAAAAAATTGAGGTGGAGACCGCAGGGGTTGAGGGCTGGCAGGACCACCCCTGTTCCTCCACAGGATGTGATGTAAGAACAGTGCGCCACGTTCGTTCCCGTCCCCCTTATTTATTTATTTGTTTAAGTTTATTAGTTCCCCTCTCTGTGCCCCTCAGCCCCCCGCCGGACAGGACAGAAAGTGCTGGCGCGAGTTGTTTTATTATAATCTACAACAAAAGCCATTCCATTATTTACAATCAATACGCAATTATTCTGCAGGCAGGGCGAATATCTTATTTATGTCTCATAATTTTCGGGGTAATGGTTTTTGTTCGGCCCGGCCCCCCGGACCGCGGGACAGAGAGTGATGGGGGTGGAGGACGTCAGAGCGGGATGATGGAGGGGTTTTCGAACCCCGCGCCGGTGACCTGGACGGTGAGGGTTCCAGGGAGTGTGAGGAGATGGGGGGGGGGGGGGGGGTGCATCTCCAAATCTGAGGGGCGCACCCAGTCAAAAATGGGGAGGGCGTCATGATGGGTCTCTGAACTTGGCGGAGATGGGGAGGGGGTGCATCTCCAAATCTGAGGGGCGCACCCAGTCAAAATGGGAGGGCGTCATGATGGGTCTCTGAACTTGAGGAGATGGGGAGGGGGTGCATCTCCAAATCTGAGGGGCGCACCCAGTCAAAATGGGGGGGGGCGTCATGATGGGTCTCTGAACTTAAGGAGATGGGGAGGGGGTGCATCTCCAAATCTGAGGGGCGCACCCAGTCAAAAATGGGGAGGGCGTCATGATGGGTCTCTGAACTTAAGGAGATGGGGAGGGGGTGCACTTGCACCCAGTCAAAATGGGGAGGATGGGTCTCTGGGCATCTCCAAATCTGAGGGGCGCACCCAGTCAAAAATGGGAGGGCGTCATGATGGGTCTCGGAACTTGGTGGAGGATGGGGGAGGGGGGGGGGGGGGGTGGGGTAAAGGGATTGGGGTTGGCTAGCCTAGGACCGGGGGCGGTTTTTTTTAGGGGGCGATTTTGAGGTCACGGTAAAGATAACTTGTGCCCTGAAGTGTTTGAACGGTTGGATCACATTTGAGGCCGAACTTGAGTGCGTGCCACCGCCCATTAGCCTAGCGCCAGGCCGCCATTCGATACCCCCGCCAGTGCCTCAGCCACGACACCGTGGCTGACCTTGACCCAAGGGTGTTTCGCACGTCCTTTCGCTCGCTTCCGATTGGCCGATCGGAGATCCGAAGTGCCGTCGTCCAGTTATCTCATCGATTTAAATTTGGGGCGTTGGTGTCTGAGGTAGCCTGAGATTACCCACTGAAAGGGGCCTCCTTTCTCCTGCTTGCTTGTTAATATTTAAAGTGTTGCCGGGGAAGACGGGCAGCGGGCGACGCTGTGTTGGCAAGTCTACTCTGGAGCCGGCGGTGGCCATTTTGTGTCTTTTTTTTTTTTTTTTTAACGGTTTCTCAGTACGGAAACAAGCCTTTCGATTTAATAAAGGTTGAATAAATAGATAAAAAGCGATACTGTAACTAAAGAGGGGTTTTCTTTTTGGTCTGAAACCTCCACTTCCACTTTACTTAAAAGAGAGAGAGTTACCCTTCTGCGAGACGGCGCTGCCTGGAAAGCGACAGCATCGACCGCTCGGCTGGGTTTGGTCCCGTTTCAGTTGGAACAGCCGAATCGGAGAGGCGTTAAAGGCGCCTCGTCCATTTTTTATTTTTTGAACTGCGGAGGGGGGGGGGGGGGGGGGGGGGGGCAGGGGGTGAGGGGCAGGAGGGCTTCGACCAATCCGCACTTTTACACGCTCCGGAACTCCATAACCCCCCCGACTCCGGGGGCTCCCACCTCCAACCCGACGGATTTCACACCTCCTTAAGCTGGCCTGACTGACAGGAGAGCGCGGGGAGTCTCGGTGGGTGGGATAATCCCCCGTCATGTCCCGCCGACTCCGGGAATGATGACGCGCGCTCACACACACACACACACACACACCTACACACACGCACACACACGCACACGCACACACACACACACACACACACACACACACACACACGCGCGTGCGTGAGTCGGACGCAGAGGTGCATTTTAAAATTTCTCAACGCTGGTCGAGCGGTTAAGTTGCCGTTTGAAGAGAGAGGGAGAGAGAGAGAGAGAGAGAGAGAGAGGGCGAAGACAGAGGAAGGGAGTGTGTCAGGCAGGAAACGAGGCCAGGCTGATGAAATTATTAAGGAGGATGACATTAGTGTAATGTGGGCAGACAAAGGTTTAAGGAGGGGGGGGGGTAATGAATATTGCCGACGCTGCGGGAACCTGAGGAATGTCAATGAGCTCGTTCGGGCACTTTTGGAGATGATGAGCGGAATGGAGTTGATAAATCACGAAGGAAAGCGAGCGTATGTCATGAAGGACGCCCGCAGCGGGCTGCTCACGCGCCATTTCCTGGCGTGAGGGGAGGTCCCTCTCCACAAATAAGCAGGAAATCAGATGTGTAATGGCATTAAATTAGTAAATTATTTCTGCAAAACACCTGTGCGCACGGACACACACACATGCACACACACATGCATGCACATGCACACACATGCAAACACACACACACACATGCACACACATGCACACACATGCAAACACACACATGCACATGCATGCACATGCACACACATGCAAACACACACATGCATATGCACACACACATGCATGCGCACACACACACACAGTGACCTTGCATCCACATGTGCATGCATATACACACATTATATCCATCTTAAATATATATATAAAATCTAAATCTGTTGTAAATGTTCAACAAAATAAAATGTGTATCCATCTTGCAGCAGGGCTACCCAACCCTGTTCCTGGAGATCTACCGTCCTGTAGGTTATCACTTCAACCCTAATTTGGCACAGCTCAAGGGGATCTCTGCATAGCTTTTTGAACGAGGTGTGATTTGGGTTGGAGTGAAAACCTGCGGGACGGTAGATCTGCAGGAGCAGGGTTGGGTAGCCCTGCTCTAGCTGTTGAATGAGGTGTGGCTTTGTTAGGGCTGGAGTGTAAGCCTACAGGAGGGTAGATCTCCAGGGACAGGGTTGGGCAACCCTGCTCTAGCTGCTGAATGAGGTGTGATTTGGGTTTTTAGTGAAAACCTGCAGGACAGCACATTTCCAGGAATTGGGCTGGGCAGCCCTGACTTACAGGGATATAAGCCGAACCGTGGCACTGAGATGGATCAGGGAGGAAGTGATGTCACGTAAGGTCACTTCGCTATGACCGAAAGTCTCTCCGCATTGCTGTTTCCAGTCTCCCTCAGAAAGCCGGTGTTTTTGCGTTTGCGATCGGGGGGGCTCTGAATTATTCAGGACCACAAGGTTTTCCAGCAAATCTTTGACCGCAAAAAAAAAAAAAAAAATAAAATAATAAATTCTCGGTGTCACATGAAGACTCCGATGGAGTGCCGTGCTACTCTGACGGAGTGCATTTAAAAAAAAAAAAAAAAAAAAAAATCCCTGTTGGACCCGCGCAAAATCAGTTACAGGTGAGTTAGAGCCGAACGTTCCACCCTGCTTCTCTTCGTGATAGGGTGAGAGCCCCAGGGCCAGCGTAACTGCTGCCTCTGGAGCCCGAATGGAGCCCAGCACAGAAAAAAAAACCTCTGGCCCTTTGATCATCAAAAGAGAAACTAAAAGGATTATTCAGGTGTATCGGTCTTTTGTGACCATACCTGAGCTTTACGAGCACGGCGTCTTCGTTCCTCCCTGGCGACATAACAATAAGCAGCACGGTGTACTTTTTAAGAAGGCGTGATTTCGACACATGCATAATACATTGCGTTCATGCATTGCTTTTAAAGTAGTATGTGTAAAATATTTGGGCCAGCGTCACCATTAAAAAAATTTAATAAAATCTGACCTCAGAAAGAATAACCTTGATTATAGGACCATTATATAGTATGGGTACACACCAATCCTCTACAGGTAGTGTAGAATTAGTAAATAATTCATGAAGGTATAAGTGGATACTGTAATTGGGTACAAATTGCTTATCTGGTAAAGTAATGGTGGTTCAACTGCATGGCTTAATCTCCCATAATGAGAGTAAAGGAATTGTTAGGGATTCAATCAACATTTTGTTCTTAACAACTAAATGCACCTAATGGGTTTTCTCTCCCCCATTCTCAAGGCACTTACTGGATTCGCCAAATTGCGTTTGTTTAGAAAATAATGAACGCTCGCATTTAATTCAGAGTCAGAATTAAGGAGGGCTGTGGGCTACAACCAGATCACATGTTTTTTCTGAAAAAAAAAAAAAAAAGAACCAGCCTGCTCTCAAGTAGTGCATTCTGCCCATTGTGATGTCACAACCCTACAACTGCTGTTGCATAGAAACCCCCTTTTGACGGACAGTGAAGGTTTATTATGTGCTGCTTTGTGATGTCACAAACCATGTCACACACCATCACACCAATTTCGAGTGAATGGGGGGGGGGGGTTGGGGGGGGGGGGTCTGCTTCATTTATTAAATATGGCAGGTATAGATACCTGTGCTGGCTTACTCTTCATATTGGACTATTGTATGATATTTGCTCTGAGGATCATCTGTTTCAAATGCTCAAATAGGGATTTTATATTTGTTGGACTGGTTATAAAAGGTTGCCGATTGCTAAGGTGCCTATACCATACCATCCCACTAGGGGGCGAATGGCCAGAGAGGTGAGTTGTATCCAATGGGCCTACAAACACAGCTACATAGCGCCTGTATTGCGTGAACACTTTGAAAATATCGTGAGCCCGCCCTGCGCTGTGTCCTATTGGCTGACATGACATATTAGAACGTCGCAATGCAATCCGTCAGAAGTTACACTCCGCTGAAGTTTATCTGATGGGTCAACGGAGCTTCTCAGCCTTTTTATCAGACTTTATAGCTTCGGGGTCTCTGTCATATGGCAGCGCTTAACCTTCGCTGAAGAGAAGTTGCCTGGATCACATTACCCACAATTCCTGCGGTGGGCGCGGACCCGTTCGGGCGACCCGGCTGTAAGTGAACAGTGAGTGAGAGGGGAATGGGGGGGGGGGGGGGGGGGGGGGGGGGGGGGGGGGGGGGTCGGTCAGGGAAGGGAACCGGCTGAAAGTGTAAACTGTAATAGAGAGGCTTTGTTATTGGGGGTGGTTTACAAGCATGACGCCATTGATTTTGAGTGTGTTCCACTCAAGCGTGCGGCGCCGGGTCGATAGCGGGAGGGAAAGTTGCGATGAAAGTCGCTTTCTGGGTCACAGCAGAGAATCTCTCTTAACCCTTTAAGGTGTGAGGTCACAAAAACATGTGATTGCAGTGTTCTGAGCTGAACATTCTAATGCTGATGTCACAAGCACTACTGGTAACAGGGCGGTGGGGGTTCTAGAACACTGACTTAGGATTCTAAAAAAAAACATTTAAAAAAAACAAACAAACAAAAAAAACTGCTCTTCAAAGTGGCCTCTACATTTATTGTTTTGTCTAATATTATTTCTGTCATTAATGTTATGATTATAATAATTTTGTTGTTTATGATGATGATGATGACGATGGGAATGATGATTAAGTATCATCAACATTATTATACGTATTGATTGATTACGGTATTGATTTATTTGAAAGCGTAATCGATTGTAAACAGGCCTCTTGTGGTCTAAAGGTGCACGGTTAGCACTGAGATGGATAAACGCTTTGCCATTTCATTACCTCGCAGTTTTGCCGCAGGTATTTTATCCGCTCATTAGCATTTCGTTGTCATGCTACTGGCTCACGGTGAGACAGCAGGGGTCGTCCGTCGGTTTGACCTTTGATTAGCAAGCTTCTCTCTGCGGCTTTGACTGGGAGGCCAACGTTTTGATCGTTAGACCCTCGTCAGAAGCTGAAGCATAAGCAGTATTTTGCAGTGTGGCGATAAAAAGTGAACTTTGCAAGAAGGACTGGACATTTAGATTTTTTTTTACTGTGATATTACCCTCTGTTTTCAAATGCAGCTTAAAACTGTGTAATTATTATTATTGCTGCTCTATCAGAGTCAATTTAGCACAGAACATTTGACTGTGTATTAGTAATAATAACGGTAGTAGTAGTAGTAGTAGTAGTAGTAATAGCAGTTGTTGTTGTAATGTATAGTGACAGTAATAACAGTAGTAGTAGCAGAGGTAGTAATAGTATCTGTAGTAGCAGTAATAATAGCAGTAGGAGTAGTGGTAATAGTATCATTTGTTGCCATAGTAGCAGTAGCAGTAGTAGCATAGTAGCATTGGTCGTAATATTATCAGTAGAAGCCGTAGTATTGTATATCTTAATCCTTATCCTAATTCATCCTCAGCTCATTGTAGCATGTTGCTACTTTGTGTTATGTGTGTTTTTTTCTTTGCTGTACCTCTCCAGCCCCAAGTGCTTCTGGGTAATGCTTCAGATTACACCAGAGTGGCGGTGATGCTCATTGGCTCAGACACGTTTCCACCTCTCATGCAGACAGCGGGTTTCAGACGCGCACTGGAGTCACGGAAGCGCCCCCCCCCCCCCCCCCCCCCCCCCCCCCCCCCCCCCCCCACCCCCCCGCACTCCGGGGAATGCTGGAGGACTTCTGTCTCCACCCTGCAGTCAATGGGAGGGACCGGGGACATCGATATGGTCAGTGGCGTTGAAAACCCCCTTCCTGACCTTCCTGACGTGTGTGTGCATGTGTGAGTGTGTGCGTGTGTGTGTGAGTGTGCATGTGTGAGTGTGTGTGTGCGCGTCTGTATATGTGAGTGTGTGTGTGTGTGTGTGTGTATGTGTGTGTGTCTGTCTGTGTGTGTGTGTGTCTGGGTGTGTGAGTGTGTGTGTGTGTGTGTGTGAGTGTGCATGTGTGAGTGTGTGTGTGCGCGTCTGTATATGTGAGTGTGTGTGTGTGTGTGTGTATGTGTGTGTGTCTGTCTGTGTGTGTGTGTGTGGGTGTGTGAGTGTGTGAGTGTGTGTGTGTGCGTATGTGTGTGTGTGTCTTGCTGTTACAGCCCTCTTTTACGGAACCTTCTGGGATTTCCCTACAGGTGTGATTATTTGTGCAGGTCTGGTTTGTGGTCCCAACCGGACAATGTAACGTCTGGTCTGAGAAAGTGATGGGAGAAATGCAGTGGTAATTTATGTGCCAAAGACCCCCGGCCTTTATAACATTGTATAACAGTACGCTTCCAGCTGTACATGTTTGGTTTTGACAAGTTCTAAATCTGGCAACCCTGCAGGACCCGGAAGCAGCTGGCTGGCCTACATGTTAAACCTTCTCATGTTAAATCCTTTCATAAATCTGGCCTATAATGTGTCGTACCAAAACTAGGAGGGGAAAAAGTGTACCTGGAATCGAAGTTAATTAAAGTTTAGGTGGTAACAGTGCCCCCTCAACATTTTTTTTGGGCGCATGACGTCCGTGGTCAGGACGTAGTGGGCTTCCTGTGGAACGCGCTTCCTCTCTGCGTGGGCGGCGTTATGAAAGACTTCACCAGGAGCCAAGATCAAATCGTTCTCTATCGCACAAACGCAAGCACAGAAATGTTATGTAAATTTAATCCAAATTCCGTTTCACGTGTTTTCAAACTTCACTTCAAAGTTTCCACGTATCTGAACTAGAAGAAAAAAAAAAGTACAAAACTTGTATAACCAACATGTTTGGAGTTTTGTTTATTTAAAAAAAAAAGAAAATTACGTTAACCCTTTCTGTGCGCCAAACTCCTGAAATGAGAAAATTTGCCATCTTGTTCAAAAAAACACACACATGCCACGCATGGACACACACTTGCATGGACACACACACACACACTTCACACACAAACACACACACAAATGCACACACACTTGCACACGCTGCACACCAGGAAGCATCACCAGGCCGACGTTCTTTGAGGCGAACTGGTGGCGTCGAGGACGCTTAGCAGTGCACCCATTCAAAGGCAACAGCCCTTAGGATCTCCCCAAACAGAAGTCCTATGATGCCAATGTTACCGTGCTTAACTGAAAGAGGTCTGTGCAGAAAATAAATCCTAGCCCCACAATGCTAACACACTCTGACATTTGACATTGCGTAACTTGATATCCACTCTCTAATAGAATTACCCTGGATCGGGCCTAACTGCTCAGACCATTGAGGCGGGATTATTGGGATGAATTGAAAGATAATCCTGCGGCTATTTTAGCCGTGCTGCCATTGGCTTTTTGACTAATGTCGTTCTGCTGTTGGTTATGCAAAGGGCATTGCTGCGGTACCTAGTCCCAGAAGGGAAATACGCACACATTTAACCCCAGTTTGTTTTCAGGGCGAAAACAAACTGGGGTTCGAATACTCTAAATATGAATTTCAGTTCTAATTTATTTCAGCCCAATGTTGTTTCTCTCTGGAAATTTTTGTTGCATTGATTCTCACAGCTAAATGTAGCTTTAAAACATCTTAATGCTATAAAAACTGTATCTTAAGAAAAGGGTATATGCATGCTGCCACACGTGTGCATACATTAGTTCATGTTCAAAAACAAATATTTTTTAAACAAGTCATGTCTGTGAGATTTCTAACTCCATTGTTAGTGTTCAGAAGTTTTCGGGCCTGGTCTTTCGAAAGGGTGTGGTCTCCACGGAGGCTGAACCAATCAGACTCGGTTTGACTTGTCCTTTGCGTGCGATAGGCTGGGACAATGTCAGTGCGGTAACGTGCCACCATCCGAATGGATGTCGCTGGATGAGTTATAATACTATGGAAGGCCATGTCTCTCTGGAAGGTGAAAACAGCTATCAGGTTTGTGGAAAACTTAAAGCCCAGAATGCACTTCTGAATACTGATGAGGACTGAAAGGCGTGGATGTTCTAATCCTCTCTCTAATTTCGCACAGCTCCCCGACAAGCACGCTGTAGCTTCGCGGCCACAGTTGTAGTCGTACAAATTTTGGTTTAATTTTTCAGGTGGTTTCACTGAATGCTGTCAAGATAGGAAGGACAACAGAGGCCATTTTCTCCCCACCGTTTTCTACTTCCTCCCTCTCAGGGGCAGCTGGTATTCCATGGATCTTTGTGACATCACAATGCTGAGGGGGAAAGTGATTGGCACTCTGAGTCGCCAACATTCTGTCTGCTGGCCATTTTGTAAGTATGCACAGCCATGATGGCCCAACTGTAACAGTGAAATGGAGGACATCTCTTGTCACGTGTCCATAAGTGTACTTGTCTTTTGACAGCTGATAATGAATAAATAAAACCCTTGACCAAAAGGGTATGTTGATGCAAGATAAGGGTGTGTTAAGTGTTTATGGATCAGTCCTATTGACCTTGTTATTGTTATTATGCAAAATTCAAAAGGAAGTCTTCGACAATCTCTCAATTTCATCAGCTAGCAGCAATGGTATTTATTTAGATATTGTCTAAATAAAATGCCTTTTTGTTTCGATGTTTGTGTGGCTCTAAGATGCCATGTGGAGATTTTTATATTTTGTGCTTGTAGTGGATGCTCTTATCCAGAGAGACTTACACAGATTTTGTATTTTTACATGGCATACATTTACACAGCTGGATATAGATACGCAGGCAATATCAAGGCAATTTAGCTCAGATACATTGCTCAAGGGTACAATGGCAATGTCATATCTGGGGAATCTAACCCGCAACCTGTAGGTCACGCGCCCAGTTCCTTATCCATGATACCGTAATGCGGCCCGAATATAAAGCTCGAGGAATGATGTCATTCCCGCTGTGCCGCGCCCTTCGCCCTGCAGGCTGTGTCGCGGGACTCCTGTTTTTCTTTCATTCCGCAGAAGGAAGAGGCGACCTCGTGACGTGACGGTTAACCGCGGGACCAGTGTCATCGCGGGTTTAACCTCCAAAGACGCGTGACAGCCAATCCGAGCCTTTCAACTCCCGAAACGCCACAGCGAGCGCCCGCTGTTCTCCAGCCAGCGCGCCTCTCCTCAAACCTCTCTTCACAGGAAGGGAAAACGGGTGGTCAAAACGCTATTAACTTCGCTTCACAGGTAATTAACTTAGGCGGCCGAACGAGTGGTATTGCACACCGCGCACGTCCCTCGCGATATTAATAGATCGTCGACAGGAATAGAATGTTTACAGCGGTTGCCTTGGTGATTGTTTCCAGCGCAAAAACCGCCTACTCAACCATGCTCCGGTTACGCGTCCAATTTATTTTCCCCACTTAACTCGTTTAATGCCCCCGTTTTTTTTTCGACCCTCATCTTTTTTTTTTTTACTCTGTTGTGAGATGTGGGATGAAAGGAAGAGCGGTCCACAGCATCCCGGCTGATCATGTTGCCTTCATAAAATATTGGAAATAGTTTTGACAGCAAGCGTGTTCGTGTGTGCAATGCGCTGCAATAGGCTACACCTTGTGGCATATTTTATTTCAGTATATTACAGCATGTTACATTTCCATAAGGGGTTAGAGAAGAAGGTAGCCTATGGGGAAGATTTTTTTTTTAAGGGCTTCTTGCACCTGCTATTTCTGAGCAAAAAAAAAAAACAACATCCAAAAGAAGAAGTGCACAGTAAGACCATTTAGCCTCCTGTTTGGTGGAGGCCGTCGGTGTCCCATGTGACTCTCGCGTGCATGAGATACAGTCACCGTTTTGAAGTGGAGAAACGCCTTTTTTCCCAGCAGGCAGTGCATCCGTCGGGTCAGCTGTTCCCGTGTCGCGGCCGTCCGCTCGGGCCGAAGCGGCGCTTTCGTTCGGTCCGTCCGAGGGGGAATTTACACTCGCCGTTTAAAACCTAGGGTACAAGCAGTAGTTAAGACGAGTTAACTCTTAACTACTGCTTGTATTTTTGCATAGACTGCGTTGTTGCTGTTCTTGTTTGTGTTAGTGTTAATCAGTTTAACCTACATGGTCCAAGTTGAACTATGCGGTTGTTCCCTGCACTTGGACCGATACTTCTCTCTAGGGTCATACTTGTACTCTAGGTTTCGTCATACTTGTTCCTGGTTATGGTTATACACTTTGTTGTACGTCGCTCTGGATAAGAGCGTCTACCAAATGCCTGTAATGTAATGTAATGTAATGGTCCATACGAGGGGGAATTTACACTCGCCGTTTAAAGCCGATTGATCAGGAGCACCGAGCTGCTGGGAGACGCCTGCGGCAGCTCCGGTGGCGGCGCATCGGAGGGACTTTGTCCCGAACAACGCCGTCGTCCTCAGCTCGGGGCGACATAGCTCAGGAGGTAAGACCGATTGTCTGGCAGTCGGAGGGTTGCCGGTTCAAACCCCGCCCTGGGCGTGTCGAAGTGTCCTTGAGCAAGACACCTAACCCCTAACTGCTCTGGCGAATGAGAGGCATCAATTGTAAAGTGCTTTGGATAAAAGCGCTATATAAATGCAGTCCATTTACCATTAGCTCATCGAACGCGCACAATCGTGATTAATTTCTTACGGCGGAAGCTGGCGGTGATGCAAAAAGGCTGTGGCGCGTGACTGGATTTAGACAAAAAAATAATAATAAAAAAAAGATCTAGTTATTATTTTTCATTTAGACCTGCTCCCCTCAATTTGGCGAGTTTTAGTGCACTGGAAATTAATACGTGTATAGTGTCAATTTTTTTTTGGGTCAGATTTGAGAAGGCCGAAATTGTTTTTTCCTGAAATTGGTCACCGTAGATTATTTTGTGTACCCCCAAAAAGTGTGATAAAAGCAGGACTGAGAGAAATAGAAAATCAATTAGGGATATCCACCCCAGCGGCTGAGTAGAACAGAGCGAAAAGATGCAGGTTCATGCCGGTTCTCTGAACAATATGGCGTTGTTTGTTTTTTAAACAATCAAGCAGAGGTCACGGTTACCTTGTGGATTATGGTCTGGGTAAATACGGGCCTTGTCTGGTGTTTCTTTTATCTCATTATTGGATGCATTGGTACTCATCTTTCCCTCTGAACAGAAATTAAACCCACATCTTTTCTTTCCCTCCCTTTTTATTTTTTACTGAATTATTTTTTTGTGTGAAGCAGTTCTCATCTTCCATTCGCCAGCCCTCTTGTGGAAGCAGTTGATTGGTTATTCATTTTCTTGGGTGGCGGGAGACCCCTGATAGCATCAGCCATCATTAATCAAAGGTTTTAGTGCAGCCATTGTGTGCGTGCGTGCGTGTGTGTGTGAGTGAGTGTGAGCGTGCGCATGTGTGTTCGTACACGCAGATGAGAGTGTGCAAGTATTGTCGAGCGTGTGTTTGTGTGTGCATGTGTTTGCATGTGCGTTTATGTGTTCGTTTGTCGTTTGCCTGTGTTTGTGCCTGTGTACGTATTTGTGTGTGTTCACTGTCTGTGTCCTTTTTTCTGAATGTCTGCGTGAATATTGGCATACATGCATGTATGTGTGTATGTGCCTGTAGAACTGTGTGTGTGGGCGTTAAATGGGGAACATGGATGTGGAAGCAGCTCATACGATTGGTTTAATGCATAAGAGGAGAACGGAATGCGTTGGTTTTTAAATGCACATCTTTAATCTAATGTTCAAGCCTGTCAGTCTTTATACAGCAGGAATAGACCCCTGTAGGCTCATCCAGTGTGTATTATTATTATTATCAGTTTTTCTTTTTAAAAACAGAGAGTATTGCAGACATCAAAGATCGGAATTAGCACACAGGGACTGCAGTGCCTTTAGACACGAGCTAGAGACGACGGAAATCGGAAAGCGCTGTGGTTGATTTTGTGAGTGACGGCCAAACACCATCACCTTTAAAAAAAAAAAAAAAAAAAAAATAAAAAAAAAGAAAGCTTAGCGTCTCGTGGAATTCGCACGACGTTGACGGATCAGTCGGAGTAATAAAGGCCCGGGTTCTGGGTCGTGATTGGATGCCGCTAACACTGTGCAGGAATCAATGAGTCACCCGCAATTAGCCTAAACGCGGTCGGGAAAAAAAAAAAAAACTGCACTCCAGCGGAGCGAAAAGGGACCGGAGGGCACGGAGACATTTAAATAAACTCGTGCCCTTTTTTCGAGAGCTTAGCGCCGGGAGTGATGGGCTATTCAGCTTCATTAGGACATATCGATACCTGCCGGCGCCGAATCCTTCCATCTCCTAGCAACGTGGCGGCGAACGTGGCCTTTTAGGCGGCGTCGTGGATTTGCTCGCCGTCGTCCCGGGCAACGGGGGGCCGAAAGGATGTGCCCCTGCCCGCCTCCCGCCTCACGCCCCCGCCCATGTGCACACGGGCTAACCGATCGACCCCCAGATGGGTTTTTTATTTTTTCGGGCATCAGATTTAATCATCGATCAAATTTTATTTGTATGGCGTATTTTACAGCGGTTGTCGCAGTGCGCTTCACAGACACTCCCTGGCCTAAACCCCCACAGGAGCAGCCTAAGGCAACAGTGGCAAGGAAAAACTCCCTGTGGCAGATGGGAGAAACCTCGGAAGGAACCAGGCTCAAGGGGGAAACCCATCCTCCTCTGGTCGGCTCAGGGTGCCGACTGGTGACCACCATGTCAGTTTTACAGAGTTTATGATGGATGAAAGCGCTATATAAATGCAGTCCATGATGTGGCTCAGATGATGGGCGGGGCCAAGGGTGGCGGTGGTGGGGGAGCATCGAGAGAAGATGATGATGAGGAAATGCGAAATGGAAACAATGTGCGTGCGAGCGAGAAAAAAAAAAACGTTAATAAACGCGACTAGCCCTGCAGAGATGGCGTTCGCGTCTGGAACGGCAGCTGACAGTGCCGTGGGAAGCTTCTAGAAACAAGACCAGGTCAAAACCTAGTATATGGCTGGACCGGCGACCAATGGTGCAACTTCACAACTCGGCTGACCAATGGTGCAACTTCGTCACTCACTCAGTCACTCAGTCAGTCACAGATATTCGCGTTTGTAGGGCTGGCCCCACTGTTGCGGTCCAGCCAAAACGCTACACTTGTGCTTTTGGGATAACCAGCGCCAAGCGAAAGGACCCCAGCCAAGGACCCCAGGTGAATGCGGTAAGAAGACACATCTCCCAAGTCTCCTCCCTTTTCGTCAGATTCTGTTTGCATATTATTTGTTGATAAAAAATTAAAAATAATAATTGCGAGTTTAAATCTGTCGAGTCTTCTCTCTCACACCCCCACCTATATTAAGCACAGAGAAATCTTTTGATTTGTGTCTAAACTCTCAAATTTCATCTCTGGCTGATCAAAGCAGGCCTATACACCGATGTTTTTTTTCCTTCTTTTTTCCATGCAGCCATTACAAAGAGAATTATTATGTAACTTTGATCTGCTGATTTTCAGTTTTTTTCTTGTTTCTTTCACCTGTCCGTTTCTTTGTTTCTTATTAATTAATTATTTTTTTCTTATTCTTATTTAAATTCTATTCCTCAACTGATGCATCTATGCTTTTGGATTCTTCTAATTCGTGGAATAATAATCATACAATTTCTACATTTGGCTTAGATTGCTGCTGCTGCTACTGTTATCACCAATACTGCTGAAAATGGCAGGCTGCAAGGATTAGCTTAATCAAAAAATTGTTATTTGATAATTAATCCATGGCAATCATCAAGCAATGTTTGAATGATGTTAATTAGGTTTAATTTTTTTTTAAACACTTTTTAAATGCACAATGTGTTCACCAAAGGTAATTTTGGTAAACAAATCATAAACATCTGGTGTTGCAATGTGGTTCTTTCTGCAGCAGCTTACCTGAGCTGCACCTGAGCCCACCTGAGCTCTTAAAAGGAAGAGGCGTGGATTTAGGATTGAAAGTAGATGTAGAAGGCAACATGACAGATAAAAAAAAAAAAAAAAAACAAAACCAATTTTACTGTTTGCATGGTAAGTAGTGCATTTGTGCTTTTGTATTTGGACAGTGGGAGAAGTCTGTGCTGTCATCTACAAAGGTAAGCACTTGCTTGCCATTGCTATCGGGCTAAAGGAAGAATAACAACCAGTATTGTGTCGCAGTTTCAAAGTGGCACATTTTAAGCAAAATCTGAGAAATTCCGTATTGAATGGCGCCGTGTTGAAACTCACTGTAATTTTAACGATTAACTGTAAATCGTGAAGCGCAATAAGAACAGACAACTGATTAAGCAGTGCTTATAAAAATCAGCAGAATCCAATAAAATGCACCCAGTAATTGAACAAATGGTAGAAATCAATCAACTAAACTGAGAGCCCTACTGAAAACAGTAGTGTGCTAATCTGGCAGGGTGGCAGTTCTGTTGAGGTGGTCCAAAGTATTGATCGTAGATGTGACTTTGGGTCCGCCATTGCTGTGACTGACCAGGATGGTTCGCTCCTCCTACACACAGGGGTGTGGGGTTTCCACCCAATCCCGTCCTAGCCTGGGACGTCCCCGAATTTCAGCCGAAATCGATGCATCCCAGGCTGTTTTGGGAGGTGTTTCAGTGCCGTTCAGTCTTTTGCAAGTTTTTGCATTTGAAACATTGCAAATGTGATTAATTGGCTATATAAATTTAAATAGAATCAAATGATAAACTCTCTACATTGTGCCTGCCTGGTCAACAGTCAGTGCCCTTCACCCCAGCCTGAATTTTATACACTGTACGTAGAATCCAGGCTGTATCCCATATTTGACAACCCCACAGAGGTGCAACAGAAGGATCTGTAACGTCAGTCTCACCTGATTGGCTGGAGGCTCTACACTCCTGGTCCCAAGGCCTAAGCTGACTGCGTATTGGAAGGAAGCCACAAAGGCCAGTGCACTCAGTGGGCCTGTATGTGCGGAGTCTGAGATCCTTGATGTACAGATAAATTCCCTTTCTGCTTTGCCATGGATCTCCTTCCTCTACTGCCTCTGTCTGTCTGTGCATCTATCTGTCCATCTCTCTCTTTCTCTCATCTGTCAATCTCTCTTTCTCCATCTGTCCATCTCTCTCTCTCTCTCTTATTCTATCCATCTCTTGCTCCCATCTATTCATGTCTCTCTCTCTCTTCATCTGTCTGTCTCTCTCCCCCATCTGTCTGTCTCTCTCTCCCCATCTGTCCATCTCTCCCTTTTCATCTGTCCGTCTGTCTCTCTCCACCTGTCCGTTTGTCCACCTCTCCCTTGCACCCCCCCCCCCCCCTTTCAGCCTGAGACAGAATGAAGCCCCCCCCCCCCCCCCCCCCCAGTCAGGCAGAAGGCCATTACCGCAAGCCTTTTCTTCATCTTAACTACGGCACTTAGGCCGGCATCAGCATTAATCAGCGAGCGGGGAGCGGCTGGAGGATAAGTGGGACTCGGAGCGGGCCTGATATTCTGATAAAGTACACAACGTGCCTGGAAACGCGGTTACCTGCTTCATTAGCCTCCAGCAGAAACGATGAATCACCGTACGGCGGCCATCTTGCCCCCTGAGCGGACAAAGATGTGACTCGTACGCACAGGCGTGTGCCGCAAATTTGTCACATGACAAATGGTCCAGATTTCTTTTAATCTTTAGACAAAGTTGTTTTTTTTCTTTCGTTCATGTACATTTTATTTATACACATAGATATTCTCTGTGTTGAATCAACTCTGACGGAGTTTATACAAATGCAATTGGGAATATGTGTCTGTATTGCCCTCGTATACACACTGTTTTGCCGAGTATGGCTGTGCAAGTCTGACAAAGCCATCAGTCAATTCGGTCCAGTGGTTGTACATGACCACAGTAACCCTGGGGAATTAGTTCTGTTCATTGGCTTCTCGTGACTGCAGCCCTGTTCTGTCAACTCGGCCCATTGGCTGGGGACCTAGTCAATCAACCCCGTGCCCGTCGGCTTCCTGTGACCTGAGCTGTAGTTCATCAACTGTGTCTATTGGCTGAGGCCTTGTCAGTTGGTTCCCTGTGACCGGGGCTTAATCAATCAACTGTGTCCATTGGCTAGACCCCTTTCAGTTGGTTCCTTGTGACCGGGGCTTAATCAATCAACTGTGACCATTGGCTAGAGCCCTTGTCAGTTGGCTCCCTGTGACCAAGGCTTAATCAATCAACTGTGTCCATTGGCTGAAGCCTTTGTCAATCAAGTCTGTCCGTTGGGTCCATGTGGCTGGAGACTGAATTATTGAATTCTGAGCTGTGTTTCCATGGCAATTATGAAGCCAAAGCATGCATCTCACTCCACAAAATGACAGAACGTAAAAAAAATAAATATATACATTAGATAATTCTTGTCAGTTTGGAAGCGAACAAACAAGGTAGCCAAAGCAAAGAAACAGAGTCACTGAATAACTGTAAACTGGGCGGACCTCAGCCTCTACTGATTTGCAAGCCTCAAGTCTTTTTTTGTTTCGGCACAGAAAATCACTTCCTATTTTCAGTCTCTTGTTAATCTTGTTCAATTTAAGTGCTCTGTGCGTCCCACTTACCCGTTTCTCTAAATCAATTTCAGACAATATTGGGGCCATTTATGGTCTGACAAGTCTTGTAAACTGTAATGAGTTTCCTACACCACTTTTCCCACAAAACGCTGTCGCACTTAGGGAAAGATGTAAATGCAATCTCGGAGAACAATCTCGGAGATGAAAGAAGCGAAGAGCCCGTTGTGTTGCGGTGCTGTGAGTCGCTTGTTTCATTATGCCATACTGGAGGTCAAAGGTCAGAGGTCAGATGGCACTAACCACGGTGGCACTTGCATGCAGTTTTTTGCGCATGTTAGAAAAAAGCCTCAAGGTTCTTCCTCAACCCAAGAGTCCGAAGTGTGGGTAGGACTATTTTTTTTTTTTTTTGTTTTTTTGCAACAAAATGGAGACCTTTTTATAATGCAGCCTGGCGTGGTCATTCAGCCCAGCTCTGGAAGCACATTGCGCTAATTTAAAGTAGCGAAAACCTCGCTGCGCTTACGCGTTCGGTAAATCAAAACCAGTTCTTGCCAAGGCACGATGCGTTTCTTCAAATGTTTTTTTTTCTTCTTTGCTTTTTTCCTTTTTTTCAGGAACCGATTCAATTTTCAGAGTTTGTGTGAGCTCACAGAATGTGGGTTTTATCCCCCACACCCCCCCCCCCCCCAGTCTCTATCTCAGCTGATGCTTAGAAACAAAAAGGGAATTAATGGCATCTTTAATAATAAATAAAAAACCAAGAAAAGGATCGAGGCCCCTTGCCTGATCAAAGTCGTAAGCGCTCTGTCCTTAATTACCAGCAGCTTCCAGCTGAAAGTTTGAAATGCTTCCATTTCTTAGGGAAGGTTTTTCATTATTTTCAGAAAACTGCTGACCTCGATGGAGCGCGGCGCTGGAAAAAAAAGTGGGACTCACAGAATGAAATTCATTACTCAAACTTATGAATTTTTTTGAGGGATTGAGATTGAGTCGAAGCTTTAGCTTTTTTTTTTTCCGAGGGAAATCAGAAACTATGTCACGGCTGCTTCCAGCTCCCAAGTGCCCATCACAGATCATCCAATCCCTATGGCAGCCATTTTGTATAAAGAATTCTGACTCAGTGCTAGGAGCTTGATATATATATGTGAACCATATACACAAACATCCATATGTATATATGCCCTACATGGCCAAAAGATGAACCCTGACATCCAACATCACATCCAAAATTATTGGCATTAATGGGGTTGGGTCCACCTTTTGCTGCTATAACAACCTCCACTCTTCTGGGAAGGCTTTATAGTAGATGTTGGAGCATTGCTGCAGAGATTGGCTTCCATTCAGCCAGAAGAGCATCAGTGTGAGGTGTCGGGCACTGATTGGGCGATTAGGCCTGGCTCTCAGTTGGCTTTCCAATTGATCCCTAAGGTGTTGGATGGGGTTGAGGTCAGGGCTCTGTGCAGGCCAGTCAAGTTCTTCCACACTGTTCTCGACAAACCCATTTCTATATGGACCTCGCTGTGTGCCTGGGGTCATTGTCATGCTGAAACAGGAAAAAGGGCCTTCCCCAAACTGTTAGGGAAGAACAAAATTGTCTAGAATGTGATTGTATGCAGTAGCATTAAGATTAGCCTTTCCTGGAACTAAAGGGCCTAGCCCGAACCATGAAAAACAGCCCCAGACCAAGGGGCGTCCAGATACTTTTGGTCATATAGTGTACATACATGCACATACACACACACACACATATACACACACCCACAGAAAGTGACGGTGAAGGTCTAACGCAGTACACCAGACCAGGATGATATGCGAAATGTAATGTATGGCTGTAATTTTTCGCGAACTCAGAAACAGTAGCTCATATACAGCTGCACAGTGCAGTGAGGCCCAGTTTACCGAGCGAGGATTTCTCCTCTTCACCTCCTCCTCCTCCACTTGTCATTGCGCTGGAGGAGTTATTCGCTGGGTATTTTTTTTTCTTCTTCTTCGTAAATGATGAGTCAGCGTCAGCTTCAAGTGATTTAATTTGTTCCACACTTTCATTGATTTTTTTTCCCCCCCCACACCCCCCACTCCCCCCCTCCCTCCCCTTCCCCTCCCCTCCCCTCCCTCCCCTCCCCTACCCTCCTACAGCCAAAGTAGAACCTGTTTTCCTTCATACCCTTCCCGATTTTTCTGAGCGCGCTCAGTGAGCTCCTTCGTTTTCGGGGCTCGGACGCAGAGCGAAGGTTAGGCCCGACCGGCCCGGCCCGGCGGCGCCGCCAGATTGCCAGGAGGCCGCGTTGGCATCGCGCTGGCCTGATGCCGGTCCATAGATGCGGGTGAAAATCAGATATATAAATCCATAAATACCCCCCCCCCCCCCCCCCACCCCAAACAGGAAGGGGGGAGGATGGCAGGGCTCGGAGAGGGGGGAGGACAGCAGGACTTGGAGAGGGAAAGGAGGATGGCAGGGCTCGGAGAGGGGGGAGGACAGCAGGGCTTGGAGAGGGAAAGGAGGATGGCAGGGCTCGGAGAGGGAAGGGAGGACAGCAGGGCTTGGAGAGGGAAAGGAGGATGGCAGGGCTCGGAGAGGGAAGGGAGGATGGCAGGGCTAGGAGTGGGAAGGGAGGATGGCAGGGCTAGGAGTGGGAAGGGAGGATGGCAGGACTCGGAGAGGGAAGGGACAGGAAGGCTCCCTCGGAAGATTCATCTGGCCCTCAGAGGCTCCATTACTCAGGCTCGTCACCTGCGGGCTGCACACCTGTAGGCCCCGGGGCTGTACGTCTCCCGCTGTCCTGCCGCTGTTTACACTATCGCCCAGATCAGAGCGATTCACCATGAACCTGCGCCTCACCTGTCTTTCTGTGTGTGTGTGAGTGTCTGTGTGTGTGTGTGTGTGTGTGTGTGTGTGTGTGTGCGATCTGTATGTCTGTGTGTGTGTGCGCGTTAGTGTGTGTATGTGTGTGCGTGTGCGTGTGTGTCTGTGCGTGTGTGTGTGTGTGTGTGTGCGCGTGTGTGTGTGTGTGTGTGCATGTGTGTGTGTGATGGGGGTTAATGTACAGTCACACGGTGAAAGCCCTTTCTCTACAGACCGGGAGCGAGCCTCCTCGTGTACTGAGTCTGTGAACTGTCTGTGAACTACATCACCTGGGGATTTATCCCTGGGGGGGAAAAAATATTAATATTAAAAAGGAGGTGGCTGCCCTACACTAGCAGGCCTTTTGGGGGGCTGTGGTCACACTGAACCACCCCCCCCCTTCAAGCACCCTCTAAGAGCACACTTACTCCTCCCATAATGCACTGCAGTGCTGATGCAGCCGGTGTCAGCAATTCAGATTTGTCACCAGTAGCGTGTGTGTGTCGGGGGGGTAGATGGGGGAGGGGGGAGGGGGGGGAACAATCTCTCCTCTACCCCCATTAATCCCGTCTTCTTCTCCTTCTTGTACAGGAGAGAAACAGGTGAATATTTCAGGGCAGAGCAGCTCGGGGAGAGAGAGAGAGAGAGAGAGAGAGAGAGAGAGAAATGAACAGCTCTTGCGACGGCCCCCGGCTTCGCGTTCAGAATGGATGGCTGTGGAAAGCCAAGCCTTGTCTCGTAGAGTGTAAAGAATGCCCCCCCCCCCAAGCCCCAAGCCTCCTTCACCCCCCCCCCCCCCCCCCCCCCCCCCCCCCCGCCCCCCCGTCCCAGCTGCTCCCCCAGGACCTTCTGTCCCGTTATTTATGGATTCGACGCCACCGCCACCGCCGCCGCCACCGGCCCGCCACCGGGCAGGAGCGCGTGCCAAGGGAACACGGACACTTTTCGGCTCGCCCAAACGAGCCACCCGGGCGGGCCCCAGGGGGGGGCGGAGAGATGGACGGCCATGTTTTGACTTTTGACGTCAGGTGCCACGCCCTCCAGGAAGAGAGTGAGCTATGATTGTCCTGTCCTTGTTCGGTTTATCCAATATATAAGGGGTGGGGGGGGGGGGAGGCAGGGGGGGAGGCCAAAAGCAAAAATAGCCACGAGGACTGAGTCAGCCTTCTGCATGTTTCTCTGTCAGTTTTGCAGGCGGCCATTTTGAAATGAAGACCTTTCAACATGCTAGTCAACAGGAGACCTTCTTCTCTTTAAAAAAAATAAATAAATAAAATTCTGCATCTATTAAATACATGTAACTGTCATTAAAATATCTTCAGTTCATGTTGAAGTAAGGGTGGCTGCTCAGTTCTTGGAGGGCTGTATTGCGCGCAGGTTTTCTGTTTATATCGATTACCCTCTGCACAGTTATTAGCTAATTAGCTAATTGTCAACCAAATTTCAGACCACGGTGAAATTATTCAAACAGAGACACAAACTCTTCAGCTGTCATTCATGAGCTTATCGGGAAATATAGATGAAGTGTGACTTTGTGATTGAGCTAACAAAATTAGAGCTGAGAGCAGGTGTTGGCATGAAATCTCTTGACTGAGGATTTTGTCCTTTCCATCAGGTGTTTTATTTACCTCATGTGCTTGTGATTTGGAGATTCGGGCCCAGTTCTTGCCTCGCCTGCCCTGACCACCCAGCCCTTGCCTCCTTCCGCAAGCCGAAAAAAAAAATATTCGAAAATGAACGGCGATAGTGTTTCCCGACAGCTTTGGAACCTCGCTCTTCCCAACAACAACCGTTTAGCCACAGGTCTCAATGTGGCGCTGGGCTGCGTTCGAGCAGCAGGCCCTGCCAGCAAACTCCCTCTACTGTCGTCACGGTTACAGAGACCTCGACCTCTTCCACCCGTTACGCCCCCCCCCGCCCCCCCACCACCCCCCACCCCACCACCACCAGCCCACAAGAGTGAGGGGTGGGGTGGGGGGGGTTGGGCGGGAAATGCATTCAGTGCCGCTTCAGCTTTCAATTACCTCCACCCCCCCCCCCCCCCCTTCACCCCGTCTAATCTGTAATTATATCTTCGCTCGCCAAAAGGGTTCAGCGGCGGTAAGCAGCACCATCTGTTTATGAAAGGAGACGCGTGGAAAAAGCCATTACACCTGGCCCCTGCTCACGATGCCGCCGCCCCGCCGCTCGCACCGTCCCGCCCCCCCCTCGCCCCCCCCCCCCCTCCTCACCGCTCCCCCCAACCCTCGCGCGTCTCCACCTCCTTTCTCTCCTCTTAATTGTGATGCACATTCTTTATTTCTTTCTTTCTTTCATTTATTTATTTCGTTTTTTGTGTTTATTTCTTTTTGCGGGAGCTTGTTGAGAAAGATCCGGACCGTACTCCGCCCTGTCTGACGGGTAATGGCTTTCTGTTCATCCCGAAACGTGACCCAGGGTGTCAGGAGTCTCTCTTCTCTTCCTGGGAGGGCTGGGAGCAAGGCCAGGCAGATGCCCTGTGGTGATGTCACGCTTCAGGTAAGTCCTGTGCTGGTGTTGAACCAGTTTAGGACTCTGTGGTTCTGTTATCTAAAACCTGTGCTTGGATTGAACCAGATCAGTGCTCTGTGGTTCTGTTATCTAAAACCTGTGCTCTGATTGAACCAATTCAGTGCTCTGTGGTTCTGTTATCTAAAACCTGTGCTTGGATTGAACCAGTTCAGTGCTCTGTGGTTCTTTTATCTGAAACCTGTGCTGGGATTTAACTGGTGCAGGACTCTGGTTTTGTTATCTAAGAGATCTATGATGTACAGATGAAGACAAAGATACAATATCGTTTGTCAAGCACACAGTAACTTAGTATTTTAAGTCATTACAAGACTAAAACACTCGTTATGACAGGCTTGTAATGAACAGATAGTAGACTGCTGTAGTACTGAACCCCCCCCCCCCCCCCCACCCGCCCCCCCCCCCCCCCCCCCCACGATGACTGTATTTGGGACTTGGCACGCGGGTGGCACGGCTTTGAAGGGCCCCCAATCCACGTGCCAGGGGGCAGGTGGTGCCAAGTGGCTGAGACGCTGGGCTCCGACTCTTCCCCTTTTGATGCCATCTCCTCCGGGTATTGATTTCGTCTGGGAGCCTGAGGGGAGAGGGACGGTGTGTTTTTGCGCCTCGACCCGACCCGACCTGACCCGACAAGGCGAAAGGGGCGGAGAGACAGGAAGCTTCGCCCGCGGACGGATCGATGGCGCTGGCGAGGTGGACAGAGGTGAACCCTTGCTTTTCAACCTAACCACAACTTAGGACAAAGCAGAGGAGGGAAAAATTAGTTTATTTATTTATTTATTTGTTTATTTATTTATTTATTTGTTTGTTTGTTTGTTTGTTTTTGGGTTGTTTATTGATCACAGAACCCTGTGAAAGATCTTTCCAAACAAAAGAACAACCCCCCCCCCCCCCCCCAGCCCCAGCCCCATTGGTGTCCTTGAGAGCGATGAATACGGTTTGGCGAGGACTCAGACGACATTTGATCTTAACGTCAGCTCACACTAAAACGCAGGGTTTCGCTCTTTCATCACAAAAAAACAGTTCGGCGAGTGCAGCTCTGGCGCTAATTGACCTCGCCAAACTTTATTTGCATCGAAAGAAAAGCGACGCTCACGTTCACCTGAGACATGATTGAAGGGGGAAACATTGACTGAATGTGGGACCTTAATTTCGTACAGCGGTGCTTTGAGAGCTCGGTGCTGAACTCGACACAAAGGCCAAAAGCGAAAAAAAAATCACCTCCGAAAACGCACATGGGCCCCTCTTCCTGTCCCGCGTCGTCTTCGAACCGTTCGCTCCCGGGAAGCGACGTCGTTTCCCCTCCGTTTTAACGACGTCACAGGGGTTCAGCCGACGATGACTTTTAGGTCTTCCTCAGCCGCCGTTCTCAGAGGCGAGAAACAAGCGCCTGTAACGCTTTCGGGGGAAGATCAGACAGCCCTGACGGGACCGCCCCGAAGCGATCCATCTGCCTTCGTTCAGTTTGCTGTTTTTTTCCTTCTCTCGTTTCTCTTTTCTTTTCCGTTGAGGTGAGTCGGTGCTGCAGCAGTGTGCATGGGGGGTTTTGCGTGTACGTGTGCTGTGCGTGTGGTTTAGCTGAATGTTCAGGCTCATACAAGCTCCCTCCCACACTAACCCCCAAACCCCCCAAAAGAACCCCCCCCCCACTCCGCCAACTTTCAACCCCAAGCAGCAGTGACGCCTATGCACAGTGCTGAAGTCCAGAACCCCCCCGCTCCCCCCCCCCCCCAAAAGCCCAAAACAAACAATAAACTTAATCAAAGATGTAAACACCAACACTCTAGAAACCATATCAGTTCCTCCAGTCACTGGCTTTCAAACATCTAAAAAAAAAAAAAGGGGCCATATAGCAGTGATAATCAGAAAGCCAGTGACAGTGATATAACAGGACAGTCGTGATGTCACCTTAGTCATGATAAAAACAGAGAGAAGCTCGACCTATCACGGCAGTACATTTGTAACAACCGAGACAACAACGCTGATGGTGATTGGTGGATACTTCCTGGCGATACATCAGAGTTCCGAGCAGGAATGTGCCAGGAGGCGGCCACAAAGTGTCCACCAATCACCATCAACGTTCCATTTGTTGTTGCCAACGTAACCTGTGATCAGTGGAGTTCCTTCATTTTTTTCCCCCCTAAAGTGACATTATGTCCATCCTGTCCTGATTTTATTGTCCCTGAGCCTATGAGGAGGGGGAGGGGGGGGGAGATAAAAGGCAATGTCGTCCGTCATCTATCATGTGACAGGCGCTCTTTTGTCTCCACGGTTACGGGGGAAATATATCGGGTGGCATTTCAGCCCATCGTCCTGAAGCATCATCGCCTCGCCAGGGGAGAGAGGGGCGGGATTAATCACCTTGCGCCGTGCGGATGGTTCTGTCGCCACCCCTTTACCTGTGAGGCCCCCCCCCCCCCTTCTGGGGAAAAAGAGCAGAGAGGGGGGGGGGCGGGGGGGAGGGGGGGAGGGGGGTGTTGGGGGGTTGATAAACCTCACATGGGGTCACACAAATCTTCCTAAAGGTGGCGCCCTTCAAACCCCTACCCCCTCCGTATAGGTGCTTTTCCAAACAGACACTTGCATGCTAAACCAGTTCTCTTTATGCTTTCCATTTTTTTCCCCATGATGAGGATCAACTACCTTGTTATTATGTTATCTACAAGAAAGCTCCCTTCTGTAAACTACAGAACAAGTGTGTAATGTGCTCATGCACACACACATATACATACGCACACACGCGCACCCACTCACCCACCCCCCGACACACACACCACGCACACACACACACGCACACACACGCACACTCCTTTCCCCTTTACAACTCCTGGCACATTTGAGGTTGATGCGGTAGCTGCACCGGTGTCACCTTAGCTTAATCACAACAATGTTTGTCCCTTTTAGCAGTGGTGAGATCACAGACATGTGATTGGAATGTTCCTAACTTAACACATAAATTCCAATGCTGATGTCACAATCACTACTGGTTAACTGAAAGCAGTGGAGTTCTAAAATGCTGACATAGAATGTTGAAGAAACATTCCAAACCCCCCCACTCTTCAAAGGGTGAAATCCTAACCCAATTCTCCAGCCCAATTACTTAAGAGAGGAAGGGAAACGGAGAATTAGAGAGAGGAGAGGGTAAAGCTCATCCTAATTACCATGATATGAGCAGCCACACTTGCTGGATTTTGTCTCTCTCTCTTCTCACCCTCTCTTGTTCACACACACACACACACACACACACACACACACACGCACACCCTCAAACATCTCTCTGTCTTTTAATGTCTCCTGGTACCTCCCCTCCCCTCCCCCCCCCCCCCCCCTCCCCCTCCCCCCACAGTTTTTTGGCTGAGGATGACAGAAGCAAAATCAACACCCCTTGTACGGCTTTATTTCACAGTGTTGCTCTCAGGAGACGGAGCTAAATTTACCAGCCCCGGGATCTGACGAATCCAGGCAGCGAATCCAAATTATCAGCCCTGCACCCGAAAACCACACAGCCCTGCACCCCTAGAACCATAGAGCGCCCAAATTACCAGCCCTGCACCCTACACGAGTAACCTGGAATAATCACACCCTTATTCTGTTCATTTTATTTTTAATCCCTCAATCCTTTTTAAACCCAACATTGTTTTTTTTTTCCTTTTCCTTAAGACATTTTTCGTAAAGTTTTTAATCAAGCAGTGTTCTGTCCTATAGGCAAGTGTCTCTTGCCTATAAATAAATGTATGTATGTATGTATGTATGTTGAGGAACTGTCAGGTAAAAAAAAAAACCTTCGCCTGGTGCTGGAACAGGAATGACATCTCGCCCAATTTAAGTGTCACCTCATTAATGGTGCTTTCACACATATCAACAGCGCTGAAATGTGCCTCCACCTCTGCTCAGAAATGTGGAGGCTGGGGGGGGGAAAACCGAACAAACTGGGAATAGAATGTGAATCGTTGCCGTCTTTATATTTATTTTCACAACAAGAGGCACTTCAAAAAATAAAAATAAAATAAAAGTGAAACTTGAACAGATTGGGAATAAAATTATCCATCCATCCATCCATCCATCCATCCATCCATCCATTCTCAAGCCGCTTAGTCCAGGTCAGGGTCGTGGTGGAATAGAACAATTACAAAAAAAAAAAATTCTACC
>CM045886.1:3797500-3937500 GCA_025169545.1 Anguilla japonica
TATCATTATTATTATTATTATTATTATTGTAATTATCGTGGTTATTATCATTGTAATTAACGTTGTATTTATCATTGTAATTATTATTATCATTATCATTATTATTATTATTATTATTATTATTATTATTATTTATTATCATCTGGAGCACCTGAAGCACATCTCCCGCCACAGATCATGGGCTGGGCTCCCATTTTGGGAGCCCGCTGAGGAGTGTCAGGGTGACCCGTGGCTGGCGGGACGTTTGGTGACGCACGCTGTGCCCCGCTCAGTCCTGCCGCTGTCCTGGCAGCGGAATGTTCCGGAGCGCTGGCGAGAGTGAGTCATAAAAACCACAGAACCTCCCCTTTTCTATTCTTTACTTTCCCCACCTGTAAAAATCGCTTACAACTCCCCTCCCTCCCCGCTTTTTTTGTTTTGTTTTTAGAAACCTAACTATATATGATGATGATGATAATGATGATAATACTTTATTGTCAGACCAGGTCTGAAATTTTTCTTGCATCACAGCAGCTGCATTTGCAACATCACAGAAAAGACAAAAAATTAAGACAAGAAACAAAGATACATACATTTAACATAACATTACAATCACAGAAGACAATATTCAAGGCCCTTCAACGTACATTTAATCTGGGATTAAGCTCCATATGTAATTTTAGGATTGACTGGTGTACAAAAATTGAGTGCTTCAGTCTAACCCTATTAAATCGTGGAACCCTGTATGAATGAATTTTTATTATTGTGTCATGCATCACATGGATGCCCAGCCCACATGGGCTTATATGACACCAACATTTTACATATAACAGATCTAGAGTAAATCCTAGACCTATTAAAATGCTACAGACACATATCTGGTACATATACCCTGTACACAAGCATATAGTCTCCATAATCAACCCTTCTTATCTTCTTTTCCAAGTTTTTTTTTTGCACCATATTCAAAATCATTTCATACATAATAACACCTCATTAGAGACTAAACAAACAATCCATCTTGCCTTCTTTTCCAGGCTTTTGAAACAAAGTTAGCCATTTTAAAAACGTCAAACTTAAATAGCCCTGTATCTCCGGTTTGATGGTATATCCTTCCATCCATCCATTATCTATACCCGCTTATCTGGGGAAGGGTCACAGGGGTGCTGGAGCCTATCCAGCGTGCATTGGGGGGAGAGATAAACTATATATATATATAACTGCATGCAGCGTACTATGAAAAACATACCCTGTCAATCGACCCTCCAACAAAGTAAAATTATTTAAAGATGATTGAAGCCTACCAGAAATTAAGTCTTAACTGGCTCTCATATTGGTGGGAGAGGAACTCTCATTGATTGATAAATGGAGATTTTTCAAGAGGTTGTATTCAAGGAACAGAATAATCATAAATATGTTTTTTGGATGTCCCTCCCTTCTTATTTCTGTGGGTTTCACAAATTGAATGGTGAAGCCATTCATTCCCTACCCCCCCCCCAAAAAAAAACAACTCGTGTTTGTGCCTAGAAAGCCAATGTGAATGATGATGCAAATTTTTAAACGTGATGCTATCATTGTCGAGCTAATGCGTGACTCTCCAATCGTGTCAAAAAAGCACGCGCCCACATCAGAGAAGCTTCCATTACACATAAGTGTTCATTCTGTGAAACGTTTATACCGGTCTGTGCTGTAATCACAGCATTTTGCATTCCTTGCTAATGCTGCAATGCATTCTGGTAGCCGTGAGCTACAAAACAGCCTCCGTCACAGACCGTGAGGAACGTTCCGGAAACACAACTGGCTGATTCCGTTCCTTCCTCTCACGTTAACTTGCGTTTTCGCTAACGAGCTGAGAACATCCGGTGTGTAATGACCTCTCTAAAGCAGCTTGGCGGCAGTTTCCTCGCCTGCCCCCCCCCCCCCCCCCCCCCCCCCAACTCCCCCCCCCCCCCCCCCCCAAGTCTTGGAGTGCCCCCTGCATCTGAGTTTTGTACCATGTGACCTTCTAATTACCAGAGGTTAATTGAACCCTTTAATCAAGGCGACCTTCTCCTCACATCCGTGAGGGCCCTTCATTCCCGTGGCTGATTGTAATGCTCGGAGTCTCTCTCTGTTTTCCCAAACTGGTTTCCCGTCAGAGACGTACAGCTGGTGCAGACGTAAAGGCCAACTTCAGGCATAGATTCAAAATGTAGAATTTTTTTTGTCTGTCTTTCCACGATATGCATGAGCTTCAGAAAAAGAAGAAGAAGAAGAAAAAAGCCCCAAGGTAGCCTACATTCTGTTCCACAAATTCAGTGTGTCACAAGTGATACAATTTAGGTTAGCAGGGAAGAGAGATGAGATTAAAAGGTACAAGTGCAATTTAATTCATTCCTGTTGAACTAGTCTCAATGCGGATTCTGTGTGTGATTGGTTGTCCCGGATGCAGTTAGCCCTCAACATCACAATGAGGAGGCCAACAGTGCGTTCAAAAGATGGACAGCGATCCACCATTTTCTCTTACCTGCTGCCTCAATTTCCCAGAATGCAACGCATAGATTTTGAGCACTTCTGAGAATGCAAATGCAGTGCATCTCTCTGATGAGTGAAACAAATGCATTATGGGAGTAGACTGAAGTTACAGTTAAACAAAAAGTGGCAGAGAAAAAAATCTCAAAGATCTCCCAATTCCTCTTTAAGTGTGCAGGATGTTGCGTATTCCCCTATTATTTTAGCATTATGCACAATTGCATAACAAGAAATGGCAATATGAAAAGAGAAAAAAAATAATATATGGGTAAAACGCTCCACTAAGTTGCGCAGGGGCCCTTGGGTGAGCTCTCCGATAGCGGGCTCTCGATTTCACGTGAGAGAACGCGCATCACCTCACGCCGGGTCAGTGAGCATGGCGGAGTCTGTCTTGCGTGAAAAAAAAAATCGCCCCGGCGATGTGACTCGTCCCCCCGTGAGCTGCGTGAGAGTGTCTTGTGTTACCCCAGCATGCAACGCTGCGCAAATGTGCGGCGAAACGCTGGCGCCGACCTTAAGGAAATGGACCGCGGTCACGCGGTCGTACTGCGATGAAGATAAAAAATGTGTTATCGAGATCAGATGGAACACGGCGACACTTCACAATGCACGGGGAAGGTGTTTGCAAGGTGTTTTCCAAAAAACACACACGATTCCAATATTTTGTTGTACATATGAAAAAAAACTATTACATTTTTCACGAACAATACAACAAACAATTTGATATGTGATAAAATCATGATAAAGCACTGTGTATGATGATGAGAACAATGCCATTTTTAGAAACAAATTTTATGTATTTTTGGCTTCATTTTATCTTAATGTTGAAACATCTCCAAAGTTTCTTGAGCCTCTGTGGTTGGTTTCCTAAATGGAGAAAAGCATCATTTTGATGGGGGCAGAGTGGGCTGATATTTGACACCCCAAACATCAAACGCCATGACGCGGCCATTCTAGAGTTAACACCTCTACTCTTGCAAACAGCTCCATGAGGAGCTTAACAAACCACCAGCAAGTCATGACCTCAGTTTTAAGCCTTTAATGTGCGAGATCACAAATACAGTACAGTATGTGACTGGAATGTTCTAAACTGAACATTCTACTGCTGATGTAACAGTCACTGCTTGTAATTGTGAGTAATTGAGTTCTAGAACATTGACTTAATTTAATTAATTTTTATTTTTTTTTAAACCCTGTTCTTCAAAGGGTTAACATTCAGTCTGAAATATGGAACCTCCTATAGAAGTGGCCTCATCAGTGAACTGGAACATTCTTTTCTTTTCTTTTTTGGTCCAAAGGAATAAAAAAAAAACCCTCTTCTGGCCCACCAAAGCCTCTTCCAGCACAAACTTAATTTTTCCCGAGAGGTGTCCCGTCCACGTGCCAGCCAATCCCGACCCTGCTCAGCATCAGCTGACTGACGTGAGAAGGGAACAGGGTGACAGGGCCCCTGGCTTTTTATCTGTCACCTGCTGGCCCCCCCACCCCCCTCCATTCCGGCTCCACTGTTCGGCTCTGACAGGCTCCAGTTTCTCGAGTGACAAAGCCCCTTCAGCTGAAGTATTACTCAAAGGACTCACGGCTGTCATGTCACACCCAGGAGCGCCCGGACTGCAGAATAACTGGCGGAGGGAAGCATTCCTGACGGAGAGCTTCTGTGTTCCGCCCCTCAGCGGTTCTGTCACAAGCCAGAATCCCAGCACTCAAAAAATGCTCTTTTCTTTGTGAATTTAAGGAAACGGACTTCACAGCAGCAGGCTTTTGAACTGCATGCATGAAGCCTGCTATTAGTGGCAGTTTGTGCGTCAGTCGGTCATTACTTCATCGAAAATCAGAAAGCCCTCCTTCGCCCTCCGCTTCACAATCCGCGATCGTGATCTTACTGCACTTGTAGTTGGCGGTAAGCAGGCGGGTCGACGTTCCGATGTCGGCTTCGGCCTAAGAGCGAGAAACGCAGAAGCGAGCGCAGTGATTGGCCGGCGATGACCCCGCCCCATTTTGGTTTAACGAGCTTGCGAGGCGCGGACGTGAAACATGAAAGCGTCAGGTCGTCGTTAAGAAGGAAGGAAAAAGCAGAGACAGGTACTGCTAAAAGCCAAGCGTTCCACAGTCACAGAACTGACGGTGAGGTAAATGGCAGGACTGAATCTTTTTACGCTGTTCATTTGATCCTGTGAGCTGTGTGGTTTTTACTTGCTCCTCCACCACCAGGCACTGAACCACGATCAGCGCTTTGGCGTTCGTCTCTGGAAGGAGAGGGATCCGTCTCGACGGACGATCCCCGTTTCATCGCGCGAGGGCATCGCTCAGCGGCGACCTGGTCGACCGGGGTTCCTGTAGCCGTGGCGATGGCGCCGTCCACACGCGGATCAAGCCAATCAGAGTCCCCCTGACCCCTCCACCTCCAAGGTCGACTCGTTCTCAGAGAAAAGGTCAAAAGGTCGGTGGGAACATCCAGGCGGCTTCTGCTTGCTCAGCTGATTGGAAATTCCGTTAAGCCGGTGGGTTCCCATCCCTGCTCCTGGAGATCCACCGTCCTGTAGGCTTTCATTTCAACCACAGTTTGGCACACCTGCCTCGACTAATTAGCTGCTCAATGTTTTCTCTAGCTGCTGAATGAGGTGTGTTTTGTTAGGGTTGGAGTGAAAACCTACAGGAAGGTAGATCTCCAGGAACAGGGAATGGGAACCACTGGATTAAATCATTTGAGCAGTTCACATTGCTCTCTTATTTTAGGCCCAGATAATGCTCAGATTGCTTTCTCTCCTGGGACAGAGAGTGAGCGCTTGGGGCCTTGGTGTTTTGTGTGAGTTAATCCTGTTATACTGGGTGGGGGTGGATGGGGGGGGGGGGGGGGGGGGGTAGTGGTGCTTTATTTATAAACTTATGTTATTTTTGGTTTCCTTTGTTGAGAATTTGTGGCTATTGTTTCTCTGGCAACAATGATGTGCAAAACAATCAGGAGTATATTCACAGACATGGCAGAATACTGAGATCTGTGATCTTGGTCGTTGGTGAAAGACAATGATAAGTATGGGCAGCATGTTTAGAGTAAGGACAGTTAGTCTGATTCAACCTGTGTCATCAAAGTATGTACTGCTCTACCAAGCATACTGCGTACTGTTTAGCGTTTTTCATGGGCAGTATGCAAAAAATATCCTCCATCCTAAGGAGGGGGGGGGGGGGGTGTTAATCTGCCATGCTCCTGAGCAGAGGGGAGCGTACGGAGTGACAGCTCCAGAGTGCCGGACGGTGTTCTGGCAGGCCGCTGACACGGAGAGAGAGTGCGAATGGGAAGCCCGGTCGCCCGAGCAGCCCGTGATGAATCAATCTGGCACAGGACCTGCCCGGGCACAGCTCCCCCCCCCCACCCCCACCCCCACCCCCACACACCCAAAATGCGGAGCCGACACCCTCCAAGCACCCCTCGTTCCGCGGTGCCTGACCTCGCGAGGGCGAGCGCGCTCGACTCGTCGAACTCAGGGACCTCCGAGCGACAGGTAAATTAGGTTCTGTGGACGCCGGGCGCTTTTTGGGGGGGGGAGACGGATGCCTCATTTAGGAGCGGCTCGTAGGAGGGACCCCCCCGGCCGAACGGGTGAACCTGGGGACCGGAGAGGGGGACTGTGCACCTGAGGGGAGTCACACCGGGACGTCAGCAGGGCCAGGGAGCTGCGTGAGAAGGTTATGCACTGAAACTTAGCACACAGTTAGTGAGCTTTGTGGAAGGGTTATGCATAGGTTCACAGCAGAGCTAGTGAACCTTGTGAGAGGGTTATGCACAGGAGCACTGTGGACTACGTGAGAGGGTTATGCACAGGAGCACTGTGAACTATGTGAGAGGGTTATGCACAGGAGCACTGTGAACTATGTGAGAGGGTTATGCACAGGAGCACTGTGAACTATGTGAGAGGGTTATGCACAGGAGCACTGTGAGCTATGTGAGAGGATTATGCACAGGAGCACTGTGGACTATGTGAGAGGATTATGCACAGGAGCACTGTGGACTATGTGAGAGGATTATGCACAGGAGCACAGTGGACTATGTGAGAGGATTATGCACAGGAGCACTGTGGACTATGTGAGAGGATTATGCACAGGAGCACTGTGAAACTATGTGAGAGGATTATGCACAGGAGCACTGTGGACTATGTGAGAGGATTATGCACAGGAGCACTGTGGACTATGTGAGAGGATTATGCACAGGAGCACTGTGGACTATGTGAGAGGATTATGCACAGGAGCACTGTGGACTATGTGAGAGGATTATGCACAGGAGCACAGTGGACTATGTGAGAGGATTATGCACAGGAGCACAGTGGACTATGTGAGAGGATTATGCACAGGAGCACAGTGGACTATGTGAGAGGATTATGCACAGGAGCACTGTGGACTATGTGAGAGGATTATGCACAGGAGCACAGAGCTAGTGACCTTGGTGAGAGGGTTATGCACAGAAACTTAGCACACAGTTAGTGACCTTGGTGAGAGGGTTATGCACAGGAACACAGAGCTAGTGAACTTGGTGAGAGGGTTATGCACAGGAACACAGAGCTAGTGACCTTGGTGAGAGGGTTATGCACAGGAACACAGAGCTAGTGACCTTGGTGAGAGGGTCATGCACAGGAACACAGAGCAGTGACCTTGGTGAGAGGGTTATGCACACTCAGGTTATGGTAAGAGGCAGCACACAGCTGCTCCGGTACTTCTTTTATGCAGGACGGCGTGTGGTTGTGTGTAGCAGTTTGTGTGTACATGTGTGTTTGTGGAACCATGGCTTTTGGTCCTGTCTAAGTATGGAAGTGCACAGCACTCACATGAGGAACACGCATATATGCACACAAAACGGAAGTAGAAATAAAACGTAAAATCACACATTAAGCAGCTACGCAATTATTCTAAACACCGCTGCTGACAGTTGGTGATTAAAATATTTGTAAATGCCATGTGTGACTAAAACACTGACGGCATTTAGCATGAAGATTTGTTGTGCAAATTGTCCTCTGCAGCCACTGTTCTTCCAGTATAGAAAACATTTTTCGCTTATCACAATATTAAAGAGCCTTTCGGTTTTCCCTGTAATGAAATGCAAATCATTTGCATTTTTTACAGACAGATCTTGTTTATGCCAGAATTAGCAATTACTGGTGGAATATTGTTTTCTGAGAATGACAATTGTATGAAAAGGGACCCTGCGTGCGTGTGTGTGTGTGTGTGTGTGTGTGTGTGTGTGTGTGCTTGTATGCTTGTGCACATAAATAGAATGGAATTGTTCCTTTTTAAATTCATCTTCCACATGTAGCCATACACAGCTGCCTTGCCAGATTTTTACATTTTTTAAAGGTGTTCAATAAAATCCACTCATTTGTCATTTTTGGTAAATGTGAATAAACCTCATGACCATGACCCCAAGCATTCTATGCCATGCAATTATTATTTCAAAGTATTTTTATATTATTATTGTTATTATTATGAATAATACTAATACTAATAATAATGATAATAATAATAATAATAATAATAATAATAATAATAATAATAATATAAAAATACTTTGAAATTGGAACCGTGATAGGTGTTTTCCTGATTCCCAGTACTGCAGTCAAAATGCTTCATAAACAAGCACAAAATGTCCTGCTTATAAAATGTAAACAAGAATCCAATAGCATCACTCTTTTATTTATTTATTTATTTATTATTTTTAATCAACCCCTTTCCTTTCATCTCTGTTTGAGTGACTGTGGTGTCGCCATCCGCAGACTGACGGCCACATTTTTCGACTGATGGGTTCTTTATGTCCGATATTAGATATTTAAATTAGATTCTGAAAGTGTTCCATCTGCCTGAGTCTGATGGCTTTATTAACCTAACTGGATATGAGTTTTTTTTTTTTTTTTCGCGACATTTTGACAACCAGTTATTATCCGCGACAGAACTGGATCTTTTTTCTGTTTTTTTTTTTTTTTAACCGCAAATAATTTTGAATTTGTTTTTCCACTAGTGTTTGTGCCCCCCCCCCCAGTTGAGTATAGAAAGGTACAGTACTTATTTAGAAACAGTACAAAACGTGTTTTTAAACTGGCGTACGTGAGCACAGATTACGGTGCTAAGGGGACAGTTATGAATCAGTGTTTCTCTCTCGCCCTCGATTACAGTGAGCGATTGGTTCTGTCTGAGTGCAAATGCTGGTTAAGTTTGATAAAAGCGCCGGTGAAATTGCCCATTCTGGCGAGCGAATTACCTTTCACAGGTAAAGCAGGAGAGCCTTGATCATTTCGCAAGAGGCTCACGTTTAGAATGCAGAGTTCCTCAGCATTCCTCCATCATCCTGGGGGGTGGGGGCGGGTGGGGATCTCCAATCCAGAAACACAGATCAACATATTTCCACCGCAAAAATTCATTCAAGCAGGGTGGTTAACCGTTTCATCGCCAGGTTTAATACCCTCTTCTGCTCCTGCCTGTCTGAAAGTGGACTTTTATTTCTTATCATGCAGTTTTGCGATATGGATTTAAAGTGTATGGCTGATATTTCATGTGAGATTATGATGAAAGTACATATCGTACGCTGTATGTAACATGCTGGCCCAATCGTGCAGTTTCTAGGGGTTTTATCACTACACACAGCATACAGCTGCATACAGACGTCATACGATTTTTTAAATCTGCACTATTTCTAGCACGTGTTTTGTTTTCACATGTGAAAATTGTAGTTCACATTTTAAAGGTCAGTGACGTGTGCAAACCTGAAGATGCAAACGATTGATTCAATGTGACCTATTTTCACGTGTGGAAAAATGTTCTTTCACATGTAGAAGAAAACCAATCCCATCTGAAAATGTCTAGGTCACACGTGACATTGTCTTCTCGAAAGACAGTGTCACATTTACCCGTGACATTGTGATTTCTTTTCACGTGTGATTTTCTTTTGTGATAAGGGTGATAATTAAAGCGAAAAAACAAAAATCAGCAGGACCTTCAGGACCAAGAATGGTGATAGCGGGTTTAGGTGCGTCCGTTTCGCGTGCGGCCAATCAGACGTGAGCTTGAAGTGAACGTCTGTCACTTGACAGACACGCTCTCTCAGTCCTCCAGCTCTCTCGTTTAGAAACGCTATAATTTTCAAGCTGATGGAAATCCTTTCCTGTTTATAAACTTGGAACGAGCCCACAAATTAAAAACTTATTGTTGTGGGTTATCTTGTAGGTTAATGAGACACTTTAAACACAAGAGGCAAAAAAAAAAAAAAAAAAAAACGATTTCACACAGTGCTTTCAAAAAGATACGAGTACTGGCACACGGCGCTCTCTGTTGGGTTCGTCTCCCTGGTAACCATTTCAAACAGCAACGGAGGAGAAGGAAGAAGAGAGGGGGAGAGAGGGAGATAGAGGAAGAGAGAGAGAGAGAGAGGAAAAGAGAGGGAGAGAGAGAGTGTGAGAAAAAGAGGGAGAGAGAGAGAGAAAGAGACAGGAAGAGTGGGCACATATGAGATGGTCTCATATGACACACTGGGTAATTCAAGAGTAAGGATCAGATGGGGGGGGGGGGGCAGAAACGGCAGTTTGCCTGCTGAGCCTGTCTGTATTCCTGCACAGATTTTCAGCCCTCACTGGCTCTTCAGTCAACAGATGCCCTCACAGCGACGGGATGAAACTCATCTGCCCAGGCAGCGTTCACCGAGGAAAACCCACAGATCGGGTGTCTTACCTGGAGAGGAGCACTGCTAGAACAGCTTAGGAATCAACAAGGACTGCATCCACCCCATCCACTCCCTCCCCCCGCCCACCCACCCGCCTGCCCTCCCCCCATCCACTCCCTCCCCTCGCCCACCCCCCCCTCGCCCCCCCCGCCCACCCGCCCCCTCCCCCCATCCACTCCTCCCCACCCACCCGCCCTCCCCCCATCCACTCCCTCCCCCCTCCCCTCCTCCCTCCCTCCCTTCACAGATCGGGTGTCTTACCTGGAGAGGAGCAATGGTGGAGGAACTTAGGAATCAACAGGAACTGCATCCATCCAACCCCCCCTCAATCCCCCCCCCCCCCCCCCCCCTCCCTCCCTCCCTCCCTCCCTCCCTCCCCTCCCTCACTGAGCTCCTATGTCAGGGAGCAAGCCTAAAATGATTAAAAGAAGCCTGCTCTAAGTTCGGGAAGTCAGAAGTGGGTCAGAGTGGCATCTCACCCCCGGCTTAGAGATGTGAAGAGAAAAGCGCATTCCCACAAATCTGCGTCTCTTCGCAGGCTTCGCACGGAATAGTTTTAAACAGAAGTTCATGACTTTTTTTTTTTTAATTTTTTTTATTTTTTGTTTGCCTCATCGACAGAAGCCACTGGCTGAACTTCGAACAAAGCCTCTGAGCAAAAACAATTCAGTTTTGTATTTCTCAGAGAGCGGAACGTCCGAGGGCAGCGAGGACTCATCATTTTTTGGGGTTAGTGTTAAAAAAAGAGTGAACCCCCGCCCCCCCCCCCCCCCCCCCCCCCCACATCGCGTCTGGGAGCTCGTCTCTAACAAGGGATTCAGGAGGAAGAGGTGAAACGCTGGGTCAGAATACCGTGTGACAGGGCAGTTGTCCTGGGAGAGGCCCCCCTGTGCTGCTGTTCTCCAGGTTTTTGGGTTCAGCGGGGGCATGGGGGGGTGGGGGGGGGGGTGGGTAGGGGGGGGCGCATATTGAAATGAGCTGCAGAGAACAAGTCATTCCGGCAATCAGTACAGGAGGAAAATGCAATGCAGTCCGTACGCCGGGCAAACAATGACAATGATGATGATGATGATGACGATGATGATGATGAGGACAATACAAAAAAATCTAAAAAATAAAAATCTAACTGAGCCCTGGCATTAGCAGGAAAGATAGGTCCTCATCGCTTCATTGTGTATTAAGGCCTCTCGAATATTTTTTTTCCCCCCTCGCGTTTGCATGCCAATCATCATGTGCTTATAAGAGCTGTCATTGTTCATTAGCTGCCATCTTTGTCAGCTTATTTCGATCAGGGCTGGGGATGGGAGCAGGCGGGGGGGGGGTGGGGGTGGGGGGGCAGTGTCCCTCTGTGCCCCTCCTTGTCTGGCACAAAAAGGCAGGAGGGGGAGGGACCCACCCCCCCATCACCATGGTCTCAATAGTTTGTGGAACACCAGAAGAAAGGAAAAGGAAGTTACAGTTTGTGAGACTGGTTTCCGGCGATCTAATTGGTCCCAGCAGCTTTGCATTATGGGCCGATGGATCAGTTAGCTCAAATTTACCCCATCCAATTGGAGCCCCACCTACATAAAAACATGACTCATTGGAAGCCATTTTTAATTTATTTTTTGTTAGCAAAATCACATCCCTTGGGTGGAGTGGGAGGTTTCATGGAACCAAAAATTGGCAGAGGAACATGGGCTATTAAGTCACTCACCGATCTGCACCAATCATCATGTTTTGTTGTCCACCACAAAACATCATGATTGGTTAAAATTAGCCAATGATTGACAGCTTAATGTATTGCTTAATTATGGGGGAACACTTGTCCATTGCTAGCTACGAGCCCAACAAGTGAAACTGTTTTGAAGGTAGCCAAAGAGGAGAGCGTAGACTATGCAATGGCAGACCACTCTTTCAGCGTCATTCCTGTGATTGGGTCAGACCCTGTCACATGACTGGTGATTGACACATGGAGACAGCATAACTCTATAACGCCAGAGAGTCACCACCGCCCCCTCAGAACATAACCATACCAAACTAAAAAATAAAAAATAAAAACAAGACCAGGTCAAAACCCTAGTATACGGCTGGACCTAACACACGTGATCCGGTCGACCAATGGTGTAACTTCATAACTCGGCCGACCAATGGTGTAACTTCATCACTCACTCACTCAGTCACAGACATTCGCGTTTGTAGGGCTGGCCCCGCTGTTGCGGTCCAGCCAAAAATAGAGAGAGTACAAAAAAATAAATAATTGTTATTTTTTCAGGTACCGCCTAAAACAATTAGGGTGTGGGACAGGCTGCCTTGAGCCGCCCGTGCTGCGCATTGGGGCTAAATTGGGGGGGGCGTCTCCCTGATTAGAAGATTAATTGTCTCATTAATTCTTTGGAGTGCGAGCAGTGAAGGGGAGACTGGTGCCGGGTGAGGCGCAGCGGGGGGGCGGGGGGGGGGGGGGGGGGGGGAAGTGCAAGGCTGTAATTACAGCTGGTGGTTTGGGAATGGTTGGGGAGCGGGGGGAGTCAGTTGGGGTGCAGGCTACAGGGACAGAGGCACAGGCGTATGCGAGGCGTGACAAGGCAGATAGATGGAAAGGATGGAGACTTCTAAGGTGTGAGGTCACAAATACGTGGTTAGAATGTTCTTAACTGAGCGTTCTA
Source organism: Anguilla japonica (assembly GCA_025169545.1). Taxonomy (NCBI): domain Eukaryota; kingdom Metazoa; phylum Chordata; class Actinopteri; order Anguilliformes; family Anguillidae; genus Anguilla; species Anguilla japonica. The sequence goes on from CM045886.1 coordinate 3,810,332, forward strand.
ATGCTGATGCAACAGTCGAAACTGAAACCAACGGAGTTCTAGAACACCAACCATTTTTTTTCTGAAGAAACATTCCAAAACATCTCACACTTCAAAGGGTTAAAAGAAATTGTCGTGACAACTTGTTTTTTTCACATAGCAAAATTTTCAGTATTATGGAAAAAGTAACTACTTAAACCATATTGAACAGTGCCTTACCTGGACGCGGCACCCAGCAGCCCAGAAACAAAGTCCCTCAAAATTCTATCTCAAAACTGTGGCCTGAAAAGTACTGTATTCACCAGGCCAATCAGGCAAACCAACACTTAGTACGGCTGACTTAATAATTCCACCATTAAACAGCGATTACTATAGCGGCACATTCTATAAAGCAAGACAGCAAGAAGAAGAGGTTAAAGGTCAATGGCTAATGAGGTCCAAGGGACCTTGGGGAGCCGTCTGGAAAGGTGGAACCAGAGCGTGTGGTATAAGCAGCGCTCGAGCTCAGGGTCTCTGAAGCAAAGCCTGCCCCCAGGGGCAACCTCCCGCTGCTTGAGCCGCTACGTTGAGCGATGTTGTGCATTCAACTTTTTATTGGCACCTGAGGCAGGTTAGCAGTTAGCGATGAGTGGTCAGCGGTTAGCAATTAGCGGTTAGCGATGAGTGGTCAGCGGTTAGCAGTTAGTGGTTAGCGGTGAGTGGTTAGCAGTTAGCAGTTAGTGGTGAGCGGTTAGCAGTTAGCAGTTAGCGGTGTGTGGTCAGCGGTTAGCAGTTAGCGGTTAGCGGTGAGTGGTCAGCGGTAAGCAGTTAGCGGTTAGCGGTGAGTGGTCAGCGGTTAGCGGTTAGCGGTTAGCAGTGTGTGGTCAGTGGTTAGCAGTTAGCGGTTAGCGGTGAGTGGTCAGTGGTTAGCAGTTAGCAGTTAGCGGTGAGTGGTCAGCGGTTAGCAGTTAGTGGTTAGCAGTTAGCAGTTAGCAGTTAGCAGTGAGTGGTCAGCGGTTAGCAGTTAGCGGTTAGTGGTGAGGTCGCGTGGCAGAGGGGGTTTGTTTCTGGGGGACAGCGCGCGCACGCATGCTCGGTCGAGATGCTGGACGGGAGAACTCGCCATCTGTCGTCCTTGGCGATGGCTCCAGCAGCATTGTGACATCACCTCAGAGCTTGGCGTGGAGCCCTGGAATCTGCATGGCAGCTACAGCACAGCAGAAATCACAGCCTTCATATATAATAAACACATTAATGATATACATAATGATGCATGTTATTCAAAAAGCTGTTTTCCCCCCAAGCTCAGACACTATTCCCAAGCTCAAACGACCATACAAAATATAAAAAGAAGCAGTCAAACGTGTTTTCATGTTGCTAACCAAAGGTTAAAATGCAAAAAATTTCACCATTCATTTGTATGGGACGTCCTTTCCATGCAGGGATCTGGGTTTTAAGTCAAGAGTGGGATTAACAGCGACTGTCTATCTGAACTTGTATGTAAATAATGAACATTATAAAAGCCAAGAGAAACTGGAACTGCACCAAAATAAATAAATAAATAAATAAATAAATAAATAAATTGAAATAAAATAAAATCAATCAACCCTTCAGAAATAAATGAGAGGTTTGAACTTGGTAAATTGGTAAATAAAGTGTTTATGCTCTATCAAAGCAAAACTGATTAGCCGGAATATTTGGTGCCTTCAGTGTGAAAACGCAAAGCTCATCCCCTCATAAGACGTGATTCTTAATTATGGTAAATGTGCAGAAATCCTCTCCAGAGCCGCTCAGTTACAGCAAGGTGGTGATTTTCTCTTTTCTGTGGATGTTTTTGTGCTTTCCCATGGAGCCGCAGTGACTCTAGTGATTACCCCCCTCTTATACGAGGCAGGTTCAGCCCTATAAATTGTAGACCTGTAATTGCCAGTGTTTTTTTTTTTTTTTGCGTTTTTTTTTTGTCCTCTAGTACCTCGCAAGCGCTGATGCAGTTTTCTCCCCTTCACGTACAGCTTCTCTGTGACTTGACAGATTCTGGTTGGAGTGTGTGTGCTTGTGCATGGTGTGTGTGTGTGTGTGTGTGTGTTTGTGTGTGTGTGTGTGTGTGTGTGTGCGTGTGTAGGTGCCATTGTATGCATCACTCAGGGCACAGTCATGGAGCACCAAATATTATGACAACGTAAGGCTGCTGAAAAACCTAGCAAACCATCGAGAAGGAACTTTCTGGCAGACAGATGGAATGTTTGGAATGCAACGAAATGAATGGCCATCAATGTCACAGGAAGACGAGGCAGCACTGTGATGCAACACCCAGTCTTAGAGAGAGAGAGAGAGAGAGAGAGAAGGTTCCATTTTAACACAGCATACAATGTCACGGAGCGATGAAGTTCCATTGTGATGTAACACTCCGTTTTAGAGACAGAAAGTTCCATTGTGACAGTGGAGGCTCCATTGTGATGCAACGCTCAATGTCTGATTTACCAGGCAGTCGAGACGTTCCTTCAGTGTCTATAAGACAGTGCTGTCGCGCTGAGAGAACAACTTGTTCATTGTGTCGCCGTCAGATGCCAGTCAATGTAAAATAAACAGTAATTTGCATGCACTGATCTCACAACTTGAAAACCCGCGGTTTATTTCTCTTGGCCTGAGAATGGCATTTGTTTTCCCGCAGCTCCCCTGGAGACAAATGAAGTTATTTTATTCTATTCTTTTATGTTTCCGACTCAACACCAGTATCAGGTGGCATGAGTCATGCATTTGCTTTACTCAAGATCTTTACGACGCAAATCTTTTTGGATTGTCATGTGTCAAAACAGGACATGTTCCCACGGTATCCGGGGGAAATAAGTATTATGTCTTCCTCAAGTATTTTTTGGAAATGTGAGTTCTGAAATGGAAATAACAAATGTTCACGGTCATGCTCACAGCAATCAAAGTATTTTTAATGTCTTTTTGGATCAGGGGGTTCGCCTTTGTAGAGAAATAATGAATATGAGGGTACATGCATGGATATAAAGAATCCAAATATGGATGGGGGCTTAGATGAAATTTATATTTTTTGATATTTTTTCCCCTACATAGGGCGCCCACCATAGTAAACCTAAAAGATAAAACGCAAATGTTCAGTCACGAGAAAATAAAGAATGCATTTCAATATTACTCATTATATATATATATATATATATATATATATATATATATATATATATATATATATATATATATATATATATATATATATATATATAGTTTTAATTCCGCTTGCAATGATTGCTTATTTTCCTCTGGTCGATGGCCATTTACTCGATATTAGAGCAAATAGAAAAGTGTGTCCTCGTGAATATTCATGTGAATTATCATGCATATTTCAGGTATTATGCCTGATTGTTTCCATTTGTGATCACCCTCTCCGAGCTCCCGCAAATGATATTTATATATTCAGAACTGGATTTGTGCTAATGTCTTGCGTTTATTCATTTACACTGCCACCCTCCCCCTTTGTAGTTCGGAACCCCTTGTTAGTTTTATTGTTCCTTATCTGAATTTAAATCTGAATTAGAAATCATTTTCACAAAAAAGGGAAACAATTTCAGAACACACTCATGACACCCTGCAACACTTTCCACACCTGTTGTTTTGCTCTGTAAAATCCTTGTTTCCACTAATCTATCAGCCAGACCTGGCTCAAATACTTCATCTTAAATGCTATAACCATTTGAAAAGCAAGTTTTTTTGGAAGGTTTTTCAAAATTCTAAGTCAGTAAGTCAGTCTAAGACAGCAAGTCCATTGCTGTCAATTACCAGTCGTGACATCAGCATTAGAATGTTCAGTTCAGAACAGTCCAATCACACATTTGTGATCTCACCCCTTAAGCCCCTTTTCATCACTTGTGAACTTCTTGAAAATTATCGAGAATTTTGGACAACTGTCTATTTTCATCAACGGTCAGAACAAAATTCTTTGTACGATTGTGTGCGATTTTTTGGCTGGGAACACCAAACGCTGACGTGTTGTCAAACTTTACAGGCATCTTACCTGTTATACTGACTGCAAGGATAAACATTACGGTCCTGCCAGACTCACCTGATGTTCTGGGCGGGGCTACCTGGGGTTGGCCAGCGTACAGTTCGCCTTCGGTAAAACTGCAGTGAAAACACTCATATTACCCGACACACAGCCAAGGCTAAGTCAGTGTTCTAGAACTCCATTGCTGCCAATTGCCAGCCGTGATTATGACATCAACATTGGAATGACCAGTTCGGAACATTCCAGGTCACGCATTTGTGACCTCACACCTTAGGCCCAAGGCATATCAGTAGGAAAGCGACCATGCTCACCCGTGCCAGAGAGCCGGATCATTGATCGCGTACGCTTAGCCGTTTGCAAACATCTCCTTGCTTTAAATGGTCTGCAGGTGTCTCATGGAAAACACCAGGTAAACAGAGTTCTGTTTCTGCAAGCAGAGGGAATGATAATCAAAGACCTTTATTTAAGCAGTGCACACAGAAAGAGAGAGAGAGAGAGAGAGAGAGGAAGAGAGAATAAGAGAGCAAGCAGGAGTGTGAGCGAGCGAGCGAGCGATAGAGCAGGAGAGAGTGAGAAAGCGAGAGAGAAAGGGAGCGAGAGAGGTAAAGCAAGAGAGAGAGAGAGCAAGCAAGAGAAAGAGAGAGAGGGTGAGAAAGAGAAAAGAAGGGAGAATGACTGATATGGAGAGGAGGGAGGAGCTGTGCAGCGTTAATCCAAAGCAAACTGTGATGTATTAACCAGGCAGACACGTGCACTTAGCCATTTACCATCATGGCATCTCTTCACTTGGGCAAACATCAAGGGAACACAGATTACATGCGCATTCCAATGAATGCACCAGAACGTACGGCGAACCCTTACGCATCCCATTCAGAAGAACGCAATTTCAATGCATTTAATAGTTATTTAAACAATACACAACACAACCGTTTCCAGTTGTCTTTTATTTCTGAATATTTTCTGCATTTTTGCTGGGTGGTGGGGGGTAGGGGGGTGGTAGTGGTTTCGTGTTCATCGTGATCAACATCTAGCTATTCTTGGGTATGATCGCCATTTTTGCTGGGTGGTGGTGGGGGGGTTTGGGGGGGGGGGGGTTTGTTGGGTTGAAGTCAAGCTCGAAATTCCCCGTAGGCCACACGACTGGAGACTGTTGAGTGGGCCGTTTATTAGTTGATTCATCAGCGGGACGCATTCCTCTGGTCCGCCGCCAGGATCTGACGGTTATTAAAGGCCTTTCAGTCTATTTCAAAGGCTCCTTTTTTTTTTCCCCCTGCGGCTGACAGTTTAATTTCGGGCCTTTTTATCCTGACTGGTATTTACGGCCATAATTGAACGGCGTTGGGTCTCCGAGATCAACAGCAGTCAAAGGGGGCTCTGGCCGGTGCGCATGAAAAATGGGGCTCTTTTAAATGCTAATCACTACGGTTAGTGTCGATTTCTCCCAGCCCGTGGAGAGAGGGAAAAAAAAAAATTATTAGCAAATAAATAAAAGCCCAAATCCTTATTTATTAATTTTTTTTTTTTAATTGTATATATTCTCATTCACCCTGGGTTGCCTGTTGCATTATGCATGTTTTATTTCTTATGCTCTGGCTTTTTTTTTTTCTTTTTTTTTCCCTTTTTTCTTCTTCTTCTTCTTATTTTGTTGCCTCAGCTCACTTGTTCGCCACAACAAAGATGGCCGATGAGTTATGCCAGGTTGTAATGGAGCAGAATGCAAAATGCGCAACCTCTGCCCGATCGCTGAATAATCACCACTGGGAATGCATGGAAATAAACTGAGCTTCTGTACTTGAAACAAGCAGAGGTGGAATAATCCAGGTTCAGAAAGAAAAAGTCCTCCCAGGTATTTTGCTCCAATCACCTTGATTAGCCAATTAGCACAGATCTTCAACTGGGAGGTAGAACTAATTAGTGAAACGAGTTCATAGGTGGAAAAAAAAAACACATGGCAGGACTTTCACTTTTTGACCCATGAAGTTTCTGGAAACTCTGGAAACAAGTTCTGGCTTCTTTGGGTGTGTATCTATTAAAACACCAAAAATGCATTCACATGTTTTTTTTTGGGGGGGGGGGGGGGGGGGGGGGGGGGGGGGGGGGGGGGGGGGGGGGGGGCAGGGTGGGGGGCAGTGGTGGGGGGTGCAGGGGGTGTGGATTCCTTCAGAATGGGATTCATTGTGCCTTCTGAATCCCATTTGCAGTAACTTGTAATGACAGTGATTACACTGCCTTGCCAATTAATCCAAGTACGGTGTCAATTATTAATGGTGTTTCGTTCCCCCCCCGCCTCCCCCCTCGACCCCCACTCCCACTGGTGTCTCTTCAAATATTAATATCAGGCTTTCATGGTAGGGAGGACGTGGTGGTACATGAAATTCTGAAATTAACATCACGTGGACACCGGTTGTAAAACCAGGCATCATGAAGACTTGACAGCCTTGCCAATCACATCACTAAACTGAAGATGGTTTCCGAAAAGCTTTATAGAAGCTCTTAATTGACTATAATGAAAGCAATGCTGGTATTTCCTGTAAGAAATGATCTCATGTAAATAAAATAGCTAATAGTTGGAATTCCAATTCCAAGTTTTAACAGGAATATCTGAAGTCAATTTAAGAAAGGCAACATTTAAGTGCTCAATCGAGGAAAAGCCTGTTGTTTCTCCTACACCCCTTTCTCTTTTGCCGATGTCTAGAACAGGGGTGGGCAATTCCAGTCCTGGGGGGCGTGTGTGTATTTTGGTTTTTGTTTCCACCAATTTACCCGGGCTAAGATGAGATAGTTGAGCTAATTTGCTGTATGCATCAACGCTGGTTCAATCGCAGATTAGATCACAGTGATACGTTTCATGTAGGCACATAAGAACAGGCTACAGCTACCGTGCTTATCGCTTATCAAAAAACGTAGCGTAGCTGAAATGTCAGATGGCGTAAATGTTAAGGGCCTATTAAGTCACTAAGGCCTGAAGTTGGCATGAAAACCAGAAGAAGATACAGCCCTCAATATTACATTACATTACAGGCATTTAGCAGACACTCTTATCCAGAGCAACTTACACAACCTATACACAGCATTTACATTGCCTGCATTTATGCAGCTGGATATATACTGAAGCAATGCAGGTTAAGCACCTTGCTTCAAGGGTACAACGACAGTGCCCTACCCAGGAATCGAACCCACAACCTTTTGGTTACGAGCCCAGACCCTTACCCACTACGCTACTCCGCGGCCCACATATTATAATTAGTTGCTTGTATATAGCGCTTTTCTCACCAGCCGATGACTCAAAGCACGATGAGGGGGAGCCTCACGCCAGCCACTCCCTAATTCTAGCACCCATCTGGGTGATGCACGGCAGCCATTTTGCGCCAGAAGCCGCCCCACGCATCAGCTGAGGTGGAGAGGGAGAGAATTATTCATTCTCAGGTGATGATTTGGTGGCAGGCTGAGAGATCCAGGTTGGAATTCAGCCAGGACACCGGGGGAACCCCCCCCTACTCTTTGTGAATAGTGTCGTGGGATCTTCAATGACCGCATTGAGTCAGACCACAGTTTACCGTCTCATCTGAAAGAAAGATGGCGAGTCCAGCAGCACAACATCCCCATCATGGCACTGGTTTTTTTTTTTTTTTTGATCAGAGGGAAGATCACCCCCTACTGCCCCAACCAACACCACTTCCGGCAGCAACTTACTTATCCCATCAAATGCTAATCAAGCAGTCACCTGCTTAGCTTCAGCCATTCAGCGGGAGCAAGGTACACGGAGGTCTGACTGTTGGCATCACCCATCTCTGTCATTACATTACAGGAATTTAGCTGGCACTCTTCTCCAGAGAGACACAACTTTTTTTTACACACACATTTACACTGTATTCAATTATACAGTTGGATATGCACGTAAGCAATGCAGGTTAAGTACCTTGAGCACAAGGGTACAATGGCAGTGTCCTACCGGGGAATCGAACCTGCAACCTTTGGGTTACAAGACCAGCTCCTTTCTCGCTATGTTATAACAAATCAATATTCCTGCCTTTCGCCCAATGCACGCTGGGATAGGCTCCAGCACCCCCCATGACCCTCACCTGGATAAGAAGGTTAAGATAATGGATGGGTAATAAATCAACAGCACCTTGCTCCATGAAGTCATGAAAACAAATCCAGAGAAACATGGGAATATGAAAATAAATGTAAAAAAATTAACCATTTAGCGTCCAAATTGAAAACAAAAAAAAAGTTAAATTAAATCCTGGCTGTAAAAAGCTGGCCTACTGAACAGGACACTGAATACTACCAACTGTTCATGTTAAGCCATTTACAGGTGTGTTACAGCTTAATAAGATCATATCATGCTTTTGTCCAGCATAGGGACCGTAAGTGCATTTCATAAAAGGCTGTAACCACATTTTGCCTTTGCAGAGAGAAGTTTCATTAGGTGGGCGTGACACTCGTGAAATGGCTGCACATTCATTTTAACTCTTAGTCATGAAACCCTACGGTGAACAGGAATCGACAGCGAAGGTTTAAACTGCATCCCAGCAAGCAAGCAAGCAAGCAAGCAAGCATCGGACCACCGACAAAGCCAGCTGTCAACACGCCAACATTCAGCAAATTGGCTCACCAGTGGTCGACTAGTTTTTGAAAATATATGTGGATGCCTTACACCTATGTATGTGGAACACCAACAGATTTGCGTATTTATACACTCGTGTTTACGTAGAACGTTATTTCTCGTCCGTATCTGTGCTCGGCACAAAGCCGTGTTTGTCACGTTAGAGTACACTTTCAAAACCGCTGTTAGAATTATTCCAAGAACCCTGACAGACAGGGGCCCTCAAAAGAAATTAGAACATAGGATTTTCTGGGGGCGGTGGGGCCCAACGTGAGGTCTTTCCATGGGGCCCAAAATCCCTTGTGGCGCCCCAGGGAGGAAGACACTTCACGTGCTGCATATCAGGTGGACTTGTGGGCACCAGGTTGGATAGCAGAGGTCGTTGGCACACAGTGAGACGAGGTCAGTCCTGTGGACCGAAACCCTCCCATTCCTGGTTGATGGTAGAGCCAGTGTTATGCGTGACCCAGCAGGGCTGCTGACCACAATCAGAACTTCCATACGAGACCATGTGGCCCGTCCATGGACCAGAACTGAACCGTAACTGCACAGTCCACCCAGCAGCTGCTCCCTGGTGGGAATTTCAGCTACCATCCTAAGACAAAAACCAGCCGGAACCAGCTTCTGATCCGACTGGATGGCATCTGGAATTTGGCGATGGTATTTTGCCGGTACCAAACTGGCTCACCAGCTGGACACGCGACTTGCTAGCCATGGTTGCTATCTCAACCAGCATGACCATCTCCAAACCGGTTTCAAACCAGCTGGGACCAGCTTAAAACAAGGCTGGAACCGAGCTGGAATTTCCACTGAGGGGCTTAGTTTAGCCGTTGCAATGAAGACACCAAGAGTGCCAAATCTGGACATCTCGGAAGGCAGTGAATTATTAAATTCACAATTCAGATGCTTTTTTCCAGCACTTGAACACGAGTCCGAGACCTGGGTTGCATTAAACATTGAGAGGCGTAGTGGGCTAAGAACACGTGGTTCTACTCTGAGACGACGGCATGTCTAAGAACACAAACAGGAACGGGCGATCTCTGGACCGTAGTCTAGGAAACCCAGCGCAAGAGCTGAGATTTTGTGCAGATTTTTACACCAATAACTAAGACGTGTGATTTGTGGTTTCATTAAGCAGTGGAAGTGTACAATTATCGTAATCACTGAAGAGGAAGAATTTTGCATAATGATTGGTGGCAGATCCAGGAAGTACCCAAGAAGTACAAATTGCCTTTTTCTCTTTTTTTCTTTTTTTCTTTTTTGAAGGGAAGCACCAGCACAGCATGGCCCTATTAATATTTTTGCAACATGAAGTAGGGAATTAAACATGTTTCCATAATAATTATTTATATTTGCCGAACTGTGAGGAGCTGCTGTAGGAGCCCAATTATGAGTAATCTTTGAAGAAGGGGGGTGGCGGTGGTGGTGGGGGGGGCGTTGTTAAGAAGAAGGCTTGGAGAGTTATTTTTGAACTGTCGATTAACAAGAGCTTTTTGCGGGCCGCTATCTACAATCATATAGACCATCTGCTGTCTCGTTAAGAGAGGAGAGGAGAGCTTTCTCTTTTCCTTTCTTTCTGCCCCTCTTTCCTGCTGCTCCCCTCTTAGTCCCCCTCTCCCTTGCTCACTCTCTCTCTCTCTCTCTCTCCCTCTCTTTCCTCACTCCCTCCCTCTCTCCCACGGCCCAGAGGAGCAATACCTGCCCAGGGTTCGGCCGATAATGCTACAAATGATCAAGGTTCTCATCCTTACCCTCCTTTCCTCCTTTTCCTTCTTTCTCCATCACCCTACTGACTCGCCTGGAATAGTAATCCTAAATCCTGCTGTCTCTCACTTACCTGCTTGTTTATTTATTTATTTATTTATTTTTACAAAAACTATCTCCTCCTCTACCCCCCCCCCCCCCCCCCACCCCCGCCCCCCCTCACAGCCAACCTGTGTCAAAATAAAAGAAGCTCAGGTGATGTTGAAAGCCGTCCCGGAATATGTGAAGAATTTTTTTTTTTTCTCTCTCCCTCCCTCCCTCCCTCCCCCCCTCCCCCTACCTCAGAGTGTCGGGAGACGTCCGGGGCATTGTTCCAGCAAGGTGCCTGCTGGGAGGTAACTCCATTGTGCATTTGAATACCCGATAATCAAATTACCTCACAAAAGTGAGCCTCGGTGAGTACCTGCACCAAGCTGATTAGATAAAAGAACAAAATAAAAAGAATCGGTGAAGGAACAATCAGGAATGAAAGAAAACCAATAAAAATTAGGGTTTGCGGCTGAGTAATGCCTTCGTCATGCTATCAAATCCGGTTCCCTTTTATATTTCGGCTTTGTCCCGTTGAAAAAGCCTGGCTACCTCATCGAGACACTTTATAGCACCAAGCTGCTTTAAAGGGACATTTTAAAACACACAGCCACCTCTTATAGGGACACCATGACACACGGCTACCTTATAGGGACACCTTATAACAAATAGCTACTTTATAGGGACACTTTATAGCACATGGATACCTTATAGGGACACTTTAGAAGAACTAGGCCATCTTATAGGGACAGTTTATAGCAGCTCCATTGTTTCCCTGGCGATATTGATCGACTGTATTTTTGGGGAGGCTGTCCCTACGTTCGATGTTGCTTTGTTTGCCCCGGTACTGAATGCTGTTTCCAAGCATCGAAACAGTCGCCGCTCAACCCGTAGACCCATATATAGAGTACAAAAGACACGTGGGCAGTTTGGGTTCTTTTAAAGGATAGACTGACACAAAAATTAACAAAAACCCCGTGGATTCAAATCAAGGCAAGGTTTTGGCCTCCTCGATTCAGCGATGGGCGACATGACAGGAAATCCATACGAGCCCCTAAATTAACGAGCAGCGTTTGAATGGCGATGGCCGTGCTTCTCGCCTGGGCCGAGGGATATAGGGACACTGAGGCAGTAGGGTGGGGGATAGGGACACTGTACCCCCAGGAGGTTGAGACGCTAAGCTGGGACCCACACAGCTCCCTGCACGCACGAAACCGCCCCCCCCCGTCTACGCGTCGACGTTGGCGGACGCGTTCTTGCTTTTCCGCGCAGCGCCGAAGGGGCCCGCGGTTTCTGCGATCCGCCAAGTGTTCCGCGCCATCGAGCAAAATTAATTATTTCCCGTTAAGTAAAGAGGAACGAAAGCGGTCGGTGCCCGTGGCCGCGAGCGCACAGCCGCCGCGCCAGGCTCAGCCCGCCGTCCCAGAATGCACCGCAGCTCCGCCATCTGCTCGCCCTGTCTGTTCGCCCCCCCCCCCCCCCCCCCCCCCGCTCAGTCTGGATGGCTCAGAGAACGCAGTCACGCTCTCCGAGCTCTTCTCCGCAGCGGGAGCGCACTTCCGTGTCCGTGTCCATGGGGGGGTGGGGGGGGGGGGGGGGGGGGGGGGGGTGTTGCCGTGACTACGGCAGGGATACTCAAATCTAGCCCCCTGGGGGTTCCAGGGGCATACTTGCTGGTGTTCAGTCCTTCCCTCTAAACAGGGACAGATGACAGTAAACCAATGGCGCTTCGGTTGCCTGCACTCTCCGGCCAATCGGTGACATTGTTGGAGATAGCCTGTACGTAAGAAGAGCAAACCAGCGGTGCTACTGGCCTTGAGGGCCCGGTTTGGGTGTGCGTGCTCTACGGCGTCTCTCTCTCTCTCTCTCTCTCTCTCTCTCTCTCTCTCTCTCTCTCTCTCTTTTGAAGAGGAGGCACGCACGCTGAAAATCACTCCCCAGAAACTTTCTACCCCGCAGGGATCGTTGTCGTCGTCGGGCGAGGGAACATTTTTCCCTTTTCGCGCCCAACAGGAAAGCTGGATGTGCATTTCTTCTGTTATTCCTTCTACGACAGGGCTATTGGACTGGCTGAATATATACACCTGCCGCTCAGACATAGGAGGTGAGAGAGAGAGAGAGAGAGAGAGAGAGAGAAAGAAATTGATAGAGAGAGAGAGAGAGAAAGAGAGAGAGAGATAAAAAGATATTGAAAGAGAGAGAGAGAGAGAGAGAGAGAGAGAGAGAGAGAGAAAGAAATTGATAGAGAGAGAGAGAGAGAGAGAGAGAGAGAGAGAGAAGAAAGAGAAAACCGTTTTATTTCCATACATCAGTTTTTTTTCCACCTCAAAGACTGAATCTCCCACTAGTGACAGCTGGAGTAATAGCTGTGCATATTTTCAGAAAGGGCCTACATCGTATCATACATGTACATGTGCAATGGCTTGCAATTAATTAAAATAGATGTATTGCAGAGTATGTTTTTTAAATGGTCGCGAATGGTTGAAGCAATTCAAAGTATCATCTGACAGAGTGATGGCAGGAGAGGGTAGGTTGCTGCTGTTAAGCTCTGGTCATTTAATAAAAAAAAACTGAGATGCCTTTAAAATCCAACTGTCAACTCGCACACGCAGGTGTTCCGGAACATTAGAAGAAACCAGCAACTGATATAAAAACCGAGCCTATGTACAGATAGTCCTTGTTAATGTCCTCTCTCTCTCTCTCTCTCTCTCTCTCTCTCTCTCTCTCTCTCTCTCTCTCTCTCTCTCTCTCTCTCTCTCTCTCGCTCTCCAAGACAATCCACACACGGATGCAAAACCCAAGTCCCATTCGCGCCTGGTAATTACACGAATGAGGGATATTTCTGCACTGCTGCGACGTTCATCACATTGCTGGAGTCTTTACAGTACGCTATAGAGGACAGTTGGTAATTGGCTAATCATAAATCCCCCCACCACCCCCCCCCCCCCCCCCCCAACACTTTCCCCAGCAGTGGGAGATCTTTCACAGCGAACAGCAATCACGTTGCTGTTTAGACACATTATTACATATCAGTGAAACACGAGCTTTGATGAGCAGGCAGTCAGTAAACAGTAATTGCTGTTAGGAATGGAGCATGATGGGAAGGGTGACTGTAGCCATCTGGTTTACTGTACAGCTCAGTGGGAGCAGACATGCAGCAGTTACGCAAGTCTGTGCTCGAGAGACCACAGGCTTCATTTCCTTTATAGGGTACGGAGGTCCTGTATGGAATTTAAAGGAATTGTACTGACCTCTTGTGCCATTTGGCTTACTGACTGTCGTGTGTGTGTGCACGTGTGTGTGTGTGTGTGTGTGTGTGCGTGTGTGTGTGTGTCTGTGTGTGTGTTCCAAGGTACAATGGCAGCACGTCACTTGGGAATCAAACCAGCAACCTCTGTGGTACAAGTTCAGTTCCATAACTACTATACTACTCTGGCGCCCATCTTATCGCGTTCTGTGGGTTAAATGGTGAGCTCATCGTTCAGAAATCGGCCTGTTTGCCCTGGCTAGGGGTGGGGCAGTGTGCAAAGGGGTCAGGCATGAGATTTGGAGGGTAATCCGCTGGCAATTGTGACACTCAGAACTTCCAAACTCGTTGAGAGATAGGCCTTAATTCAATCAACCTTTGTTCTTATGCAAGCACATTTTTTTCTTCACTGAAATTACTGTTAAAAAAAAAAGAAATAACACAAACTGGTCTGAGTAAAAATATGAATTATTAATGATAAACACTGAATGAGAAGCGACCACGGTGTTCTTTTCCTGATAATCGTGACCAGACCTGCGGCAGATTCGCACGTGGAATACCGCAGACGTTCCGTGCGAAAACGGAACCATCTCCGCAGATCGCACGACAGCCGATTTCGCAGTTTTCTGAACACGGGTGGAACGAATGTTTTCTCTTCTTTTGAGCTCGTCAGTGAGATCGTGGTTTACTCGACGGTGCGTTGAAGGCGTCGAGTATTTTGAAGAAGAATAATAATGATAATTTCGCCCAGGTCTGATTGTTACACAGTCCGTCGCGCAGGAAAGCTGTGCTCTGAGAACACTCCAGGCTTCCGCTGAGCTTCTCCAGCGACCCGAGTGCCTGCCGAGTTCATTAGCGCGCGCGAAGGCGTTGCCGCGGCAGCCTGAAGTACCGCCATTATGATGAAAAGGGGGGAGGGGGGGGGGGGGGGGGGGGGGTCTGCAGCTGGTGTGGCTGATTCTGTGTGAGTGTGTATGAGTGTGTGTGTGAGTATGTTTGAGTACCTGTGTGTGTGTGTGTGTGTGTGAGTGTGTATGAGTGAGTGTGCATGTGTATGTATGTATGCCTGTATGTGTGAGTGCGCATGTGCATGTATGCCTGCATGTGAGTGTGTTTGTGTGTATGTGTCTGTGGGTGTGTATTCCTGCATGTGTTTTTATGCCTCTGTGTGTGTGTGTGAGCGTGAGTGCTTCTGTGGCACAGACACACTCACTCCCCAGCCCACACACACGCACACACACACATACCCCAGCTCCCCCCCCCCCCCCCCCCCCCCACACACACCCCCCAGCCCTCACACACACACACACACTCCCCAGCCCACACACACACACACACACACACACCCCCCCCCCCCCCCCCCCCCCCACCCACACACACACTCCAGCCCACACACACACACACACTCCCCAGCCATACACACACACACACAGTCTGAAGCTGATGCAGGAACAGCGATGACCCAGCCAGAAGACCTGGGTTTGACAGGCTACACCTCAGAACCCCCGATTCAGAGTTCAGGAGAGTGGAGGAGACCAATTACCTCCCGTAACCACCCTCTCTCACAAGCAGCCCGTGAGCTATAAAGAGCTCCTTCACAGCACCACAGCCCCAAACGCTTCCTTCATTTTTTTCCCCGCCATTTTTATTTCCCGTCAAAATGGCGGAAAGCTTCTATAACACCGCTCGGCTGAGGAGCGTGCGGTCGTGTATGAGCTTCCAAGTCCTCTTCGCGTCGCTAACGCCTGGAATTTCGAAGGCACGATTGGGGTAAAGTACCCAGCTCAGGGGTAACACACCTGGACGGTTTCATCTGGGACAGGACCGACAGGAGGGTGGTGCGTGGGGGATGAAGTTCAGGCTCAGCCTCACTTCTTTTTCCTGTTTGCTTGCAAACCGTCATTTTGAAAGTGCCTCTGGATACGTCACCAAGCAAACAAGAACGATTGAGCTAAACTCAGTGTGACCCTCTCCAAAATCAAAAATCACATTATTAGTTTCTAACATTACGGTACCAACTCAGGCCACGTCTGCTTATTAAATACTGGTTTTTGTCCAAGGGGAGGACATATTCATTTATTTTTATTTAAAAAACCTTTATTTCCATTTTACTTTACTATCAAATGCATAATGTGCGAATAATACCTGAAGTTATCCCATTGCCACCAGGGCCCCTGTCCAATGAGCTGTGCCGTTCATCTGCAGGCCCTCTTCTGATTCGCTCACCTGCGAGCCAATGACAGTTCTACACCTCGCAGGCCCAGAGTGAACTCTTGCACTTAACGGATTTTTAAATTAAATTCAGTGAGTTTAATAACCCGTGTGACACGGGAGGAAATTGGATTGCATGTGCGTGGTGTCTACGTAGGAGAGAGGCGCTACTGCATGAGGCGAAAGGACTGAAACTGTTTTTTTAATTATTTAAAAAAAAAAAAAATGCATTTGTAATTCCAGCATGCAGGCTGTGGGAAACGTGATTGACCAACAGGGGTCACTGGCGAGCAATGAGGCTCGGCCATCCGGCCCAGCTGTAACCAACCCTGTTCCAGGATCCTGTGGGTTTTCATTTCAACCCTAATTTGGAACACCTGACTCCACTAATTAGCAGCTCAATGAGATCTCGAATTATAGTGTAGTGTGGCTTTGTTAGGGTTGGAGTGAAAAACCTACAGGACGGTAGATCTCTAGCTGTTGAATGAAGTGTGCTTTGATAGGGTTGGAGTGAAAACCTACAGGATGGTAGATCTCTAGCTGTTGAATGAAGTGCGCTTTGATAGGGTTGGAATAAAAACCTACAGGACGGTAGATCCCTAGCTGTTGAATGAAGTGCGCTTTGATAGGGTTGGAATAAAAACCTACAGGACGGTAGATCTCTAGCTGTTGAATGAAGTGCGCTTTGATAGGGTTGGAGTGAAAAGCCAGAGGATGGTAGATCTCCAGGGACAGGGCTGGTTACCGCTGTCCAGGCAGAATTAATCCTCAAGGTGGGTCTCCCCCAGCCTCTGCGGTCCAGCCCTCTTTCATCATTGCCTCCACCCTGCCCACATCTGTCGCACACCTGCTGTTCCCCATCACCGCCACCCGGCCCCACCCATCATCTGAGCCACATCAAAAATCTCATAAAACTGACTGACATGCTGGTCACCAGTCGGCACCCTGAGCCGACCAGAGGAGGATGGGTTTCCCCCCCTTGAGCCTGGTTCCTTCCAAGGTTTCTTCCCATCTGCCACAGGGAGTTTTTCCTTGCCACTGTTGCCTTACGCTTGCTCCTGTGGGGGTCTAGGGGGTTGTCTGTGCAGCGTATTGTGACAACTGCTGTAAAATATGCTATACAAATAAAATTTGATTGATTGAATCCTCAATTATCCGCCATTACGTGTCACCGTGTGTGGCTGTGAGCCGCTGTCAATCAATCAATCAATCAATCAATCAAAATGTATTTCTATAGACACTTCATATACAGAGGCAACCCCATGTGGTTTAAATAAATAAAAGCAGCAGGCACAGCACACAAACACACACTGTGGATGGATAACAGGGCCATTGCTGTGAAACTGCATCGACTAGACCTCATGAGTAAAAGATGTATATACGTGTTCAGGAAAAAGAAAAAAAATAAAATAAGAAAAAGGACTGTAAAGCGGATTTATTTTCTGCCATCAATTTGTTAGTTGAAAAGCACATTGGCAGCTGCATTGGCAGATAAAAAACTCATACACATCGTAAACATCATTTGATTGAGCCGGCATACATATAAAAAAAAAAAAAAAAACCCTACAAACAATAAAACTGAGGAATGAAAAATGAATGTTTTTAAAAAAAAAATGGCTGCTCTCTCTCCATTGATTTATCAGCTATTATTCCTAGAAATCATCAGGTTAAAAGGGGGTTAACCTAGCATTACTCTAAACCATGTCAGTGACCTGGCAGGAGATTAGTCTGCAGTTCTTATATGAAATACACAGATAGAAAAAAATATATATTTACTGCATACATTAAAAAAAAAATCTTTATTGCACGCGTTTGCACAGAAATCAGGAGTTTTCACTGGGATGTGCGGCAGCCTAGAGAGACAATGTCCTTCTCTGACCCTGTCCTAGAGAAGGAGACCGTGGAGGGGCCTTATTGTGACTTGTACCATTTCAGTTGATTTGAAATCTCAGTGATGCTTAAAAGGAATGAACTTAAAACCAGGCTGTGGATTCGCATTCACAAGTGTTACATGTTAGTGGAGGGACAAACAAAACCTGTCCCCAAATGACTGTGATCAATTAATCAATTAAGCATTTATTTATTTGTTTATTTTATTTGTTTGCAATGAAAAGTAATAGGGATACCAGTGCAATAAAAAAAAAAAAAAAAAATTTTACCACATGAAAATCCAATTGAACCAATTTAGGTATAAAAAAAGAAAGTGAAAAGGAGCCTTTTCTCCCTAACCCTCCACCCAAAGCGACCCGGAGTCTGAGCGGAAGGAGAAAGCGTGACCATTCCCTGCCCCCCCCCCCAGATAGATATCTTCCTGACGGTGGGGGGGGGGGGGGCTGAGTGTTCCCAGCATGGCTCCTGTCACCATTACCACCGGGCGACAGGGGGTGGGGGGGGGGGGGGGGGGGGGGTTGGGTATTGGCGGGGGAGCATTGGGTCCCCGCTGGCTGGTAAACACACAGTGCCGCTGCGGATCGACCGGCCGCCACCTCCTGTCTCGCCCCAGGGAGACGGTTTGCAGCCCGGTGCCCATTTCACATCGTGTCACCGGGAAAACACCGGGATCACATCTTCGATTTTTCCCTTTTTTTTTTTTTTTTTCCTTTCTTTTTTTTTTTTTTTTTATCGAACACCGGATGGATGGAAGAGGTGAGGTGAGGTGAGGTGGGGTGGGGTAGGGTGTTTGGCGGTCCGGAAAAAAATTCTTCCTCCCAGTATTTAGCTCTGGGTGCCTGAGCAGGACTGCATTCAGACTCATTTGCTCTCAGGGGATTCCCCCACCCAAGGCAGGGTGGATTTTACGGGAGCTGGTTGCTGTATAATGCAGGGTGCACAGCAAAAGCCGATCCATTTCAGGATTTCATTCCAACTCTCATTGCTAATTACTTCAGTTCAGTCATTTGATTGATCATATTTTTATTATTTTTTATTTTTTTAAACATTGAGCTCTAACTGTTGTGCAGCCGAAGCCCTGCACGTACACAGGCCGTACTGTTGTGGGAAATGTAGTCCTGCACATGCACATGCTGTACTGTTGTGGGAAATGTAGTCCAGTACAGCGGTTAAACACTGGGGTAATGCAGCGGGTGCAGCTGGTTAGAACAAAAACCCGGGTAAGTCGCACCCCTCCAGGACCGGAGTCGGAATGCAGGCACGCTCCATTCCGTCATTTTATCACCCGCAGCCTCTTCCACATCCACAGCTTACGTTTTCCTTCTCACGCAATCCATTTGCACAGCTAGATATTTGTACCGAACAAAAAAAAATCAGTTTAAAACATGTGAAAACATTTCTTCAGAAAAAAGGTCAGTGTTCTAGAGCACCATCAATTTCAGTTACCCGGAGTGATTGTTACATCAGCGTTAGAATGTCGTGTAAGAACATTCCAATCACTTCCATTTGTGACCTCACACTTTTAAGGGTTCCGTACGTTTGCTCAAGGGTACACTGACAGCACCACGGATTTGAGCCTGCAAACCCCTGTGTCACAAACTCAGCCGTTACACAACAACAACTCTGCCCTTTGGTTAGAAGCACATTCAAATTCCCTGCAAGATCAGGAGGAGGGAGGAAGGAGCCCAGCTTTCCGCGTCCAAAACAGGATGTCCTCAAAGAGTCAGACGCTACATTGCAATTTCGATTCATTTTTAATGTACGACCGTCTGTTTTTTTTTTTTGCTTTTTGAGAGCGCGTGCTAAACGTTTGCCGCGCAACCGCTGCTGCTTTCGAGATTAGCCCCAACCGCTGCCAGCTCCAGCCTTGTTATCCCATTTTCATTTCAGAACGACACAAAATGGATTTAAATCAATTACACGGGGTTCAACAAGTGCAACGCTGCGTTCTGGCACAATATCGACGCGGTTCTGAAGAACACAGAATTGTGGTTTGCGAGGGGTGGTGGAGTGGGGGGGGGGAGTGGATGGTGGAGGGGGGGGGGGGGGGTGCGTCACCAGACAGCGGCACACATCAGGCCAGGTAGGCGAGAGAGAGAGAGAGAGAGAGAGAGAGAGAGAGAGAGGGAGAGGGAGAGAGAGAGAGAGAGAGAGAGGGAGAGAAGGTGCCACCTTCACCCGTCTGGGATGATGCCCGGCCACAGATAGCAGGCTGATCCGATCCCTGACCACGGGCCCAATCAGCCCCTTTGGGAGAGAGGAAGCCTCTTTTCGGCTTCACAAAAAGATTTATTCTCATGGACAGCAGCATGTCCAGCCCCCCGCCCCTGCCCCCGCCCCCCCCCCCCCCCCCCAACCCAAGCCCTACAGTGAGCGAGCTTTATCTCTCTTCCCAGGACACTATCAGCCCCCCGCCACCCCCCCATGAGAGCTTAGTTGAACCCCAATTGACTGGCGCTTACTAATCTAATGCACACCAGGCATCTACCCTGTGGGTGAGTGATGAAATTCTCACTGGTCCGTTGCCCATTTTATTTTAGGGCTGAGAGGGTCCTAAAACGCAGCCCCCCTATGGTCCTCACAAACGTGGGGTCAGTGTGTCAGTGTGTTACAGCAGGAGTTCAGTAAAACGCGGGGGCTGATGATTAAAACGTAGGGGTTGATGGGATAAAACGCAGGGGGCTGATGGGTAAAACGCAGGGGCTGATGGGTAAAACGTGGGGCTGATGGGTAAAACGCGGGGGCTGATGGGTAAAACGCAGGGGCTGATGGGTAAAACGCGGGGTTGATGGGTAAAACGCGGGGGCTGATGGGTAAAACGCGGGGGCTGATGGGTAAAGCGCGGGGCTGATGGGTAAAACGCAGGGGCTGATGGGTAAAACGCAGGGGCTGATGGGTAAAACACAGGGGCTGATGGGTAAAACGCGGGGGCTGATGGGTAAAACGCGGGGGCTGATGGGTAAAACGCAGGGGCTGATGGGTAAAACGCAGGGGCTGATGGGTAATTGCCTCAACCCTCTCCAGGTGGCTGATTATGCAACAGGCCCCGCAATCACTCTCTCACGTGTCATGTTCCACCGCAGAATGGAAGGGAGATAAAAACAAAGGGAGAGATAGCAGGCGCCATTCCATGTGAAAGGGGGGGGGGGGGAAAAAGCATGATTGTGTCACGTCAGATTTATCAGTTCACCATGTGCACAGACATCAGCTGTGCCGTAACTCAACAGAAATGCTGACAGAATAGGAGCCATTCCTGCGCTGATTAATTATACACGTTGTGGAATTCAGAACTCTTTATGCGCTACCTTGGAACAGCTCCTCGCTCTCTTTTTTTTTTTTTTTTTTTTTTTTTTTCATTTTCATTAAACAGTTCCACTGTCGGTTTATAGCCAGGCAATCTGTTCATGAATTTCTAAGTTATGGATGTGCACTTAATGATCTTGTCTTTGACTGGATCAACATTTTAATCAAGTTGACTTCCCAGGAGAGGCGTCTGAGCCTACATTTCCTCTCGCGCTCTCCAGCTTATTAATCCTACCCATCTTACGCGGTCTCAACTGTGTCGGAAAGATGAATCTGTGAAGCGCTAGTGAAGACACATCGCTCGTTTCTCTAATGTTGCCTTTTATATTTCAAAAGCACCTTCAGCGTTTGGGGAATAATTCATTTATTTGCAAGCCATTTGCTTCTCTCTCTCTCTCTCTCCCTCTCTCCCTCTCCCTCTCTCTTTCTCTCTTTTTAACCTATCAGAGCCTTTTGTTCTGTTGTGTGGGGAGGCACAGCTCACCACGGCTCTGTGACAGGATGGTGTATGTTTCCTGGAGCGAGAAACACCCCTCTCTCCCATTTTTTATGATTTGGGTTTTTTTTTTTTCTCAGACATGATTTCCATTACTTTGAACATAATTTCCACAGACTGCCTCCATTATGGCCTGGCAGGGATCCGTCTTGTCGGAGAGATCGGAACGAGGGCGGTTTCCGCGTCTCCTTCGTCTCCCTCCTCTCCCTCGTCTGTTCGAGAGAAGCAACGCTCCTTCATCTCCCTCCTCTCCCTCGTTTGTTCGAGAGAAGCAACGCTCCTTCATCTCCCTCCTCTCCCTCGTCTGTCGAGAGAAGCAACGCTCTCTCTCTCTCTCTCTCTCTCTTTCACCGTGGCAACCTTCAGCTGTTAAAGTGTTGCTAGGGGACATAACGATGACAAACCCGTTAACGCAGTTCACAGTCCCGGCGCCATTATTCATGCCACGTTTGGAGGGGACCGAACCGCGTGTGTCTGCCCGTGTTAAGCAGCATAGGGGAGCCCACTTAACTGTTTAAAGATTAAACTATTCACTTCCTCGTTGTCCTTTTCTCTGTAATAACAGCCGAATGGAATTTCCGTTAGGGCCTTTCGTCTTGTCACCTCAAAGCGCTTTCGCAGGAAACTCGCAATCGACCAACCACAACCTGGGGAGATTGACGGCGGCCATTTTGATGCCCTGGAACACTCGTCACACAAATGGGCGAGGTGCCGAGGAGGGGAAGGGAGGGACGTGAGTCCGTTGGACACACGCAAACAGTAGTTTGAGAGCAGAGATTCAAAGATGAGAGTTTCGGGAAGAATGTCCAACAGGTATCAGGGATTTCCAACAGTGGCCAGAGATTTTGAACCCCATGAAAAGACCTTACACTGGGTCTCTCCACCACAGAAAATCTTATGTCCTCATTTTTTTTTTTTAGTTAGTCAGGGGCCCTTAAAATCATCCAAAATTTCACCCCACATATATAGTGGCCCCTCAGTCTGGGACCAAGCGCACTCCAAGGGCCACCGGGTAGATTTGCGACTCCCGCTGTAGTCCAGTTGGTCTCATTTGACATGGACATTTAACAGATGCTCTCGTCCAGAGTGACAGCTTGCGTTTTTACGGGCGGTCAAACGGCTTGATGTTCGGTGAGGCGATTCAGCTTAAGCTCATTGCACAGCGGGGCAATAAGCAGTGCCTGACCATGAAGATCTAACCCGCAATTTATGGGTGATCAAACCACTATACTACGCTGCTTCCTGTACATACAGCTGGATGCAGGGGCGGCAGTGTAATATAATGGGTAAGGAGCTGGTCTTGTAACCGAAAGGTCACAGGTTTGATACCCAGGTAGGAGGACACTGCCGTGGTACCCTTGAGCAACGGCACTTAACCTGCATTGCTTCAGTATACATCCAGCTGTATAAATGGATTCGATATAATGTAAAAGGTTGTGCAAGTCACTCTGGATAAGAGCGACTGCTAAATGCCTGTAATGTGATGTAATTGGTATGAAGTGATGCTAACTGGTTTCGCTCAGGAATGGAAGAGCCTGTGGGTAGAATTTCTCCTGCAGGGTTTTCAGAATCCAGAAATGTACAGGCTATAGGAAAAATTATGACGCAAAAAAAAACTTGCAAAAAAAGTGCAAAAAAAAAGAAAAAACAATCTCTCGACGTTAGTTCACAGAGTTCAGTTTAAGTATCCAGCGGCTTGACATCGGCGCTGAAATCGGAGAGACCAAAAACACCGCACTTAACGGCTATCAGAACGGCCCAACATCAGAATGGCCTAGCATCAGAATGGCCCAACATCAGAGCGGCCCAACATCAGAATGGCCTAGCATCAGAACGGCCCAACATCAGAATGGCCCGACATCAGAATGGCCTAGCATCAGAACGGCCCAACATCAGAATGGCCCGACATCAGAATGGCCTAACATCAGAATGGCCTAGCATCAGAATGGCCTAGCATCAGAATGGCCCAACATCAGAATGGCCTAGCATCAGAATGGCCTAGCATCAGAATGGCCTAGCATCAGAATGGCCTAACATCAGAATGGCCTAGCATCAGAATGGCCTAGCATCAGAATGGCCTAGCATCAGAATGGACTAACATCAGAATGGACTAGCATCAGAATGGACTAACATCAGAATGGCCTAGCATCAGAATGGCCTAGCATCAGAATGGCCTAGCATCAGAATGGACTAACATCAGAATGGCCTAGCATCAGAATGGACTAACATCAGAATGGCCTAGCATCAGAATGGACTAGCATCAGAATGGCCTAGCATCAGAACGGCCTAGCATCAGAATGGCCTAGCATCAGAATGGCCTAGCATCAGAATGGCCTAGCATCAGAATGGACTAGCATCAGAATGGCCTAGCATCAGAATGGACTAACATCAGAATGGCCTAGCATCAGAATGGGCTAACATCAGAACGGCCTAACATCAGAATGGCCTAGCATCAGAATGGTCTAACATCAGAATGGCCTAGCATCAGAACGGCCTAGCATCAGAACGGCCTAGCATCAGAATGGCCTAGCATCAGAATGGCCTAACATCAGAATGGCCTAGCATCATTATGGACTAACATCAGAACGGCCTAGCATCAGAATGGCCTAGCATCAGAATGGACTAGCATCAGAATGGACTAACATCAGAATGGCCTAACATCAGAATGGCCTAGCATCAGAATGGCCTAACATCAGAATGGACTAGCATCAGAATGGCCTAGCATCAGAATGGACTAGCATCAGAATGGCCTAGCATCAGAATGGACTAGCATCAGAACGGCCTAACATCAGAATGGCCTAGCATCAGAATGGGCTAACATCAGAACGGCCTAACATCAGAACGGCCTAACATCAGAACGGCCTAACATCAGAATGGCCTAACATCAGAACGGCCTAACATCAGAATGGCCTAGCATCAGAATGGCCTAGCATCAGAATGGACTAGCATCAGAACGGCCTAACATCAGAATGGCCTAGCATCAGAATGGCCTAACATCAGAATGGGCTAACAAGAACGAAGTCCACCCATTCTGTCAGAAAAAGTGTCATTAAACCGTGGAAACATCAGTAGGGCCTTTTCGTTCCACCTCTTATGCCAGACACAAGACACAAGTCTAGCACACCGTAATACATAACGATCACTCTGGTCCATTCAGCTGTAGGCTGTGACTCATCATTTTTATGTGTAGAGAGGCGCCGCGCACTGTGTATGCTGATTTTTTTTTGCCACTATTCAGTAGTTTAATTGACTCATTAGTGGCTGTTTACAGTTGACTCGCCTCACCTGGTTGTCTACCAGTCTGTTTTGGTTTCCTGTAATTTTTTTTTTTCCCCATTTAGTGAAAAAAAAAAAAAAAAAAAGAAACCAGTAGATGACTGTGGCCCACAAAAAGAGAAAAAAAGAATCAGGGTTGTGAACTGGAATAGAGGTTATCAAAGAGTGGTGGAAATTCTACACTGGGGTTTGCCTCTTCCCCCTGCGAATAAGAGAACTAGGTGCAGAGACAGTTTTTGGGGATTCATGTAGTTTTTTTTTTTTTTTTTTTTGCCTTCTGCAGTTAGACAGGTAATCCATCAGGTGTGGCCTCCTTCCTTCCGAGAAGAAGAGAGAGTATCACTGAGAGTTTGGTTTCAGTCGCGGAGGACGTATGGGGGGGGGATCAGAGCTTGGGAAAGGGGGACCCTGTTAAACTGATTCCAATCGAGTGGAAGGAAGAAAGCAATGACACAGTGTTCTCGGTGGGGTTGATGCGTTTGCATCCGCACACAAAACAGAACAAGCAGCAGGCAAGCGGGTCGGCACAAACAGACCTCTGGAGGAACGAGGTAGACAGACAGACAGACAGACAGGAAGAGGAAATGGACTGCAGGAGAGCGACAACAGGAAGGAGGGAGGGAGGGAGGGAGGGAGAGATTTCATTTCAAGCCTCCATTTCAAGCCCTTGTCACTGGATAATACCAGAGAGAACCGCAAAAAGTGCCCCCCTTTCCAAAACGCAAGATACGCACTGCGAGTAGGGTCCCACGCCCTCATGAATAGCCCCCCCCCCCCCAACAGCTCAGGGGCAGCCCTGGCACATCGTTACCATGGATACAAACCCCTGAGTTTGGGTAGATGGTAAACAAGCCATTGGTTTCAATAACAAAGGCATATCACTGGAATTAAAGTGGGGGGGGGGGGGGGGGCATGAACCTTTCACATCAGAGAGCTGACCTGGTCGTGCTCGTACCTGTAGGAGCGGAAGGTTGCGAGCCTGTTAAATGGAGGACTGATGCGCTTTTATCCAAAGCACTTTACAAATGGCCAGAGCAGTTAGGGGCTAGGTGTCGGCTCAAGGACACGACACGCCCAGGGCAGGGTTTGAACCGGCAACCCGGCTCTTACCTCCTGAAAGTCGCCCACTCGGGAGAGGTTCTGGAACGGGAAGGGTACACAGGAGGGGAGGGGCTTGCACAGTTTGGGGTCGGAGTCCCAGGGCGAATGATAACGCAACATCCAAATTTGCCCATCTTCCAGCCCATCAACCATATGCGACCGGACTGGTCCAGGTAGGGGGCAGGTGGTGCTTGTTTTTTTTCTCTTCACAGGAAGCTCTATGCCCAACCCCCCCCCCCCCCCCCCCCGAAAATAACCCCCCCCCAGCCACCACCACCTGTGCTGAAAGCCGCCAGTCATACTTACTATCCTAACCTGGAGGGGGACCAGATTTTCTAAAGGTTCGGCTTCTCCCAAATGAAAACACGGCGCAGACACAACACCTCCAGGCAGGTGTTAAAAAACCCGCATCAGAAAAACAAAACAGGTGGCAGAATAATGAGGGGGGGGAAAAAAAGAGACATCGACGGCGCTGCTCTAATAGCCTTGTGTTCATTACATACTGGGGCAGCTGAAAATGCGCTTTGTGCTCGAAGCTTTTCTCCCTTTGCCAAGAGCGCGTGTTAAGAATTATGTCAAGTCCCCAAAGTGCGCACTTCTAGAACAGGTGCGCGTTTAGAATTTTCACACGCGCGCCTTGGAGACCGACTCGCGCAGTCGCACTTCTGTTATAAACGCCGGATCTGTCGTCTCGCCGGTATGCCAATCTTCGCTTTTGTTAACACTCGCTCAACCTGCTTCGATCCATCTTGCTTGACTAACAAGCCCACCAATCACCTGAGAAGTCTATTCCCTTAATGTCTTATACCCGTTCCTTATATCACGTTGGAAAAATAAGGCATAACTCAACTCCGTGGCCACACTCAAGAAAGCTCTCTGCACTCAAACCTGTTAGAATAAGCCGAAGCTGAAAGATTTGGCCTAAACGCCTTCGCCAGTGAAATGGCGGTTCAGTACGCTGACGGCAGCCTTGTTTACCAGACTCTGCCGTGTCACGCCAAGTGCAAAAGATTATTAGAGGGCAGCAACCAATCACGGTCTCTTGTTTTCAGCTCGGCCAGTAAGGAGCACTTGACTAACGGAAGCACAAAAAAACAAAAAAAAGAAGAAGACAGATTGTGCTCTTAAACCCTTGGGGGGGTCGAAACGGAAGGGTGTCGACATTAAAGATCTTAAAAATGTTCAGGAAAGTGCTACACGGAGCGTTCACAAAAAAAGATTTTTTTAAAGTTGCTTTCATCTGTGAAATGGTGGCACATGCTGAGGGAGGGCAGACTTTTATACCAAAATCTGAAGAGTCACCACAGGTGTTACAAGATAATTGGAGGGGAAGCACCAATCAGAGCCTCTGTTTCGAGGTGGGTCATTAATGAGCACTTGGCCAGTGGCAGAATATCTGAATAGTAACATACATTTTAAACGGAACTGGACCATGCTCTCAATTCAGTGCAGATCTTCCCAACCTATCAGGGGTCCGCTATCTTTTCTGAAAAGGGCCGGTGTGGGTGCAGGTTTTTGTATTAGCCCAGTACTAAGACGCCTGATTCTACCACGATTAGTTAATTAGTTGAATCAGGTGTCGTATCGCTGGGCTGAAACAAAAAACCTGCACCCACACCGGCCCTTTTCGGGTAAGATTGAGGACCCCCTACTGAATATACTGCAGTAATTAAACTCTTTGAATCATGCGTGCACAACAAGGGCTGATCCGTTTCAGGATTTTGTGCGAACTTCTGCTCTTAGTGAGTTAATTAGCTCAGTTATAACTGATTGTGGATGGTGGGGGGTTGTTGCTATACGCGAACCAGGGCAAGAACAATACCTTCAAAAAAAAATCTATTTGTAAAAAAAAAAAGGCTGAAAAAAAAAAAATGAACACATGAATTGTGTGGCCTATGGATGATTGTAGCCTTAAACAGCACATACTGTACAGGATTCATGCCTGCAGCCACCTCTGGAAATATTCCCTGAAAATGGCAGAGGAAGCACAGGAAACAGAAGACACACACACACCAAACCAAACGCACACACACATACAAACACACGCAAACACGCAAGCACACACACACACACACACACACACTCATGCACGCACACATGCAAACACACACATGAACAGACAAACGCATGCACACACACACAGACACATGCACACATAAACGCACACACACACAAACACACACACACAAAAACATACACACACAATCACATGCACGCACGCACACACACACACACACACACACAAACACATACACACCCACCCCCAACACACACACACAGACATAAATTCAAAGTCTGGGAATATAGACAAATGCTGTGCAAGTATTTGATATAAATAAATTTTCTAAAAGCTAATTAAAATTGACAATATTTTAGCTGTGCATATTGCCATGAATTATTCAGCTAATTAATTGCTTTATTTCTAATTAAGAAGCAAAAATGAAAACAGGTTGAAAGAAATGGTTGATAAAAAGGTTCACCATCCTTATCACCCACCACTGGCTTTCAGAAATACTCGTTTTGGTTTCTGATTCCTTCATGTAGTTGTTTCTTGGAATTCTTTCTTTTATGAATTTAACTGGGGAATATTCTTATGTATTCAGTTAGTTGTTTCCAATCACTGTGGTCATTAAAGATCCCATGACACTATTCGCAAAGAGTAGGGGGTTCCCCGGTGTCCTGGCTAAAATCCCAGATCTGGCTCTCGCAAAAACTTGCCACCTAATCATCCCCTAATTTAATTGGCTAAAAAATGTTCTCTTCCTCCAGTGGAGCTGCTCAGTGGCCAACAATAGAGGATTGTGGTTGTACTGGGCAGCTCCCAGGCGTTCCTGCAAAAGAGCATCCGTGCTCAGCGAACCTACCCTGGGTAAATAAATGTTTAAAAAAATAATAAATAAAAATAAATCATAGGCCAGATCCTGATTTATGCAAGTTATGGAAGTGCTTTCTTTGAAATACTGTTGACTGGCAGTGTGTTGCCAAAAAAAAAAAAAACCCCAAAAAACCCAAACACCTTCACTGGGCCGAACTGGTAACCTTCTGGTGCAATGCGCTCAGCCATCTAAATGGTAAACGGTAAATGGATTGCATTTATATAGCGCTTTTATCCAAAGTGCTTTACAATTGATGCCTCTCATTCACCCATTCACACACACACACACACTCACACTCACACAATGGTGAAAGGCTGCCATGCAAGGTACCAATCAGCTCGTTGGGAGCAATCAGGGGTTAGGTGTCTTGCTCAGGGACACTTCCTCTTGCTCAGGGACACTTCTCGAACTGGCAACCCTCCGACTGCCAGACAACCCGCTCTTACCCCCTGAGCTATGTCGCCCCCCCCAAGCTTGCAAGCACGTTGCGTGACACCAATCTCAGAAAACTATTTCCTCCCTCTCCACACGCCCCGGAGATTGAGCCTCTGCGGTCAAGAAAGAGAAAGCAAAAGGTCAGATATATAGTGGCGGTTTGTGTTTGACAGAAATTGCCAGAAAACAAGTGCTGAAGGCGATTTTATAAAATGGTGCACGAGAGAGAAGGAGAGGCTATTTCGAAAGAAAGGTTTGGGAAGACATTTTTTGCTTCCAGTGGTGATGATTGGATGTTTGAAAAAGTTTTTTTTTTTTTACCGAAGTATCCTGTGGGAAATGATGTTCAGTGAATTTGAAAGTTCATCGTATTTTGCGTCCTAAGACGTGACGTTAAATTTATTTATACTCTAACCTTTATTTATTTCTATTCTAACTCGTTCATATCTTTGGAATAGTGAAATAGCGAAAATTCAGCCCTCAAATTAACAAATGAACTACGTCAGATAGTGAACTCTCCGCACACAACTTAACAATCACACTGAATAGTGAAAACCTGACACCCAAAGTAACAAAAGATCACATTGCATAGTGAACACACAGCGTGACATGACACCAAATAGTGAAAACCCCACTCACAAATGAACTACCACATCACCACCACAACAGACTGTGAACTCAACACGCAAAGGAACGAAGGACCACGTTGAATTTATGAAAACAGACACGAAGCATAACGTCAAACAGAAAACAGGGAGTCAGAAAACGATAAACCCTTAGAGGTGCGCATCAAAACTTAAAACTCTCGAGGGTGCACAAAATCGATTCAATCTTGAAGTAATGCGCACCTCTACGGTTTATCATTCGCTGCCACCCTGTTTCCTGCTTGACTGCATGCTTTCGTTCAATTCAAAACTTTCCATCAAGGTCATTTTCTTTGAAGATTTGCACCAATCAAAGGCCCGCCCCCAAGCGTTCCAACGGCAAAATCAAAGTCCGGTCGTTGTTATTTTCTTTACGTCACTGCATGTATATTGTGTGTGGGCTAACCTGAGATATATCGCCATCTATTATAGTGTGCGTTTCGAGCGACAGGTAATGATAGAATGATAACAACAGAAGCGATTGTGTTTTTTTTCCCATTAATGCCTCGTGTCTGTGCGCATGCTCAAATAACTGCATTTTTTTCCCGAACAGCCTGCCAGAGAGGCTCTTAATGCTATCAGGAGAAAAAAGAAAAAGCTAAAAGAGCTTAGGATGCCCTGGAGGAAACAAATGCTTTATTTCTCTCTTCTTATTTTTTTTTTAAACCTTCTATATCAAGAGATACGCGCCTCATTTAAGTCCCTATTTGCATACTGATCCAAATTATCTGATTTTTTTACAGGCCCCAGAGCTTGGCTCTGTTTGAGAAGAATCCATAAAGCATGGAGAGGTCCCCCCTTCCCTCCTGGCCCGATTTCACTGTGTGTTATACGGTAGGTTTCCTCCTCCTCAGGGCTTCCCCCATTGGTTACTGGGAGCTGTCATGTGACACAGCCGCATGCTAACCATGCTAACCGCAGAACCCAAGCCGGTGTCGGTACAAAATCGCAAAAAACCTGTCGCCCTCCGCTTTCTGGTCAACCCCTTATTGGCTAAAATGCTACGTCAAAATTTAAACTTCGGTACATTGTTTTGCGCATTGCATACCTACAAGGTACTGGTACGTTAGTTCACTCAGTACCCTGTATCTAGCTGCATTAGCTATGAAGGTGGCTAACAAGGCTCTGCTGCTAGCTAGTTAGCAGCTAACGTGCGAGTGATAAGGCCCCGTTAAAATCAGTTCATATCATATCGGATTTCTAGTTGCTTTAGCTACCTGTTATAACCATCCATACAGGCCTTTTAATAGTTTACTTGCGATAGCTAACTACAATAGCTAGCCTTCAGTATTTAAGCCAGCTGGCTAATAACGGTAAGACTGTCCAACCCAGATCCTATGTGAATAACCACCACATAGTTACGCATGTTTAGCGTTGTTTCCAAAAAGTCGATATATACTAATGACACCAGTTCTGGAAGCGGAAGGTTTTGGACGGGCATCGGATTTTGTACTGGCACCGGATTAAGTGAAGCGGGACGTCTTATGTCGTTTATTTATTTTTTTTATTCAGCAAACGGGTGGGTAGTAAACCCCTTAAGCTTTCCCACTGCTACATACTGAGGTCTCTGCCGATGTCACCGACATCTGGAGAAACCGTTCAGCTATCTCAACACTGCCTCCTGTGTCTTTTCTTTTCGACAAAACCGCATGAAAGACAGAAAGGTAGCTAGATGGTGTGTGTGCTCCTGCGTGTGTGAGCGTGTGTGTAAGTGCGTGTGCTTGTGCGTGTGTCTAAGCGTGTGTGTGTGTGCATAAGCGTGTCTGTGTGCTTGTGTGTGTGTGTATGAGCGTGTGTGTATGTGTGTGTGTGTGTGTGTTTAAGCATGTGTGTATAAGTGTGTGTGTGTGCTTGTGTATGTGTGCGTATAAGCGTGTGTGTGCATGTGCGTGTAAGCGTGTCTGTGTGCTTGTGTGTGTGTGTATGAGCGTGTGTGTATGTGTGTGTGTGTGTGTGCTTGTGTATGTGTGTGTGCTTGTGTGTGTGTGTATGTGTGTGTGTGTGTGTGTGTGTGTGTTTAAGCATGTGTGTATAAGCGTGTGTGTGTGCTTGTGTATGTGTGTGTATGAGCGTGTGTGTGCTTGTGTATGTGTGTGTATAAGCGTGTGTGTGCGTGTGTGTGTAAGCGTGTGTGTGCATAAGCGTGTGTGTGTGCTTGTGTGTGTGTGTATGAGCGTGTGTGTGTGCGTGCGTGTGTGTGTGTGTATAAGCGTGTGTGTGCGTGTGTGTGTGTAAGCGTGTGTGTGCATAAGCGTGTGTGTGTGCTTGTGTGTGTGTGTATGAGCGTGTTTGTGCGTGTGTGTGTGTATAAGCGTGTGTGTGCGTGTGTGTGTAAGCGTGTGTGTGCATAAGCGTGTGTGTGTGCTTGTGTGTGTGTGTATGAGCGTGTGTGTGCGTGTGTGTGTGTGTGTATAAGCGTGTGTGTGTGCGTGTGTGTGTAAGCGTGTGTGTGCATAAGCGTGTGTGTGTGCTTGTGTGTGTGTGTATGAGCGTGTGTGTGCGTGTGTGTGTGTAAGCGTGTGTGTGTGCTTGTGTATGTGTGTGTATAAGCGTGTGTGTGTGCTTGTGTGTGTGTGTATGAGCGTTTGTGTAAGCGTGTGTGTGCATAAGCGTGTGTGTGTGCTTGTGTATGTGTGTGTATAAGCATGTGTGTGTGCTTGTGTATGTGTGTGTATAAGCGTGTGTGTGTGCTTGTGTATGTGTGTGTATAAGCGTGTGTGTGCGTGTGTGTGTGTGTAAGCGTGTGTGTGTGTATGAGTGTGTGTATGTGTGTGTATAAGCGTGTGTGTGCGTGTGTGTGTGCGTGTGTATAAGTGTGTGTGTGCTTGTGTGTGTGTGTGTATAAGTGTGTGTGTGTGCGTGTGTGTATAAGCGTGTGTGTGTGCTTGTGTATGTGTGTGTATAAGCGTGTGTGTGCGTGTGTGTGTAAGCGTGTATTATGCTTGCTGCTGCGTGGCTTGTCTGCACAGACGCACAGACGCTCACACACTCCACTGCCCGTGGGGCCTCCGGGCGGCCATTTTATGGCCAGCGGGCAGTCTGTCCTTCTTGGCCCAGACAGATGGAGCCAGCAGAGACAGGAGGCCATTATGTGGGGGGGGGGGGGGGGGGAGGGAATTGCCCCGTTCATCGCTCTCTCCACATGTCCTCTATCCATCTTCTTCTGTGGGGGGGGGGGGGGGGGGCATGAGGGTTGCCCTTGGCTAGGCCTGGGGAGATCAAAATGGAGGGGGGGGTGGGGGGCGTGTTTGGGGGGATAAACATTGGTTGAAAAAGGCTATGTTGCTGACTATGTACTATCAGCCTACCCAGATATGTGAAGGTTCTGCACAACCAACATATATATATATATATATATATATATATATATATATATATATATATATATAAATGCAATTTCTGAAATTTGAAACTGTTTCTACATTTGCCCACATTTTGTGAAATGGTATTGCAATATCTTGACAATATATTTTATTCTAATATATATACCACATGTTCCATTTCTGTATGGGATAAGCAAAAGAAACCGCACTGAACCTTTTCTGGTATCATGAATGGTATAGAGGAAGTGGGCCAAGAAACACACACACACACACACACACACACAGTATCTTTACTCAGACCTTGAATAGGCTGCTAGTGGGCCGCTGTGGGATTTTTAAACTCATGCCCATAAAAATAAAACCCAGTTTCGTTTTGCATTGATTCACACCCAACAGTTATCATTAAATTTTTATCGCTTGGACAATACTACCATGTGTCCAGAGCTCCTATGAAGATGTAACACTGTTTTGGTAACTCGCATAAAACACCCTACGAGCAAAGCACACTGCTTTAAAAACCCTTGTAGCAAAGAGCACTTTGCTTTGCCCGTGGCTATACTGCAGCTTCGCCCCAGATACAGCCTGGCATCCGCTTTACAGCAGTGAAGCTGAGGAAGCAGGCAAGCTTCAGAAAGAGATGGGACCAACTACAGAGCGATGCAGCGTTTTTTTTGTCTGGTCTGGATCGTCCTTGTTTCTGAAGTTGTTTCATTCAAAATGCTAAAACAGCTGGCGTTCGTCGCAGAATTAAATTCCAGAGAAATCATTTCATTTTTGGGCTCACAGGACGGTAGAAAATAAACACAGGTGATCTGAGCTCGACTCGAGGGCACCGGCTACGTTAATAATAAAAAAATGAAAAAATTAAATAAAATATCAATAATTAAATTAAAAAAGGCAATAAATCTGGCCCGGAGACGGAATCAAACCAATCAAATCCAATCAGGAACAATAGCCGGTTCGGCCAATCACCGAGGCGGCTCGTCGCCGCGACTGCCGCTCGCAAACCGCGACTCGGCCGCCAATCGGGATGCGGAACGCCGCGAGCGACGTGTTAGCTATCGTCTCATTAAGCCCCCCCCCGAAAAAAAACCTGGAGATCCACCAAAAAATGCGCGGGCCGTGTTTTCTCTCGGCGGGTGGAGAGTGGGGAACGGCGCCGCCTCATCGCCGGCGGGACGGGCCTTGATGAGACGTTGGCACGGAAACGAGGACCGTTTCGGCAAAACGCCGAGCGCAATAATGTTTGCGTAGGTGTTGTGTTGTTGTTTTTTTCTTCTCTCCCCCCCCCCCAGTAATAAAGGGCTCCCAGCTCCTGGCTTCTTCTTCTTCTTCTTCTTCTTCTTCTTATTATTATTATTATTATTATTATTATTATTATTATTATTATTATTATTATTATTATTATTATTATTATTATTATTATTATTTACCAGAAGCTATCTGAGGACACAGGTTCCGGCCGGTCTTTAAAGCAGTCCGGCTCGGTTTAGGGGGTTTCTGTAATGACTGCGATGGGAACTGCTATTCATGCACCTCCACCCCGTGATTCATCTTTGAAATGTCAGTCGTCGGCTTTTTGAAAGGCGAATAATATGAAGCGTTAGCGAGGAAAAATACTCCAGAAAGGACGGCGGCATTGAACGGGAAAAGAAGGGGATTAATAAAATAAATAAATAAATAAATGAATAAATAAATTAAAAAGGCTGGCCGGTTTTGGAGATCGGCGTCCAGATCAGAGCCACCGCGGAGGCTAAATTAACCATAGCGGAACGGGGGCGAAGGGATAATGAACGCCGGCCGGCTCTCGTTTTAATATGTTTTCGGCTCCGTCCCGTCGTGTCCGACTTGCAAATTGCAGCCGTCGTTAGTTAACGGTCACTTCATTCCGGCTCTGCGCCCATAATCACGCCGTCGTCCGTGTTCGTGACGGCCACCTACGGTCCAGCCATTTCAGGAGGTAGGGGGGGGGAAAAAAAAGGCCCACCTCAGCTCCGCAAACCGAAAAAAAAACGCTCTCCGTCAGAGGAGATGGGTCCACCGGCTGTCTCTCGTACCCTTAACTCTTTGAAGAGTAGGTTTTTTTCTAAATTTCAAAATCAGTGTTCTAGAACTCCATCGCCTTCGCTGGCGGTGATTGTGACATCAGCATTAGAATGTTCGGTTAAGAACACTGTAATCGCGTACTTGTGATGTCACACCACAAAGGGGTTAAGGAAGTGTAGGGGAAAGAGGAGGGGTGGGAGGGCCCAGTATGGCAGCATCTGTCTGTTCTGGTCTGTTCTGAAGGTGGCGCTGACAGGGGTAACTGTTGGGGGGGCTCACTCACATGGGCGGCGAGGGGGAACGAGGAGCAGGAGGGGGTTCTGGGACTTGGTTCGGATCGCCGTGGCGCTCTGCGTAACCAGGGTGCAGGCTAATGACCCGGCACACACGGTGGGGCCAGGACGAAGCTCCAGTCATTACTTCCGAAAAAACGTTTTATTAATGTCACTATTATCACGGTTATAATGAAAAAGAAAATGCCTTGTTTGTTCTGGGTTTCCTGTTCTGGTCTTTAAAAATAAAAAAAAACCAGCTATGAGCAAGAAACTTAAAATTCTCCGGTTTTCTTGTCTGCATCATGCAATGTTCTCTGTCTACCCTGTTCAGCCCTGTGCATGACTGTTCTGCATTGTCGCATTGTTGTGGAGCGATCCCGCTAGATCTCATTGTTTGTCATTTGTCATGTCACCCTTGTAAACAGGCAAACTTGTCCTCGATGGAAACTCCTGATTGAGTTTAAAGGTTATATAAGACTGTTTTCCCCGTCATGACCAGACACACACTGCGCAGTTTTATCGTTGCGCAGTTAAACAGATGTTCAGGAACAGAGTCCTCTCGATCATCGGCCCCCTGTTCTCCGGGACCGGGGGTCCCGTCGCAGTCCAGGAGGCAGGGGGTTCTGGCCCAGAGGACAGCCTGTGTACGAGCCCGGTTCTGTGTCACATCAAATCTCCGGAGGAAAAAAAAAAAACCGGTTTTCAGACATGACAGATTGATGCTTTCCTGCCTAAAGGTCAATGGGAGACAGCTGGTTATGAAATCCTACTCGCACAGAAACATTTTATCCACATTTTGTTTTGGGAATGTCTTAGCCATATCCCCCCATTACATTACAGGCATCTACCAGATGCTCTTACGTATCTTTTTACATTGCATGTAACATTGCATCCATTTACGCAGCTGGATATATGCTGAAGCGATGCTGGTTAAGTACTTTGCTCAAGGGCGCAACGGCAGTGTCCTAGCTGGGAATTGAACCTGTGACCTTTAGATTACAAGACCAGTTCCTTACCCATTATAACCCCCCGACCCGCAGCCCTCCCCTCCCCTCCCCTCCCCTTCCCTGAATGGAGAATGTCCAAATGTATTTGAAAATCAGATGGAGTTCTACATGAATTCTATATATGAATTTCTGGAGTGACTTAGTCATGAAGACAACAAGACAAAAAACAAAAAAAGCCCATAAAAAACATCCAAGACACTCTCCTTGTGCGCTAAGTTAGAATCATCTAACATACCTGGGCAAGAGTAGCCTCTTAAAAAACACACAACATACGTGACTGACTTGTTGTTTTCTTCTTATTTTTTTAGGCTCTCATTCATGATAATGCTGTGCACAGCCTAATTGACAAATTAATCTAACCCCAGTGTTATCAAGCCATATTGTCTAGGGAGAGATTAGGGAATTCTTGAAGGCCTGTAGAGTTTGTCTAAATGTGCTCTTCCTAATGCAGTGGCAATTATCTTAAATAACTTGTTATATAATTTCTAAATATGCCTATTGCAATGCTCCATCACTGCGATATTATTGCAATAGTAAAACTTTTTAAAAATGCCACTTTTCATACGCATAAAAGATTTGCTTTTGGGATTTTTTTATGCAGGCAAATTGCCATGCCTACACCAAAAAAAAAAAAAAAAACGGTCATTTGTCTCAAAATGGATGCTGCCATTGAAATATTTAGGCGAATCAGAGGATCGGAAATATTACTGGCTGCGTGCAATGTAGCTGATGTTCTGCCAGCTTCCCTGTCTGCTTAATTTGCATTTGAATGTAACACGGCTTTCAAACCTCCATCTTTGGAGGCTTGCAGGGGTACACTGATTGTGTAGTGAGACAGTAAACCGCAGAGCAGGGGTAAAATATTTCTAAAAAATCTCACTTTTGTTTTTTTCCACCCGGCCTGCTAGATTAATAATGGGTTTAAAAGAAGGTACACGCTGTGCAGGGAAGTAAAATCTCGGCGAGCAGCGAACGGACGACATAGGAAATAATTATAATGTCACGAGAAAAGGATCCAAAACAACACGACCAGAGTATGCTCCTGCTGTTAACCTCTTCTGTACTTTCAATAATTGTTACAGTCTCGTTCCCCAACGTTTGTGCGTTTTGTTAGGTGTAGGTCTTGTTGGGTAACTTTGTGTTTCTTGTCAGGTCCCCCTTGCAAAAGAGACTTCAATCTCAATGGGGGTTTCCTGGTTAAATAATGATTAAAAAAACATAAATAATTGCAATGTCACGAGAAAACGAGCCTAAACAACATGACCTGTTATTTGAAACGCACTTCTTTGGTAGCTCTGAGGTGTCGCCTGTGGCATCCCCTAATTTTTGTCCTCAGACTATCAGGTCATTTAAGAATAAGGAAACCCGTCCACTGCACACCCTGTACGTGGGTCTTGTTAGTCAGCCGTAATGAGGTCCTTATCTATTTGTCACAATTCACGCGTTTATTACGAAGTTGCGGTCCCCCCCCCCCGCCCGGTCGAGAGCGGAAATCGTTGAAGGATAATTAGGCTTTTCTTTTGACTCGACGTACAGGCGGAGAGCAGAATTTTGAAGAAGTGTCTCCGTGTCGGGTTGGGGGGGGGGGGGGGGGGTGGGGTTTGGGGGGGGGCGGGTTTGGCTGACTAACAAGGCTGTACACACCCAGGCTGTGATGGATGGAGAGTGGGCCTTTGGACGAAGGCTGTGTTTACAGCAGCGTTTTTATTTTATTTTATTTTTTTTTTTTGTTGTGTACCTGCCTTGTACCGCACGCTGGGGGGCCTGCTGGCTGCTAGCCCAGCCACCTGGCATCCGGGGTCACCGTGGTTTCCACGGTTTCCTCGGTTTCCACGGAGCCCGGGGGCCTACAGCTTCCTGCGGCGGGAGCGTGCGGCGTCAGCTGCAGGGGCATCGGAGATGGATATCATCTGGAGCGGCAGGACCCGAATGCTAAATCCAAGCCCCACCACACCCCCCCAAACCCTGCCCCCCCACCCCAGAAGACCAGGCTGTATGCAGCAGTGATGTCCCTCCCGTTATCAGAGGGGGGGGGAGGGGGGGTGATTTAGATAAACAGCCGGGTTCGATTCAATTTGCAGGCAAACCGGGACTCTTCTTGCCACGGCCCGGTGCTTATGAGGTTAGGCGATGCGGCTAAGCAAATTTGTTCGGCCAAGATTTCCGTACGGGAGTAAATGTAATCAATATAATTTAAACTGCGAGCATGTTGAGGCCTCAGATTGTGCAGCAAAGCCAGCGGTGGAGGTAGAATCGCATTACTGGGCCACACCAAACTGCTTCGCCGTATCAGTTTACTAAATAGCATCAGGGACTGAACTGCACCAGTACTTGAATTAATTTACTATTAATTTACGATAATTAAAAAACAAAAAAAAGGCTGATTCTTTTATGTGGTTATTTATTTAAAAATACATGCGACACCTTGCACATTCTGTTTGTGATATTATTTACAAGGACCTGACACAGGCAAGCTGCCAACTGTGGTAACACTAGATTAGACAGGTCTGCTTATACCCACCACTATTTAACCATTTAATGTGTGATTGGAGTGGTCTTAACTGAACGTTCTAATGCTGATGTCACAATCACAACTGTAAACTGTACACTTTGATGTACGTCGCTCTGGATAAGAGCGTCTGCCAAATGCCTGTAATGTAATGTAATGTAAACTGAAAGCAACGGAGTTCTAGAACACTGACTTTGAATTTTGAAAAAAAACTATTCCAAGAAACCTAGTCTTCAAAGGGTTAATCGTGTTCTTCCAGCATTCCGCCCGCACGCTTGGAACTGCGGCTGAGTTACCATGGCGATTCTAATTCAAGTGTACGCTGAAGGTTCAGAATCAAGTGGAAGGCAAGACGCAACTGCGCTGCAGTCCAGTGGGACGAAGTTGACCCAGATAATGGATTGCGTTCGGAAAACTAGGTTTCAGTTGTTGGTTTTTCTAAAACGGTAGTGCAAACAAGGCAGTAAACCAGGACCGCCCGCTCGAACCCTAACAAAGCACACCGCACTCAGTAGCTGGACACCTCATTGAGCTGCTAATTAGACGAATCAGTGTACCAGACTAGGGTTGAAATAAAAACCTACAGGACAGATCTCCAGGAACAGGGTTGGGCAGCCGTGCTGTGAATGTTCTACTCACCTGTTTTAGGTGAGTACCTGGGCACGGAGAGAGCAGGAGAGCGCAGGATTGGATGATTTCTGTCAGTGACTGGAAGCTTTTTCCTCATCCACTACATTACATTACATTTATTTAGCAGACGCTTTTATCCAAAGCAACGTACAAAAGTGCATATCACGGTCATTGGAACAACTACAAAACACAGGGTTGATAAGGTACAATGCTCATTTTGTACAGTTATTCATAGCCAAGGACACAGTCCAGTTCATGCAGTGCACATTATTCTGACCTAACCTAAGCTGAGTCAAACTAGGACGAAGTACAAGCTACAGCATTAGGATGATAATACAAAGTACAATAAGTGCTGTAATGGAGGTACATGTAGCATACATGCGGCATAAAAAAGGGAAATTTAAGTGAAATCATTCGCAGAGTGGTGGCAGTCAGTCCAGGTATAGTCTGAAGAGATGATGCCCCCCTCATCCCTCACTCTTGCCTCTACTATCTCCCCCCCCTCCTCCTCCTCCTCCTCCCCACATCTTCTCCTTTTCACCGGGATGGAAAATCGTTTTTCCAGGCCTGTCTCGCGGTCGCTATCCTTCCTTCAGTAAGTACGTTTGAAATAACATCAAAAATAGACCTTTCCAGATGACATCCGTAAACGTCTTATCTCAGAAGGCCCCCCCAAAAAATAAAACACACCCTTTGATGTAAAAATCTAGACCGACAAGTCATCCCACGGGAAGATAAATTAAAATAACATAGATAACAAAATCGCTAGCATTTCGCAAATTTGCACTACACTGGCCTGTCTGCAGATAGCCAAGACAAGGAAATGGAGATGAGAATCAGTCGTTTAGCAAATGTGAAATAGTTGAGGAACGGTCTGTCTGGGGCAAGGGTGTCCAATCTTATCCGAAAGGGTCGGCGTTGGGTGCAGGTTTTGATTTAGCCCTGCACAACCACAGTTCCTCGTTTCAGAACAACTGGTTCTACTCACCAGGGTCTTGACTTGAAGCTCACAATTGAGTTAATTAGTAGAATCAGGTGTCGAGGTGCCGGGCTAGAAC
Organism: Anguilla japonica; assembly: GCA_025169545.1. Classification (NCBI taxonomy): domain Eukaryota; kingdom Metazoa; phylum Chordata; class Actinopteri; order Anguilliformes; family Anguillidae; genus Anguilla; species Anguilla japonica. The sequence continues at coordinate 3,851,044 of CM045886.1, forward strand.
AGAAACCTGCACCCACATCGGCCCTAATTTTGGGTGAGAGTGGACACTCCTGGTCTAGAGGGCCACTGCAGTGCGATTCGGCAGAATGCTGGGAGCCGACAGAGCCGCTGATGGCAGATCTGTTAGGGCTGCCAGATGGCCGGTTTTGGGCCTGGAATGTCCGGTTTTTTAAAGTGATTTGTACTGGTCTGGCTTGTGATCCCTGTGAATAATTGTTTGAAATTTGACCGTTAGTGTGAAATGAATTTCTTCCGTATTCGCTGTCAACGTTGTTCCTCCATCCCCCCCCCCCCACCCCACATGGTCTGCCATTGGCTTAGACAACCCCCCCCCCCCCCCCAACCCACCAACTAGTTCACGATCAAGCTTCCCATGCAGTCAACAAACCCAAACTTCCCCGTTTGTGTGTGCATGGTGTCCGGTTTTCACAAATTCCAGTCCCTAGGACCGATAGGCACGTATGTGCTGGGACCTGCTGTAGCTCATGAGCTCTACCACCTCTCACCCTCACCCCCCCCCCCCACCCCCCAAACCTGTGGGAGTCCCCAGCCTCCCTCCACCCCCCCCCCCCCCGCTCTTTGTTCCCCTTTTATATTCTTCAAACGGCCTCTCTCTCCTGAACAGCTTTTACTCCAACCCCCCCGGCGCCCCCCCCCCTCTCCACCACCACCGCCATCTGAGTCCAGGTGGACTCACCTCCGCCCGGATTCGATGTCGGGGGCTAATTTCCAATTATGGAATCTGTGTAAAGATCAAGAAAAACCACCACGAACGCGAGCCGGTGAAATATGGGCAGCGAAAGAGACCAGACTCCTTCGCAGAATTTCAGTAATTGCGATTTTTATTTGTTTATTTATTTATTAATGTATTTTTGTTGAGGGGGATTTGTTTGTACCGCTGCTACGGTATTATTTGTTTGGCGGGTTGGATGATTTCTCTTCTTCTTTTTTTAAATGGCGGTTTTGTCTGCTTTTCTTCCTGTCCCGGCGGCTAATGGGTATTTTATTGTCATCTCATTTTCCGCGTCACGAGATTGAAAATATAATTGTCTCGCTTTTGTCAGAGAGCGGGGGAGATGTCCGGAACACCGACGTGTGTGAAATTGGGGAGGGGGGGGGGGGGACAATGGCGAGAAGAAAATACACAGAAATCTTAATGAAAAATAATTCCTGCTTTTTTTCTATTGAGCTGTTTTCTTTAAGGGCAATTTTCATGGGCGTGCTGGGGAACGGAAGCAACCGCTCCTCTCATGAAGCGACGAAGGGAATCGACCTTTCGGGTAAACATTTTGATTTTCGCTTTTTTCGTTACAGAGGAAGCTATTAAATATAAGAAGAAGCCAATGTTGTACAACTGAGGGGGTGGGGGGGGGGGGGGGGGGGGGGGGGGGATAGGGGTGAGGGGGGGGTGAAGAAGAAGAAGAAGAATAATGGAAAAAAAAAAACTTCAGTTATTGATTATGACATGACAGGTCTGCCGGGCTTCCGGCTGCAGTCCATCAATATTTTCCATACAATTTAACCTGGGCCCAGCTTAGCTACAGCTTTAGAGACACAGTCAATACAGGCTGCCCTGTTCTTAGTGCTGGGCCAATGGAACCCTCCCTCCTGTATCATGAATTATTGAAAAGTTTTGCTTTCTGTGATATATCTGTGCCCCCCTCCCCCCCCCCCCCCCCCCCCCACTCTCTTAGCAAAGAGCTCGTGTACAATCCAAATACCAATACATTGCTTCTCTGAAAGAAAAGGAAAGGAGAAAAAAAATGGCTTCAAAGGGCAAAAGCAATCTAGTGGATGAGGATCCGTGTGAACTCTTCCAAATTATTGAATGGTGCTTTCACATCAGCGGATTACAAAGGGGGGGGGGGGGGGGGGGGGGGGGGGGAGGGGGGAAAGAAACGGACACAAATATAAACGTTCTGGGGCCCCACCCCCTTCCTTCAGCTGTTTTTTCAGCTTTAGTGGAAATTTCGTTTGAACGGCAATCTGCAAAGTCACAGCACTGATGAGCTCAAACAAAAACAAAGCAAAGGCTTAACAATAATAGTTTATTTTTTTTAAATAATGGTGACTGGGTGTCGGAAACTATCATGAATGCAAGTAGTAGGGGTTTTTTCCCCCCTCCTTCATGCAAAATAAAACATCATTTTTTTCCAGTATGAAAATCACCATAATATGATCACTTGGACAACAATAAATCAAATAATACAAAATAGAAAATCTTTTATGTATGTGTGAAATGCACTGAATAGGCAACACGCAGGAGGCTGACAAAATACGAGGTGAATTAGTCAGCAAATTGGGATTTGGGAATTCAGAAAATTAATTTATTCTTGTCTTGAGTGGCTTGCACCAAGAGCGCTAGCATGGACGTGCTGTCAGTGTACCGCGCTCACGTCAAAGTTAGCACAGCCAGGCTGTCAATCTGGACTGGAAATTGAACATTAGCATTTAAATAAGGGCGTCTCATAATTCAGTGGTTTGTTTATGTGGGAGGCAGTTGTGCAGGAGTTCAGTGCACTGCAGTCTAAGAAGGTTTATAAGCATCAATTAGCTTTTTTAAAAAAAAAAAAAATCAATTTTAGGTTTTACAGTCCCAAGCTAGCTAGTGATATGGCATAACATACCAAAGCAATTGATGTTTTTATAATTATTTTACTATGAAGTTATAATCTTTTAACACTGTAATTCATTAAACAGTGAATGTGAAAATGTCACTGTTGTTTGGACAAAGGTGCAAACTCACAATGACAATACGAGCGCTCAACTATGATATTAGCAATGCTGCTATCAAACAGGATGATCTGAAATGATATGAACAGTACTACCACTGCAGTTACTAGAAACTACACATATTATTATTACTACTACAATACTACTACAACTTCTAATAATAATAATAATAATAATAATAATAATAATAATAATAATAATAATAATTGGCCCTTTCATTTAGACACAACAAAATATATATTACACAGTATAAAGGCAGTAATTCAGTGTCAGATGTTAAATGGCACGTGTTCCATATTTCATATCGTCTTGTAGATTATTTGAAAATATTACAGCCGCAGCACAGTGACAGCTTAATGTAGCACGCGCAGTATATCACTGGGGACCGGCAGGCTCCTGGGCTGGACCGTGTCTGGGCGGAGCGAGGCACACAGCAAGCAGCTCATAAAACGAGCGAGCCTGCATCTTACCTCAGCCCTTCGGCATGGAGAACGTTCTCAATGCCTTTGGAAAGCTGTTCTTAACCTTAAGTGAACATTCTAGTGCTGATGTCACAGTCACTGCTGGTAACCCAAGGCGATGGAGTTCTAGAACACTGACAAAGGAAGGAAAAAAAAAAAAACAACGTTCCAAAAAATCCTGCGATTCAAAGGCTTGAGCATTGGAGGAGGGCTGCATTAATGCGAAAGTGTTTCGACACTGGTTGTCCACGACGGGTCATGTGACGGATAGGTCAAATGTAACAGATCATATCCATTCCCCCTTTTCTTCCTCACTAACATCATTGCTGGAACCCTGCCATCTTGAGTTCCCATGGTGACGCGGTCTTTTTTGTTTATCCTAATTATGGTAACCTCACCGTACGCCCCCTTCTGCCGAAAAGCCGAAAAGCACGGGGCAGCTCCTTTCCCCATCCTCACCTGTGCTACGGCCAACACCTGTAGCACGCGGCAGCTTGTTAATAGAAAATGAAGGACCCCCATCATCAGCAGCAATAACGTGTAAAGCTAATGTTCCCATCCAGGGGCATTGCAAGGGATTTTGGGCCCCACGAAATGATCTCACATTGGGCCCCGCCATCAATGAATGAAGTTTCGCATGGATCCTACTGTATTTTTTGTGACCCCACCCCTGCCCCCTTCCCCCTACGGTTTGGGTCAGTAGAATTATTGGCACCGCTGATGCCATAGATAGCAGAGTTCCCAGCATGCACCACATGTCTCCACTCTGCCCGCAGGGATGCAATATTGAGGGTGGCCCCCCGGCCGCATGCCCTGGGGGGGGGGGGGGGGGGGGGGGGGGGGGGGGTGGCACACTGACCTGCTCCCTCATGTGGGACTGGCAGACTCTCACGACCAGAGCTCCATTACAGCAGTACGTATTCTCCTCTCTCCCTCTCTCCTTCCCAATCAGTCAGCAGTACGCACTCCTCTGTCCAACCAAGCCTGTGACAAAGTGCTCATATTCTCTCTCTCTCTCTCTTTCCCTCTTTCCTTCCATCCCTCCCTCCCCTCAGTCAGCATTATGCCCATGCTCATATTCTCCTCATCTCTTTCCCCCTTTCCTTCAGACCTCCCCTCAGGTACTGATGGGAGCTGCCTCTTCAGACCTGTACTGATCTGTCTCTCCCTCCCTCTCTATCTTTGTCTCTCCCTCCCTCTCTCCCTGGGTATTGTGGTTTGTCACTAGGTTTGGGCAGCCCTATTAATGAGAAACTGAATTTTTTTTTTTAAAAAGGGAAAAAAAACTGTTTTAGTTGTTGCTATGCAGTAATTATATCCCTGGCAGTTTTGTTGTTGTTAAGCGAATGCAAAATGCAAAAGACGAAAAAAAAAAGAAAAAAACAAAAAAAAACCCTTGTTGCCGATCCTCACGGAGATAGAATCTCTGCAGCAAATAATCCTATCTGGCTGTATGGCGCAAAAAGATGGCTTCCCCCCCTTCCCCCCTGTCCTGCTCGGTCCTCCAGGGTTAAAATTTAAACCTCTGAGGAGGGGGGGGGGGGGTGGATGAGTGTTGAATGTGAGGGGGGCCACATGAGCACCCCCTCTGATTAGGGGGCTCCCCGTCCGAAAGCCGTCCCCCCCCCCCTCTCCGAGCCGGGGCAGGAGAGAGGGCGGGCGGGGCGGGGCGGCACGTTAAAATGGCTGCTGTTTCAAGGTTACTTAACCGATAAATTATGTGATATGCTTAGCGTACCAGGCATAGCACCCACCAGTAACTCCTGCTGCCTTAAGATTTATTCACCCACCCCCCCCCCCCCTCCAGCCCGCCCCCCCCCCCCCCCCCACCCCAACTGAGGTGGGGGGGGGGGCACACAGCCTGCTATTCCTTTCCCTTCTCTTCTTCCTTTTCTGTACTGCACACCATCTTATTTCTCTTTTTCTCTTGCCCCTCTTTAGCTCTCTGTCTCTCTGTCTCTCTCTCCCTCTCTCTCATCCGATACCCTCCACTCTCGGGGGGAAAAACAAAATGGCTCCTTGGCCTGCCTCCATGGGGGAAACCCATTTTAAGCTCCCTCTTTTATGGAACCCTCGCTGGCTGGATTTGAAAGCTCCCGGGTTGAGCCGTTTTTTGCGTGACGAAGAACCCTTGAACTAGAAAAGGAGGGGGTTCCCCAACTGAGACACAGAGGAGCTTTTTTTTATGGAATCCTTTCTTCTGGGAGAGCATGTAACCCGTATCGTACCACTGACCCCCGACCCCACCTCTCTCCTGCTCTCCCCCGTCCTCTCTCTCTCTCTCTCTCTCTCACTCCATCCTGTCCGCAGTCCTTTGCCCTTCCTTCGCTCTGTCCGTTCCCCTCCCTCTCCTCTCCCAGGTCTCCTCCTCCTCCTCTTTGGTGTGTGTGTGTGTGTGTGTGTTTGGCGGGGGGGCGATGGAGGCTGAGCGAGGCTGTTAAGTTAAGCGAATGAAGCGGGTGATTTATGAAAGGCGGTAATGAATAGCCCAGGCGCAGGTATCCTTCAGAGGCTCTGCCGCCGCCACCCCCGCCGTTGCCGCGGCGCTGGAGTGTTTACGCAGATTCATTGTTCTGCGCGGACAAGGCCGGCTTCCCGCCGGAGTTCCCCCTACCCCTACCCCTACCCCAACCCCTACCCCTACCCCAACCCCAACCCCTACCCCAACCCCTACCCCCTAACCCCCTACCCCACCCTACCCCAACCCTACCCTTACCCTACCCCTACCCCTACCCCTACCCCCTAACCCCAACCCCTACCCCTACCCCTACCCCAACCCCTACCCCCCCTACCCCTACCCCTACCCCTACCCTTTACCCCCCCTACCCCTACCCCTACCCCAACCCCTACCCCTACCCCTACCCCCCTACCCCTACCCCTACCCCTACCCCTACCCCTAACTCCTACCCTACCCCCCCCTACCCCTACCCCAGCCCCTACCCCTCCCTTCTTGACGGGATTCATTTGTCCTTGTTCTTGCAGTGATTCGTGCTCCTGATGCCCTGCCCCCCCCCAGCCCCCCCCAGACGGACGGAGGAGGGCTGCGGTGTGAACGCACGGCTGTCAGGCCATCATTAATTAGCCGATTCACGCGGCGGCTGTCAGCTGTCCGGTCCTCCTCCTCCTCCTCCTCCTCCTCTTCCTCTCTGCTTCCCGGGCTTAATCTCTCACTTACTCCGGCTTAATGCACAATTACCGGATCACTTCTGACAGTCCATAATATTTCTTCCCGTTTTTTCTTTTCAAGCGCTGACTCTCAACGTGCTCTCTCTTTGTCGTAGATAAGGGGCCTTGGGGGGGGGGGGCTTGTTTCCTTGTGTACATGGTGGCGGTGCACAGGGTTTTTTTTTTGAGCGTGTGGGCGGAGCCAACTCGGACAGTAGGCGGGGCAGACAGACCCTTAAACGCATGCTGTTTCTGTTGCACGTGCGCAACAGCAGCTGGTCGCGAAACCACCGACTTCGCTGGCCGCTCTGACCCATGAACCCAGATGTGATTGGCTTAGCCCAGCGAGCTAAAGACCAAGGTCTCCAGCTGAGAGAACCATTCACACGTATGCCAGGGAAGTGCAAGTCGCCCTGCTGCTGCAGAGCGGAGTGGTCGAGCTGTCCTGTTGGCTGCAGTGTAAACCAGGGTCAGGAATTTGAACCTGATCCTGGAGCCGATCGGCTGCCCGTGGAGTGACCTTAGCAGGGGAGTGACGTGTGAGAACCTGGGCAGATCGAAGACAAGTCAGGCAGCCATGTTGTGAATCAGTTGTAGTGGCTGTATGGCACAGGCTGGCAGGCTTGCAAGGAGGGAGTTGCAGTAATCAAGACGGGAGATTACCATGATCTCCTAGTCTATATATAGTCTATACTGCAATAGACTATGTATAGCTAGTCAATTCATCTGTGTTTTCTCTCACTGTAAGTGCATGTGTGTACGTATGTGCAATATGTAGCCTGTCTCTCAGACCATGTGACTCATGCTGATGTGCTTGCTATGCAGAGAAACGCTTCCTAAAAAAGAAGGCAGCGAAACGCCATCTTATTTTTAGTGAAAATTCGCCTACATTAATTTGGTTGACAAGTGAAGGTTTTCAGGCCTGACCAGGACGTAGCCAGGCCACATCCGGGTAAAAAACCTGAGCCATGTTGGAGTTAACCTCATCTGTCGCTGTCAGAACATCGCTCAGCCCCTCCAGACGTCTGGATTCTTTGCTTCTGCTGACTGGGAGTGCGGTCCTGGAGGGCTGTTGTGTCTGCAGGTTTTCGCTTACACCAATTACCCCTGGCTCAGTGAGCTAATTAGCTTATCTGTCTGCAAAAAATGCCAGTTCAGTCTTTGACTAGATTAAAAGTCACGGTGAAACACTTTTTGTTTAGAGGGACCCGAGAACCGTTATCAGCCGCGATTCTCCGGCTCATCAAACGGATCTGGCCAGAAAATGTCAGACGAAAAACAAACGACCGGGCTGATTAAATAATTAAGGGGAGGAGGTTGGCGTGAAATCCCGACACGGGATCCGGGCCAGCCTCGCTCTCCGCGCTCCGCGGGCACGAACTCCGCCGACCTCAGAGTCCGCTCCTCCTCCTCCTCCTCCTTCGCGGAACCCGCCGATCGAACCCGAGGACCGGCGCCGGCCCCGCGGAGCCGCCGCCCACTCGCACGCACGCTTCATCCGCCATTTAATTACCGCCGTAATCGGCCACGTCACGGCTCCACGCGGCTCCGTGACGGTGTCGTTGCCGCGGTGTCGTCGCCGCGGTGACAGTGCTGACAGTGACAAGCCCTCGGAACGCGTGAGCGTATACTCGGCACATGGGGGCGGGGGGGCGGGCGGGGGGGGGGGGGGGGGGCGACAGGGGGGCGAGGGGGGTGGATTGAATCGCGCATTTAGTTTCGCGAGGACACAGCGCGTGCGGCGCATTCCGGAGTGACACGGCAGTTACCCCCGAAACGCGGCGTGACTAATGCGAGCTATAATGTAAACCCAATCTGTGCCTCTGTCTGCCTCCCCCCCCCCCCCCGCCTCCCCCCCCCCCCACACACACACACACACACACACAAACCTGCATCGCTGCCACCTGTGGGGCCCGCATCACAGGCCTGCCTGCTGGCGGGGGTGGGGAGCTCTGACCCTAACCCTGCCAATCCCTGGAGCTCCATCAGCCCCTGACTGTCTGCCATCCTACCCAGACATTTATTTATTTACCCCTCTTCCATGCCTCTTTTTGTGCCCCGTATCACCGCCCCCCCCCCCCCCCCCCCCACCCCCCACCCCACCCCCCCCCCGCCCCCCCCCCCCCCCCCCCCCCCCCCTCCAGAGAGAGCCGATGGAGCAGGGAAACAGGCAGGTTTCGGCGTATTGTTCCCCTTCCATGCTCTTAGAAAAGCTGTGAATACCCACCACCCCCCCACCCCCCCGACCCCCCCACCACCCAATACCACCGCCGCGGCCACCCCCCCTCGTGCTTATGCATTCCACGGTAATGCCATTTCGCGGTAAGAGCGCACAAGAGCCGAAAATTGGATACCCCCGCTTTTTGTCTGGAGGTTATTTATAAATAAACATTTTTTTCTCTTTTCTCTCTTCTCTCTTTCTCTCTCTCTCTTCCCTCTCTCGCCCCGGGGCCGTTTCGTTTTGGTATCCGCCGGAGTCGCTAAAGAGGGTACGGAATTCGGCTCCGAATTGTGGGGATGGGGGGGGGGGGGCCTCGCCCGTTCCGCCAAAAAGAGGAGCTCAGAGAGAGAGAGATTGAGGCATTATTACTAATTTCCAGCTTAACGGCGAATGCATAATACAGTCAGGTTTCACAATGCAGCTTTTTTTTTGCAAAGCGGGAGATATCCGGGATGTGTTGTTGGCATGGCCGCGACAGTGACTCGGCTGCCTGTTTATGGATCGTGCTAAACGCTGTAAGAGGGGAGTCAAACTGGGAACCAGGAAAGGCTGGCATTTGGACGAGCCTGCCGGCTGAGTCTCATCCTTGACTTGAAAAAACCCAGAGCCATGGAATAAATCAATAAGTTGCTCGGACTTCCTTCGGTTGAGCTGGCCTTTGACTCTCTGGAATGCTACCATCTGGACACGACTGAGATAAGGGGACCTAGTCTCTTTATCTAGGGTTGTGGGGTTGTGTGTGTTGGGGCCATTAAGGGGAAAAAGATCATCAGACCTCTGGCCAAATGGTGGGGCAACTGTGCTTGACAGTAACACAGTGCCCCTCTGTGGTCCCCTCTGTCATTACCCTTTCTATTTCTTTTCTGGAACTGGACTATATACCATCTATTCATCATATTTACAAACTCTGGAAAATCATACAAACCATGCATATGTGTTCCTTGTATTACTATATTATAACTTATGTAATAATAACATGGATTACATGTAAAATGGTACACCAAAAGGGTATTTTCATGACAACTGCACCATAATACTACATCCTCTGGACATGTTTGGTATGTACATATTCATGGAAATTTAAGAATTGAATGGAATATGTTTCATACCAAATAAAATTTAATAAAACATAGTTTCAGAAACTCAGGGAAAAATTGGCACAATGGAATGTCCTCTCTAGTAATCCTCTCCTTTTCCAAATTTCCTCACTCATTGTTTTACAACCGCCTCCAAATGGTGGGGGCCGGAATTCCAAATTCTATTCGGACAGGTAAATTTATGGCAATGCCGCCGCGATCAAACGCGGGATTTGGCCTAAAAGGAAGGGAGACAAAGCAATCGGGGAAGATCGTAACCGACTTCCCGCCGTGCACATATTCTGTGCTCGGTGCATAGACAGACATGGAAGATCGTAACCGACTTCCCGCCGTGCACATATTCTGTGCTCGGTGTAGCCTATAGACAGAAATGGAAGATCGTAACCGACTTCCCACAGCGCACATACTCTGTGCTCTGTGCATATAGTTATACAAGGAAGATCGTAATCGACTTCCCACACTGCGCATACTCTGTGTTTTGTGTGTAGCTAAACAGGCTGGGTAAGAATTTTTACTCTGTATTTATGTTTTAAACTTTAACTTACTATAATTTTAATTGACTATTAATTTGAAGCTAATGACCTACCTGCCTGTTCAATAAATTCTTCTTATTTTTAACTTGCGTGGTCTTTGTGACTCTAATCACTTTTCTCTTCTTTTCAGCCGTAATTCCGTTTAAATACTCAGGGGGGCAATTCTGACTAGGACCTACTGATCAGGGGTCTAGTACAGTAAAAGTCTTTAGTGAGGTCTTCAAGTTAGATAGGCGACCACGATCTGCCCGCTAAGGGATTGGTGGTATTGGTTCTGGGTGTTTTGGCTTAAGAGGACCCATGGGCGTTATACGCCGGTCCTTGTCAAATTCGCCTGAAGGAACCCGATAGATACGCACCGTCCTGGGCTCATAACTATCGATGCACTATCCATATAAGGAAGGCATGTATTATGGTGGTCCGCTTCCTACCCTCTGGGGGCTTCACCGAACTGAGATTTAACAATAGTGTTAAACCGGGAGCATATATTGAGGAATGATGGCAAATGACAAGGTAGAGCCGAGTGTAACCACTCCAAATTCCACGTATAGTTAAAACCAAATTTTAAATTATAATTTAATATGGAGTCAGATTAATACGAGAATAAAACCTAGTAACCGTTACGATTTCTTGCTGTGGTCATGGATATATTTGATGTGTTGTTCCGCGCATTTGTGAATATTCTGATGCTCCCATTGGAATATTGACGGTCCGGTGACAGATCAGATATATCTCTGATGACAGCATAGCCCCGTTTGCGAACGGAGAGTAACCAGAATGCTACTGGTCCGTTTCAGGCCCGTCTTACCCGTGGCGACAGAACCAGTGCATTCTTAATTGTAATTGTGCCCTGTTCTTACGAACAGAGGAAAAATAACTAACTAAAAAATAACTAACATCTCCGGTTTGAATCACACCAGCCAAGGGAAGAACACGCGATGCCTTCCCCTCCAGCTACAAACCCTCATTGGTCTAGCTGTGAGGTGTTTACAAGTGGTGACCCCGACGTGATGGGAAGTATCTGAAGTTTGTTCCCTGAAGTCTCTGCTGGTGTTTTTCATCCCGGCGTGATACCCCTCACTGTGGGTATTTCACATTTTCTTCTCTGGTTTCCCGATCCTTGGTGTGGTGAGTGACAATTCTCTTGTATATTAGCCTGTGCTAGGGAGAGTTTTTAGTCACTGTGCAGGGGATCGACATATCCCAGACAGGCCTGGGACCGTAGAAACCAGGCATTTCCATATTACTACCCTTCGGGGAATTCATGAACAGGGAAAGAGAGAAGCTTAGGCTGGCATGTTTTTAGAAAATGTGTTGTGCTAATACGGCGGAATGCGTTCTAGAACAAACTAGCCTATAGCCGTAGATGGTTGCGTTTGCGTAAGAAAATGGAAAAGTTTGTAGAAAGGAAGGGGGTTTTGATGCAAGGTGCTTACTACTGTTTCTGCGCAGAGGCGCAGAAAGCTTTGCTCAAATACAGGAGAGAATGAGGCACTGGTGAAAAGCCAGTGAATTTTGAAGGTGAACAGTGAGAATGTTCATAGCTACCAGTAAGCGTGTGCAATCGCAGAATGCACATGCTAGGAAGTTTGAACTTTGCTAGGGGGCTAACCCAGGAAAAGTAGCAAGCTTCGTATTATAATTAAATTAAATAATATTAAAATACTGCTGAATGCTGAATCAGGTGCATAACCTCGGCTTCGAAGTTCCAGCCCTGAAAGCAGAGTCTGTGCTGATCCTTAAACCCAGGTATGGCCCTGCGGCAGTACACACGTCTCAAGGCCTCTGACAGTGCAGACTGCAGCTGCACCAAGTTTTGAAACTGTGCGTATCTGTCCGGAGGGAACCATATTTTAAGTCTCAGAGATCGAGGCCGGTACCAGTGTGGTCATTGGACCTCTGAGTACTGCGCCCGATGTAATGTCACATGACCGCTGAGTGCCACGGCAGATGCAAGTCTCCATCCCTCTGAAAGTGTAGCCACAGGCTACAACAAGGGTGGCGACCGTCTGGAATTTGCCACATGTGGGACTCATGTCTAAAGACCTCTGAGACTGGTGAAAAGGTATCAGGACACAGAACTTCTGAATTTCTGAGGTGCTGGAACCAGGGTCCTTGGCCTGTGTCATCTGTATCAGTAACCAGTGGTGTACTATTAATTAAATAAATAGGTTAAGATTTATAAAATAGTTGAAATAAGCCAGTGTAGAAGATGAAATTCTAAAATGGCCTAGAACCAACAAAAAATAGACTTTGGCCTATTATAAATAACAATCATTAGCCTAGAGCTAAATTTAGTTATGTAGGCATAGGTATGCCACCATTCACCTATCTTTAGAAAGCTCGCTTTCAAAAAAGTGTAGTGAATTCTGGTGCACCCTATTGTTTTCATCTGGGTTTTTATTCTATGTGTCTTAACAGCACAAGGATGAAATCAGAGGATTTTAACTAATAGTATTAACAAATAATATGTTAATTATTAATGCATGCCTGTGCACGTCATTTAGGAACTGGTTAGAATTCACTAACAGACTTACTTGGGTGCCAGTTAAATCAGCCAAGGCATGCTACATACTAGATATTTAATGGTATTTTTGTGTGGATCCCCATAGCACAAAATATACATATTAGAATCTTTGTCAAACTATTGCTAAGCCAGTCAATGCCATAAATGAACATAATGTCATCAAACTTTAATTCAACCAATAAGGGCCAGTATCATCTGTGCCTGCAAGGAAAATTATTTAAGGAAGAATCTACCAAACTACATATGTCAAATAAATAAACAAATAAGGAGAATAAGCAATTACTCCTAAGTTTACATCAAGTTTGTCTTTTAACATTAAAATGTTGAGAGGGGGGTCATTTTTTGACAAGGACTGGCTTACTGGTTTCTCTTTATTCTATTTTTCCACATTTTCTCTCCTTATATTCCCTCCTTCCTTTCCATTTACTGTTCCTCCTTTCTTCTTTCTCCCTTCTCCCCCCTGTCCATCTTGTTCTCTGTTTCTCCCCCTTCTCTGTCAGTTGTTGAATGTTTAAGAAGCAGTAAACCTACACTCCCAAGAGAGTGTCTGATTTTCTTTTTGTTTTTTCATCTTTTTATTTTTTTCATCAGTTGTAATTTAACCCCCGAATTATGCAGACAGTAACCCTGCATAGATTTTCTCTTCTTTGCCCAACTACAGGCAAAGAATTTAACACCTCATGGTTAGGGAGATTTGTAGGTCCCTTCTGGAAAATGTTTTAGAAGTATGTGAAATGTTCTTAATATTTATGATATCTCTGTTAATATTAATAATAATTTTCACATTATTTTTAAAATGTATCCGTTACAAACTGAAGGATGCTACAATCTCCAAACATTACTTGTCTTGTATGTCTTAAATTATGCTTTTTGTGTTTTTTCTTAATTTTTATACTGTATGTTTATTATCATTGTTCTTTATTTATATACTATCACTTTCAAAACCCATCCACACAACATGTATTAGGTTTGTCTCCTTTCTTTTTAATTTCCCCAAATCCAGTTTATCCAAAATTACAAAGGATATTACCATGAGAAGGACAAAAAACCATATTTACCATATAATGCAGTTGTCATGAAACTCCCAACTACCTCATTCATATATACCATGTCTTACAACCTTTTTCCCCATAATCCCATTAAGTTTGTTTAGGTTCAACCTCTGCACAGCCCCGTGGATATCAACCTTAAGTACAGTTTCTCCAAGACTTTGCTTCGATAGATTCGCTCGAGAGGGCACCTCCGGGTCCAAAGTTCCTCCGTCACTGTCAGCTGTCTTGTGAGTTTTTTTTTCCTGTACTTAAGAACGCGGGCCCTGACTGATGAAATGGACTTAGTGCAACAGGTCATCTGGGGCACAAAAGTTCCCATCTTCACTCCAACATCTGATCCGCTCCCTACCATACACACCTCAACCCACACAACCCTTGATCTCAGCCTTCCCAGGTATTCTCACCATCAGCCCTACGACCCTGGACCTTCGGCGCCAACCCTCTGGGAAAGTGTCCATGACCCCTTGGGAGGACGTTTTGAGTGTGTCCCCCATTGGGCCAGAGGGGGGAGCTGTAAGAGGGGAGTCAAACTGGGAACCAGGAAAGGCTGGCATTTGGACGAGCCTGCCGGCTGAGTCTCATCCTTGACTTCAAAAAAAACCCAGAGCCATGGAATAAAACAATAAGTTGCTCGGACTTCCTTCGGTTGAGCTGGCCTTTGACTCTCTGGAATGCTACCATCTGGACACGACTGAGATAAGGGGACCTAGTCTCTTTATCTAGGGTTGTGGGGGTGTGTGTGTTGGGGCCATTAAGGGGAAAAAGATCATCAGACCTCTGGCCAAATGGTGGGGCAACTGTGCTTGACAGTAACACAGTGCCCCTCTGTGGTCCCCTCTGTCATTACCCTTTCTATTTCTTTTCTGGAACTGGACTATATACCATCTATTCATCATATTTACAAACTCTGGAAAATCATACAAACCATGCATATGTGTTCCTTGTATTACTATATTATAACTTATGTAATAATAACATGGATTACATGTAAAATGGTACACCAAAAGGGTATTTTCATGACAACTGCACCATAATACTACATCCTCTGGACATGTTTGGTATGTACATATTCATGGAAATTTAAGAAATTGAATGGAATATGTTTCATACCAAATAAAATTTAATAAAACATAGTTTCAGAAACTCAGGGAAAAATTGGCACAATGGAATGTCCTCTCTAGTAATCCTCTCCTTTTCCAAATTTCCTCACTCATTGTTTTACAACCGCCTCCAAATGGTGGGGGCCGGAATTCCAAATTCTATTCGGACAGGTAAATTTATGGCAATGCCGCCGCGATCAAACGCGGGATTTGGCCTAAAAGGAAGGGAGACAAAGCAATCGGGGAAGATCGTAACCGACTTCCCGCCGTGCACATATTCTGTGCTCGGTGCATAGACAGACATGGAAGATCGTAACCGACTTCCCGCCGTGCACATATTCTGTGCTCGGTGTAGCCTATAGACAGAAATGGAAGATCGTAACCGACTTCCCACAGCGCACATACTCTGTGCTCTGTGCATATAGTTATACAAGGAAGATCGTAATCGACTTCCCACACTGCGCATACTCTGTGTTTTGTGTGTAGCTAAACAGGCTGGGTAAGAATTTTTATTTTTAAAACTCTGTATTTATGTTTTAAACTTTAAACTTACTATAATTTTAATTGACTATTAATTTGAAGCTAATGACCTACCTGCCTGTTCAATAAATTCTTCTTATTTTTAACTTGCGTGGTCTTTGTGACTCTAATCACTTTTCTCTTCTTTTCAGCCGTAATTCCGTTTAAATACTCAGGGGGGCAATTCTGACTAGGACCTACTGATCAGGGGTCTAGTACAGTAAAAGTCTTTAGTGAGGTCTTCAAGTTAGATAGGCGACCACGATCTGCCCGCTAAGGGATTGGTGGTATTGGTTCTGGTGTTTTGGCTTAAGAGGACCCATGGGCGTTATACGCCGGTCCTTGTCAAATTCGCCTGAAGGAACCCGATAGATACGCACCGTCCTGGGCTCATAACTATCGATGCACTATCCATATAAGGAAGGCATGTATTATGGTGGTCCGCTTCCTACCCTCTGGGGGCTTCACCGAACTGAGATTTAACAATAGTGTTAAACCCGGGAGCATATATTGAGGAATGATGGCAAATGACAAGGTAGAGCCGAGTGTAACCACTCCAAATTCCACGTATAGTTAAAACCAAATTTTAAATTATAATTTAATATGGAGTCAGATTAATACGAGAATAAAACCTAGTAACCGTTACGATTTCTTGCTGTGGTCATGGATATATTTTGATGTGTTGTTCCGCGCATTTGTGAATATTCTGATGCTCCCATTGGAATATTGACGGTCCGGTGACAGATCAGATATATCTCTGATGACAGCATAGCCCCGTTTGCGAACGGAGAGTAACCAGAATGCTACTGGTCCGTTTCAGGCCCGTCTTACCCGTGGCGACAGAACCAGTGCATTCTTAATTGTAATTGTGCCCTGTTCTTACGAACAGAGGAAAAATAACTAACTAAAAAATAACTAACATCTCCGGTTTGAATCACACCAGCCAAGGGAAGAACACGCGATGCCTTCCCCTCCAGCTACAAACCCTCATTGGTCTAGCTGTGAGGTGTTTACAACGCATTACACACCGTATGCTGCACGATGACACGGCAGGTTAGACCTCATTCTGCCAGAAGAATGCGCGTGTGACACCTACACCACTTGGGTACGATGCCCACGGAGAGGGAGGAGGCTCTGAGTGGGTATGGCTAAAAAAAAAAAAATGTGATGCATGAATTTTGAGAATATCTATTTTTTGCTCGTTTACTTTTCCTGTAAAGAGGTGATGAGAGGAGAATCCTCAGGAGGTTCCCGATCCATAGCTACAAGCTCATATCTGAACATAAATGAGTGAAGAATTGTCGTAAAACAGCAATCAGGATTAGTTATATTTTGTTGGCTACAATATGGACTTAGTCCCTTTGAAAAAACTGTGTGCTGCAACCTGACAATTGGGATTAAGTAAGCGCACTTTAAAAGTATTTTCAAGTTGAGTTCCTGTCAGCTGTCAGCATCCTGGATGCTGATTGGCTGACACGGCGTTCTACAGCGATGGTAAATCCAATACAGTAACGGTTAATCAAACAGCTTGTTTTTAAACAGCATCACTCTGCATGCAAACAGTTCATTACAAATAATATTACAAAATAAATAATATTGTGTGATTGTTTCTACATGCTGTAAAAGTTTTTTTTTTTTTTGGGGGGGGGGGGGGGGTATTCACAATACAGCACAGTCTTGAGTGCAGTATTTTAAAGTTCTCAACAGCCTATGTCCTTACGTCCTTATGGCAACAGCCTGAATTAAAGAAGATCAGTGTGACCTGTAGATGCCAATGTAGAGAGCGCGACTGCTATGCTATTTTATATCGTTCATTTATCAGACGCTCTTATCCAGAGCGGCTTAGAGTGTAAGACAGCACAGATGCATTCGCCTGATTAATATGCACAATATATTATTAATATGCATATATGTGCACATATTAAAGCTAACAACACTCCCAGACCAGCGAGTGTGGAAGCGGCTGATCGCTAACGCACTAATGACCATGTGAATTAAAAACCAAAGTATGAATTTTAAATGCAGACAGATCACATCTACAACATGATGTAAAACCAGAAACAGACAAGGGAATACGTAACGTTGTGCGTGGGATGGGGTTGGGTTGGGTGGTGGTGATGGTGGTGGTGGAAGGGGGGAGGGGGAGGGGGGGCAATGCTGAAAAGAATATTTGTAGCTTTTGGTGTCAATCTCAAAAACATTTTTTTTTTCGACAGAAGTATTAATTTAGAGGAAGCAAATGCATAAGTATGGAAACCTCTCACAAGTTCTGCAGAGTGGATCAAAAGGTCATGCATTACTGGAGAGAAGTTGGCCGGTTTCCACAGTGGTAGTTCCAGCCTCCACACATCTACACACGCGATACTGTGAGTGTAAGCACTTTTCAACAGCACTGAGCGTGGACTCCTCTCATGAACAAGCAGCTCGTGTTATGTACATCATATTACGGAGTTCACAGCTTGCAGTGTGCTTTTATAAATACCCGAGCCAAACATTTTGACCGTAATACGCGTATTAATAACTTGCTTTACCAGTTACCGTAATTGCTTCACCTGTTGCTTTCATGAGAACCAACGGCTCTGCATACAGTAACCGAGAAAACCGAAATAAGATTATTTTAATAGCAATAATAAATAAATGACAAACAGAAACAGCATATGCGGTCACACGCAGTCATCCTGCGTTTGTTTGATGAGGGAAGCTGTGACTCTGGGGCCCATCTGTGGCTCCCGGTGACTGATGGTGGCCTGTATTGCCGGAGCCATTATTCCTCGTGGAGAACCTGAGACGATCTTGACTCATACCTAGCAGGCTCCGAGATTTGTGGCCAATCAGGCGGATTACGTCGCCGACGCTGGGCTGGGCTGGGTAAGGCTGGGCTGGGCTGGGCTGGGCTGGGCTGGGATGACTCATGGGCGCTCCTCCTGTGCTGTCGCCCGGCCTCGCGCCATTACGTCACCCGTAAGAGGTGTGACATCACAGATGTGTGATCGGAGCATTCTCAACTGAGCGTTCCAATGCTGATGTAACAATCGCTGACGCTGGTAACGGAAAACGATGGCGGCGGCGTTCCAGAATGCTGACTTGGAATTTTGAAGAAAAAAGAAAAAAACAAAACATTCCAAAAAAAAAAACAAAAACCTACTCTTCAAAGGGTTGAGTATGTCATCGTGAGATTTGGCCTTCCTAAGTTCCCACAGTGACCAGGCCTACCTGCTGATTTGTAAGCAAATTTCCTCTTGCACGTTAAATGAACATCGGGGAATCTTTTTTTACGGTAATTATGCTGGTTTCAGAGTTTTGCGCAGCTAAGCACAGCTGCTTAATGCAAAGCGTAACATATGTTGTCACAGCCTGACTGCACCGATTAGTCTGGGGAAAAAAGCTGAGTTTTTTTTATTTTTCATTAGGAGCGCATTGTTTGTTTTTCTTTCATGTATTGGTTGATTAATGGCTTACGAAGCACATACACACAGACAGGCTGAGAGAGAGGCTGGCTTTCTGGGAAGATAACTTCCAGTTTTTAAAAAGTGTATTGTTCAAACTATTATACCTACAGACCATTCCCACACCTCTGTGGTATACAAGCTATAATACTTCAGCCTGCCTGGACTGCAATATGTTAAGGCCTAGTGTATGCAAGGGTGAGAGAATTCATAATAAATATTTAAAACGTATAAATGTATGAGTTCTGGAGTCAGACAAGGCAATGCACTTCAACGCCGCCGGATCTGGTTCTGCGTGGCCTGGGGGGGGGGGGGGGGGGGGGGGCGGTCTCCATGATGTCCGCTCGATGTCGCTTTTCGATCCAAAGCGAGCCTTCCTGCCTTGGCGTGAGGAGCAGGAAAAAGCCGACTGTGCGACCCGGGGGGGGGGGAGGGGGGGGGGGAGGGGGGGGATCGAACGATGAATTCGTTCCTCCCTCCTGTTCCTGTTCCACAGCACAAAAAAAATCTATCCCAGCTCATTTCCTGATTAGCACCTTTTTGGGTCCGGCTGGCTGATAAGATCATTACGCCAGGTTGTCACGGCAATTAGCGGGAAAAACGCTGCAAATGAATCAGGTCGGAAAGCTGGGTCATCCCGGCCGTGTTTTTCCCCGTTCCGCCTGTTTCCTGGGCTGGTTCGGAGGGCGGTTCAGTTCAGTTCCACCCGGAACACAAAAGAAACTTTTTTTTTTCCCTGTCCGACGTCTCCAGTGCGATGTTTTTTTTGGCGATGGTGTATCCTGGTTATTGGGGAATAAGGTGGGGGAAAAAATGTACAAGATGTGTGTGCTGGAAGGATCTCAATGCAGCGAGCGATGTAGTGTCAGAACGGATAAACGCTGGTAATCGCGGGGGCTTCTCCTGTCGATTTCCTTCGAAGACTCAGTCTCAGAAACTCCGCCCCCTCTCTGCCTGCTCTGAAACAAAATGGCTGCTGTCCAGGTAACACAATGGCAGTCGCTGGAAACAGCATTATTATTGGGTAGGAGGTGAGACAAGGTCATTAACACAATGACTAGTGCGGGTCAGTCTAGTTAAACAAGCCAACTCTATGGAACTACTTGAATCCTTTAAAAAATATTCCACACCGATGTACCAGTAGGTCCGTGAATGAGTATGCTTATTAGTAGAGGCACTACACATTTAACCCTTTAAGGTGTGAGACCACAAATATATGTTTGGAATGTTCTTATTCTGATGTCACAAGCACTGCTGGTGACTGAAAGCAGTGGAGTTCTAGAACACTGGCTTAGAATTTTGAAAAAAAAAACATTCCAAAAAAACCTGCTCTTCAAAGTGTTGTCCTGCGTTCACACAAATCACGGTCGATGGCCGTGCTCAAAACTGCTGAACTGAACTTTTGGGACGGTACGGGGAGAAATGTATGTTGCTATGGTGATGTCGCTCGGTGATTGTCCAACAATGCAGGCCATTTCCAACATGGATAGGAAAAGGAAGATTTGCCCTTGGTATGGCTCTTTGTGTTAGGAAAATTGGCAACAAAATTCATTTCTCATTTTCCAAGTCCATGGTTTGGAGTTTGGTGCTGCATTGTGCCACATCAGTTTGGAATTCTTTTGAGTATTAAAAACGGTAAAAACGGTAAAAACGGTAAAAAAGGTCATCTCGGTGGCAAGTGCTGTGTGCCGTTGCAATCGAGGGCAGGAGCTCTTTGCCATGCAAACCCCAAAGTTCACCGTTGTGCCCTCATCCGCTATAATGGCATCCGGTTTGCCGTCCGCTGTGGTCCATTTGGACTTGCCGTTAATACGGTTCTGTGTGAATTTCAGCGAACGTATCCGAGCACAGCTGCATCCGCTACAGACAGACAGCATTCACTGGCCAATTTTACAACCTCCCGCTGTCCTTATTCCGTTTAGTGTCTCACAGCCTGATTCTAACAGGCTACATTTTACAGTATTTTACTGTCAAATTACCCTTAGGGGGGCGGGGGGGGGGGGGTGGGGGGGGAAATATATACTAAATATATACTGTAAATATATGGACTTAAATATAAAGAAAATAAGATGATGTATGTCACAGCAGTTTTTTTTTTTTCAGTGGCAATAATTTGCATATTTGCCAGTATATAGTGACGTGTCAATATCTTGGTGACATATTTTATTTTTGTCCACTGCAGTATATATCTCACTCATGCTGGGGGAAATTGATGCTGGAGGTAAACTCCGGTTGGAGAACGGGCCCAGATCTAAAGCCTACAGCTCACGTCTGCTTCCTGCTCCAGATCCCTGTGGTGATGAGTGTCTGTGAGATCAGAGATGCAGTGTAGTTAAGCGGCGGTCCAAGCAAAGCAGTGTTTATTCATTAAACATTGATACACAACAGATTAATAATTCAAGGTGTGGATGCAGGAGAGGGTGGGGGGTGAGGGAGGAAAAAAACAGGCTCTTAATATTGACTTTAAAAGCCACGCTATTTCTTTTAAAGGAGTACGAAATCATTTAAAGGCTAACGGGGGGGGGGGGGGGGGGGGGGGGGGACATTAGCATCGCTTTGCATGACGTAGGGACTTGCGGGTTCAACCGTACAGGACTGAAACACAGTAGATTCTGTTGATCGGTTAGGTTAACAAACCTATATATACCACCCCCACCCCCCGCCTGGCCGTTACGTCCAAATCGTGGGTAGCAACTTTATGCATCACACCGCAAGAGGCGCTTGAACACCAATCGCACATTTCGGGGGGGGGCGGGGGGGGGGGTCAATCATGCCGTTTGCTTGGCTTTGTATCCAGGTGCTACATGCTCGAATAGAGCCATGCACCCTGTAGTCGAAAAAACGGCTCCTCGTCGCCTGCCTGCTAGCCACGGTGGTGCCTCTAATTCTATTCCTGGAACATCTCCAGGTGTGTAACCCGGAGTCGGATTCAGTTTGTATAGTATGTTGTGTGCTTGGTGAAAGGGTGGTGATGGTTCGTATGGACATTGTTGTGTGGCTGTAGTGGCGGGTGTGGCGCGAGGGGGGGCGGGGTTTGGGTGCGGTTGGGACACAGCCTCATTGGAATAAGACCCTGAGGCATTTAATCGCCGGCATTGGAAAGGAGGAGAGGAGAGGACAGATGGAGGAAAGAGAGAGTGCGAAGATAGAGGTTAGATAGAGAAGGACACGAGAGGATGCGTGTAGAAAGAGAGAGACTATGGACACACCCACACAGACAGAGAGCGAGATAGGGGAAGTCGAGAAAGTTCCTTGTGAGCCCGACAGGGCAAACGGGAGAGACGGAGTGAGATTGAGCTTTGATTGAGAGTAGAAGAGAGGGAGCACAGACAGACCGACAGACAGAAGAGAGAAAGAGGTGAGGGGACAGTACAGACCAATGACCAGACGGAGAGAGGAAAAAAGAACGAGAAAAAAGAGGAAGACAAAGCAGGTTTGAGTTCATGGAGAAGCAGATTGATGAGCATGGTGGAATGGATGACGTGAGATGAATGAGAGAGACCCTCTTTGTTTCATTGTCAGAGATACTATCATCTATGTAGTGCATTAGCTGAGGAAGCATTTATCGCCCAATGAGTGAGACCTCTATTGCCCATTGAGCAAGCAGATAGACTCAGGCCTTCTAGTCGCAAGGTCAGACACGAGGAAATGGAACAAGCAGGTAAGTAAAGGTTCACCAACCCCTTCTCATTAATTCCCGGCAGCGGGATTTGATGTCCATTCCGTTTGGCCTTGTTATCTATCTTTTCCTGGTTACCTACAAAACACTCTCACGCCACTTATACACACATCAATATTGCATGTGCACCGACTAGCCTCATATCTCAGCACTGCGCACGCATACACACAAAAAAAAACCTATTTGCATGTGCACACAGCTGCACAAACACACGTACTCACTACACACACACACGCATGCATAAAACACACATCCACAGGTACGGAGCGTGGCACCACACGTCCACGCCTTAGATACACACACATATCTCTACCATGCCAACACCCCCAGCACATATGCATGTGCACGCAGGACATGCCACACATCCAATTACCACCACAACACAACACATGCTCGCAACACACACACATGTACTGACGTGCAACATCACACACATTCACAGGCACGCCGATAAACACCACACTAAAATGCATCACACACAATCCCATGTTACATGCGCCACCACATACGACCACACACATCATAACACATCCAACATACATGCACTGCAAACACAACAAACACAGGCAAACACAATCGCACAAGACATCCTCCACTACCCCCCCCCCCCACCTCCCGCCACACACACACACATTTTTCCTTCGTCAAATAACACTAACCCCGCTTCCGGTTGTGGAGCGTTCCGAAACAAGCCTGATTAGTGAGGACAAATGCCAGAACAGGGCCATTTCTGGAATGACTCCTTGTTTCCTCACTTTACCCACTCTTGTTTGACGGACAACGATTCCTTGTACAGTTGAGTCCTCTCGCGAGTTACGGTCGGCGGTTCACGTCCGTTAAAATGAACTAAGTCTGGAAGCCCCCAGGAAGAGAGAGGAAAAGAGGAGGAAGGGGAGGAAGGAAGTGACGATTTCTTTAGTGTAAGGCGAGCCAGGGGACCTTCCTTCCCCCCTACGGACGGCTACGTGCTCTCCAGCGCGGCTTGGGTGCTACACCCTATGTCATTTTTTCAAAACATATTCAGCGTGTCCCGGGCCACGTTCGTTTAAATATTTTATAAAGGGGAACTGCAGGCTGCGGGCTGGCCTGGCGGCGTTATGGCCGAATAGAACGACGGCACGATCCTGCACAGAAATTCTGCCGCTCCTCGCATCAGAGAAATACGCCCTGCCCAAACTTTCTTTTTTTTTTTTTTTTTTGACCGTTTTTTTTAAAAACGTGCGGCTCATTTTGTAAAAATCTGACCATCGGCTCTCTTCTCTCTCTTTCTCTCTCTGTCTCTCCTATCTTATCTCTCTCTATCTCTCTCTCTCTCTCTATCCTTCCTCTATATCGCTCTCTCTATCTCTCTCCTCTCTCTCTCTTCTCTCTCTCGACCGGCCATCGCTGGCGTCCCGGCTCACCATCTGGCCCGGCTTCTCTCCGCTCAAAAAACAATTGAATGGTGGTTCCAATTAAGTCCACCTGAATGTTTTAATTACCGGAGGGCCAGGGTGGTAAGATGAGGGGTGTGGGGAAGGGGGGGGGGTGGGGGGGTGGGGAGGGGGGGAGATGGGGACACTGACAGGGGGAGCTGACAACTACTAGACGGAATTTGGTTTTTTAAGGAGGACTGTGTCCTGGGAACCCCTATGCCCCCCTCTTCCGTGACAGGTGGCATTAGACCTGACGTGGGCCACGGGGAGGGTGATAACCCTCACTCAGAGGTTGGGGTGTTGACTGCTCCCCTTCGGGAAGTAAATTTCTCAACTTGATGAAAATTTTTCAGTGCAAGTCTCAGCGGCCCGCTGGGTGAGTTCCTCCAGCCTTAGCGCTTCGACTAGTTGTGCCGTTTTTAAAAGCGTTTAGTTCGCTATATTTAAAATTTTTATTATAACCACTGTTTTCGCTTCTTTTGGAATTCCCACAGTTTGAATTTCTGGTCCCTTTCACACGATCAAGCCATCCCAATGTTGCCCAAGATTTTTTACCGTATGGATATTCCAAAGTGAATATCCAAACAGCACAGACATGACGTGCCAATTTCTTTCAATCAAAGGAAATGTAATTTACTGTCCGTTAATAATTTGGAAGTGTACATATGGTTCACGAACAGTGTATGAAAAACTGTGAACAGTATGAAAAATAAGTGATTGCACAGGATCTTGGATTGGAGCGTTCTGTATGGTATAAACAGCAGAAAATTTAACAAGAAGAAGAAAAATTATTATAAGATGAAGATGAATATTATGATGATGATTATGAAGATGATGATGATGATGATGATGACGACGATGATGATAATGATGAAGACGAAGATGAAGAGAATAATGATGATGATGATAATGATGCTGAATGATGATGAAGAGAATAAGGAACTAACACAACAGATTGAATTTTCCCCTCCTTCATGTTCCAGGCTCTATTAGCATCCACAGCAAAGGGGGCGGGTCTGAGCACCAGCTGACCAATGAGGGAGCAGAAGTCCACTGACTTAACTTCCAATGGCTGCTTATTCCTTGAGTGAGTGAAGAAGAAGAATCTTTTTTCAGGCCGCAGTCACATGAAAGGAAATGAAGGATTGCATCTGCAAATGTATCTATTTTTTTTTTATTCCTTTCATCGAGGCACCTTATTCAGGATGGGTCATATGGTACCTGGAGCCGAGCTAACCCTTCATATGGCTGAATCAGACCTATTTTCAGAGCAATTGCACAAGCCTGTTTGAAAAAAAAAAAAAAAAAAAAAAAAAGTGCTCTTCAATTTAATTTATCCTCATTTTACCTGATATTAATTCTCATTTTGCTCTTTTATACAATAAAATGATCGCCCAACAGTGTTAAGAATTTTCACCCTTTTATACTTTAATTACATTTTGAACTTTTGTTACGATGCAAACAAAGTCCAAGTGTGAAAATGGAAAACCTTTGCTTTGCCCCGATCCTCTGGACTGTAGTACTAATAACTTTATAACATGTAACAACCAATTAATTTTTAGTGTGTAGTGGCAGTCCTTCATACATGGCTATATCACAAAGTGCTCTATGGAAGTATTACAACAAAAAGGTAGCAGAATACACACAGGGAGGTTACTACACACAAATTAGATCTAGTATATTACTCTGGAGGGCTATATCAGATCAGATTTGATTGCAGCCTTCGCCTCACACCACCTGTCACATTCCCCCCCTCCCCCCCCCCCCCCCCCACCCCCCCCCCCCCGGCGCCCTGTGACATGCAAAGACGATGGGCTGCTGGGAAGCGGTTGCCGTGGATACGTATTTGAGGTACGGTGCTTCATTATTGGCATATTGGGGTCCCCCTGTTACTGCCTGGGGAACACCCAGCACCAATCCCCGCCGGTCTCCTGTGCGGAACGCGAAGACATTGGGCTGCTGGGATGTGGTCGCCATGGATACAGTTGCGGTGATGGGTGCTTCCCCATGGGCACTGGAATGCCCTGTTGATTCCTGGGGAAGCACAACTCCCCCCCCCCCCACCAAACCGCCTGCAATGCCACAACTCCCAAACCCCATTACACCAGCAACAACCCCCCACCCCCCCCCCCCACGCTCCACCAAACCCCTTGCACACCAGCACAAAACCCCCCCCCGCCCCAGCGCCCCAAACCCCTTGCACTGCCACAAGCCCCCCCCCCCCGCCCCACACCGCCCCACCCCCCCCCCTTCCTGGGCCCCCCGCATTGCCGCTCTCCACTCTCCAGTGCTCAGTGACAGGCGATCCTCAGGGAGGGGAGTGTCACTGGCCTGCCTGGCTGGCGGACATGTCAATCAGGCCGGGGGGGCGGAGCACGTGGTGCGCACACATGCACAGATAGCGCATGAAGTCACGTACATGGAGAGTGCACGGGGTCGTGCACACAGGGAGCGCACAGACACATGCACACAGGGAGCGCACGGACACATGCACACAGGGAGCGCACGGACACGTGCACACAGGGAGTGCACGGACACATGCACACAGGGAGCGCACGGACACATGCACACAGGGAGCGCACGGAGTTCTGCACACAAGGAACACACACACATGCGCACAGGAACGCACGGAGTTCTGCACACAGGGAGTGCACAGACACATGCACACAGGGAGCGCACGGAGTTGTGCACACAGGGAGTGCACAGACACATGCACACAGGGAGCGCACGGAGTTGTGCACACAGGGAGTGCACAGACACATGCACACAGGGAGCGCACGGAGTTGTGCACACAGGGAGTGCACAGACACATGCACACAGGGAGCGCACGGAGTTGTGCACACAGGGAGCGCACGGAGTTGTGCACACAGGGAGTGCACAGAGACGTGTACACAGACAGTGCACAGAGTCGTGCACACAGGGAACACACACACATGCACACAGAGATCACACGGAGTCATGCAGGAGCTTCCAAATATACAACCTGTTTCCCTTGTTTATCCCCCTCTCTTGTTTTAATACTGCATTACCATTCAGTTGTGTTGGCACAGCTGTACTGATAGGGAATATACAAAAAACCTGAAACTGAAAGAAAATGTATTAGCGTGCAAGATGGCAACAGTTCACAATATATGGGGAATATACAAATGTTTGCCATTTCAGATATTGCAATGTCATTTTTAAAAAATAATACACTACTGTGAAATATATATTATTCTTTCCATAAAAGTCAACATATTTGTCATATATTGCAGTATAGTCAATTTCTTGGTACCTTTGGAGTTATATACCAGAACTGGGTCAAATATTTATTAGAATTCCTTTAACCCTAGACACTAGGAAAAGAAATTCCTGACAGTTTTTTAAAAGAAGAATTTATTTTCACCAATGCTCAGAGCAAAAATTCGTATGATCGTACACTTTGATTCATAAAGAATTTTCAGAAAACAGAGAGGCTTAGAATCAAAACCTCTTCTCATCCAACAAAACATGTTTCTCATATTTGTCATATTTCTCATGTCAGAAGTATCTCTCTCTCTGTCTATCCATCTCCATCTCTCCCTCTCTCTTCCTCTCTCTCTCTTCCTCTCTCATTTTCTCTCTCCCTCTCTCTCTCTCTGTATATCTATCTCCATCGCTCCCTCTCTCTTCATTTCTCTCTACCTCACTCTCTTTCTGTCTGTCTCTCTATCCTCTCTCATTTTCTCTCTACCTCTCTCTGTCTGCCTCTCTCTCTCCCTCTTTCTCTCCTATCTACTTCTACCTATACCCCCCCCCCCCCCCCCCCCCCCCCCCCCTTTCTCTCTCTCAATTTCAATTTCAAAGCATTTTATTCGCATGACAAATACAGGCATTTGTATTGCCAATGCAAGTTACATAATAAAACTATGTACAACATAACCTCTCTCTCTCTCTCTCTCTCTCTCTCTCTCTCTCTCTCTCTAATTCTCCATGGTTACAGCACCCAGCATGCACCAGGGTATCGATGGGCAGTCCTACCTCCCTGCAATCGCTCACGGGCCGATGTTCTGAGCACCGGGCACATTTTAAGAGCCCCCCCCCCCCCGCCCCCCGTGTCCCTGGCCGATAAAACAGCACGATCTGTCTGTGGCGCATTACCCCCCCACCAAGAACCAGGGCCCACTCCACACTGCATCACCCTCTCTCTCTCTCTCCCTCTCACTTCATCTCTCTTCCTCTCTCTCTCTCATCCTCTCACTTCATCTCTCTTCCTCTCTCTCTCTCATCCTCTCACTTCATCTCTCTTCCTCTCACTCTCTCATCCTCTCTCTTCCTCTCTCTCTCTCTTCCTCTCACTCTCTCACCCTCTCTCTTCCTCTCTCTCTCTCTCTTCCTCTCTCTCTCACTCTCTCTCTTCCTCCCTCTCTCTCTCGCTCTCTCTCTCTTCCTCTCTCTCACTCTCTCTTCCTCTTTCTCTCTCATCCTCTCACTTCTTCTCTCTTCCTCTCTCTCTCCCCCTCTCTCTTCCTCTCTCTTCTTCTCACTTCCTCTCTCTCCCTCTCTCTCTCTTCCTCTCTCTTCATCTCTCTTCCTCTCTCTCTCATCCTCTCACTTCATTTCTCTTCCTCTCTCTCTCTCATCCTCTCACTTCATCTCTCTTCCTCTCTCTCTCTCATCCTCTCACTTCATCTCTCTTCCTCTCTCTCTCTCTTCCTCTCGCTTCATCTCTCTTCCTCTCTCTCTCTCTCTTCCTCCTTCTCCCTCTCTCTTCCTCTCTCTCTCTCTCTCTCTCCCTCTCTCTCTCTCTTCCTCCTTCTCCCTCTCTCTCCCTCTCTCTCTCTCTCTCTCTCTCTGGCCCTCTCCGTCTGCACCGCACTGCACAGCTTAAGCTCCGTATAGCGGGCTCCACAAAGAGCCACTGGATAACGCTAAAGAGACTCGGCCTTCTCGATCCCTCTTTGACACGCAGGATCAAAATGAAAGGGAGAAGCAACGCGTCGGCCATTTTAGGTAGCGTCGGCCTTGTCACGCCCCCCCCCTTTCCTCTCCTGCCGTCTCCCCTTCAAAGGGTGGGGTGGGGAGGGGAGGGGGGGTAAGTCAAACTGTTCACAGGAAAGCATATATATATTTACCTTTTTTACAAGGTCTTTTCTCTCTCTCCTAATCCGGTTTAAATCCCGCTATCTAATCTAGTTTAAAACGCACCGTACCGCCGTCTAAGAGCCGCTCGAGGCACTTTAAAGCCCGCTCTCTCCGCAGAACTTTGTTAGCCTAATAATGCAGGTTTCCTCTACCTGCCCTCTTCTCCCCTCTGCTACCGCTCGTTTTTTTTTTCTTCTTCTTCTCATCCCTCTCTCCTTCGCTCCTTCCCCTTTGTACTCGTCGAGAGCCGGAGATCAAAGGCTGGGCCCGCAAAGCTCCCCGGGGCTCAAATTAGATTCGGGCTTCCTTGAGAGAGCAGAGAATCGGTAGGACAAAAAATCTGGTAGGTCAAAGTCAACCCCACCCCCCCCGCCACCCCCCACACAGCCTCCATGCCCCCCCCTCATGCCGAAGATGCTGCTGCCTTCATGTGCCCTGGATTAACTCTCAGCTCTCCGTTTTCGGGGGGGGGGGGGGGGGGGGGGGGGGGCAATGTGAGACCCTTTCATGATGGGTCCTCCCCAAATCCCTGGGGATACCCCTAAATGTGGATGAATCAGATATAACTCAGCACATAACCCCAACAACTAGCAACACAGCAGAATGCGTTGACGAACATTTATAGATCTTCATCTATGGTACGGGCCACAGGAAAAAACAAAGTCTCTACATTTGCATCTTCAGTCAATGTCGGCCTGTAGTTTTTTTTAAACAGATCACTAAAGGACTACTAACTTATATCAGCCATTCATTTATGTGTGTGCGATTCAACTATAAAGAACAATTGTTTGATTACATATATTGGGCCCCTCTGATTTGACTCAAGTCCACATCTTCTACTTGGCCACGGAATTATCCGCTTCAATAAAATCAGGGAACTGACTTACAGCCAAACGGGTTCTCGACAAAAACCACTGAATCACCGGCCGTAAAAATACTAAAGACATCCCCTGAGTCACGGGGAATGTCAGCTTATTCACACTTGAATGTGAAACCGACGGTTTTAAAACTGCTTCGGTTTTAATCGCGCGGAGTGACACCTAAAACACACACGGGCAATAACACGCAGGCCGGTGGAAAAACCGCCATTAGCACGTCCGTTTCGCTCCTTCCGAATTTACGTCGCCAGAACTAATGAAAATGGCTTCGAGGTAATTAAAAATAATAATAAAACGGAGTGTAATTACCCGGAAACATTTGTGAGGGAGTCACACGGGCGCTGTGGTTAGCAGGCGCTTTTGTTTTGCAGAGCGGCGCTACCTTTTAGCGAGGAACCTGTGACCTAAGCAGCGGCTTTTTTGTACATTTTTTTTTTTAAATGAATGCCATTAATGAAGGCTTTCTTCCCCGTAGCATTTCCCGCGACCCTTCCGCCCATTTTTCGCACGGATGTTTTCGCCTGAATCCACGTCTAAATCTCTCCTTAATTATACCTGCTGGGCCTCCCGCCGCCGGCTTGTCGTTTCACACCGTTCCATTACACACGTTTTTTTTTTTTAACAGGTGACCTCCGACCTCTGCGCTTGGGCGTGAAAAGCTAACCTCTCCCCCACAAAATCAGTCGCGCCGACGGAGTCACGCGATTGGCCCTGACCGGGATTCTAATCAGCCGTCCTCGTCCAATCCCGCGCCTGTTCACGAGAGAGAAAATGTCCCGGTGACTTCCTGTAAGCTCGGTAACCCTGAGAGGACGCGGTGTGCTTTACGGCCCTGTGCCCTGCACCGGCTGTCCGAAAATAATTCGCACAGCATTTCCACATCAACTACTCCACAGGCTTTCATTTCATATTGTCTTGTTGACGGCAAGTGCCTTTTCCTGCGTTGCATTGCTGAGCATTTTTTTTCTTCTGTTTTCTTTTTGATTTTCTCTCTCAAGTTAAAAAAAAAATCAAGTTTCTCAGCCAAAAAAATGCAAAGATCTGAGACGCTTGAGATATGAGAATTCTGCCACGTGTTGAATTCTGTTCCTTTCTGTTTTCGACGTCGACGCATCCCATCCCAACAACTACTCATGGTCATAAGAGGTCACGTGATTAATCCTACAGTTCTGTCCTCTAAAACTGTCGTTAGCAAAAAATGTAATGAAAAAATGTAAATGTGAAATACATGGATGACACTGAGGCATGATTTGACATGCAATAAGAGACAATGAAACAGACCAGTGGGTTCCATTTTGGCTCTTCATAGTCAAGACTATGCCTGTGGAGCACTGGTGAATGACACTCAGGCATCATTTCACATGTAATAAGTGGCAGTGAAGCAGACCAGCGGGGTTCCATTTTGGCTCTCCATTTGCATGCCTCCAACAATAGATTCTGTGTATCTGAAACAATAAACAACCAATGATTGGTTCCAACTCCATTGTTTTTCTAAATCTAGAGGGGCGCCACTTCAAAGATCCCTAATTGGATGTGAATGATTATGCCAGCCAGTGCGAGTGCGTTAATTGGAATAGTTACTGTACCTTTAAATTGCCATTTAAAAATTGAGAGTGCACTGCCACAGTGGGTAACCACAACTTTATTAGAATAGAATAAATTCAGTATTAAACGTCTTGGTATTATGCATATTAATTCTGTATTAAATGTACAGTGTTACATTGTCGAGTTGTCTATGGCAATAACACTGTGGATATGCAAAGAGATTCATAAATCTGCATCATAATGGGCATTTGTTTGGTGAGAATTTGGTCCCTAAAATAAAGCATTTAGTTTGTAGTAAATTTTTTGATACTTATCATCAATGTTAAAAATGTTAAACTTTTATAAAATGGCTGCTGGGTGGCTCATCCTGTTAAGCTGTTGCTCCAGTGTAATATTTATATTTTCTAATTTCTTGAAAAGCTATCTTCTTTTAGTTCTTCTTTTTATCTTCTTCTTTTAATGACACTGACAGTTGGTTACACAATAATTAAGATGTCTTCTCCAACCGATGGTCGGTGTATACGTTATAATTAACTGGTTGCGTAATTAATTAATTAATGGATGATTATGGAACTTTCTCTGAAGGGGCCACTGGCCTCTTCAGAAAACAGTGCGGGATTTGGCACCTGCTCAAGGACACCTGCGTGTTCTGCGGCTTTTCATTTGCATCCAATTAGGAAGATGCTCTTAATGCTCCTCACACAGCACGTCGGTCCTTATCTCCCCACACTCCACCGCTGTGCTGGGGGGGGGGCAGCGTGTGTCAGAACAGCGGGATGCGATCTCTAAGCGCTTCTTTCTGTGCGCAGCTACTCCTGAAGCGAGGTTAAGACATCCAGAATAATAGCACTTTAAAAAAAAATAAATAAATAATAAAAAAACTGTAAGGAAATAAGAATAAATCAGCCAGGCTGACACATTAACGGCAACTATGAGGCATCAATGACAGATTCTCGTGCTCTTAAGGTGTGCCCTCTACCTACACCTCCCCCCCCCCCAGCCCCCAAAACCTCTGTTAACCCTCTGAAGAGTATGTGCTTTGTAAAGTCAGTGTGTTCTAGAACTCCACTGCTTTCAATTACCAGTAGTGACTGTGTCATCAGCAATAGAATGTTCAGCTAAGAACATTCTAATCGCATATTTGTGATCTCACACCTTGAAGGTTTAAGAAGGGGGGGTGGGGGGGGGAGGGGGTTGGGGTTGGAATGAGGTCTTGGGGGGGGGGGCATTTTGCATACTGCATGTACTTGCATACATATTGGTAAGCAAATTATTATAATGTATAACGTAATAGTAAAAATGTGTTCCCTTTGCTCTTGTGGTTCATAGATAATTGAGTCATCATTTCGTTTGTTTTTAAACAAACGAAAGGTGATCCGCCCGCCCAGGTGTGCCTTCTACCTCCAGCAGGTAAGGAGCAGAAATAGGGGTTTTACTACACCTTACACCTACAACAGATCCCTAAACCACCATGGCAGCCCCCTGGTGTTTCTCTGTGATTCTACGTCTGGCTCAAAGCCCGTAGATGATTGACACCATTGTAGCTCCGCCCCTTTTCACAGGACTCCGCTCTTCCCATCTCGAAATGAAAAAAAAAAAAAAAAGAGTTAGCCTCTGACGGACGGCAGTGCTTTCATATCGGCCGCATTATCGGGCAGACCAGGCGGTGCATTAAGCATTTATATTACCGTTGAAGCCCAGCGCTCGTCCTGAAGGACCCTGGAGGTGATAAGGGGGGTAAAAGCCGGGACGCCGAGTTCAAGCCTGTTCATCGTCCTCAGAAGTACTCGCCGCCGAGCGCAATTTCGCCGGCGAATATAACGCCGGCGTCTGTGAGCGGATTTCTAAGCAGCTGCCTGCGCAGCTTTAAAAAACTCCCTCCAGAGAAGAGAGCGTGTGAGAGAGAGAGAGAGAGAGAGAGGGGGGGAGAAAGAGAGGAACGTTGAGAGAGGGATTGCCTAGAGTTCACAGTGAGAGAAAGATAAAGAGTAAGAAAGGTAGAGAAAGAGAATTCTTCCAGGCCATAATTTCAGGTCGTGGGCTAAACAATTTTTATTTATTTATTTTTTATAAAAAAAAATTTAATTGGCACGTGTGCAATTTGTGCATTAATTCTGGGACTCTGTTCTTTTTGTTCAAATTTACTATTTCAAGTTGGTGTGAGTGTCATGCAACCCATGTATTTGAGAGAGAAAGAGTAAGGAAGAGAGAAAGGCTGCATGTATATGAACCACCTTTTGATCTATTAGTTAGGCTGTGTTGCTTGTGGTCCCACCAAGGTTCAATAACTGCGGTTTTTGTGGCCCCAAACTGGCCCCAAAACCCCCCCCCCCCCCCCCCCCCGTTCTCCACCCCCCCCCCCCCCCCCCACCCCCCCCCCCCCCCCCCCCCCCCACCCCCCTCCCACTCCAACCCCCCCCCCCCCCCCCCCCCCTAAATTACCCCCCTCCCCCCCCACCCCCCCCCCCCCCGCAATGGCCCAACAAAGAAACCAACCACCCACACCCCCCCCCCCCCCCCCCCCCCAACAAAAAACCCGACCCAACCCACCCCCCCCCCCCACCCCCCAAACAAAGACCCCCCCCCCCCAAACCCCCACACACATCCCCAAACCCCCCCCCCCCACCCCCCCCCCCCCCCCCCCCCCCCCCCCCCCCCCCCCCCCCCCCCCCCCCCCCTTTTGAGTTCTGCACCCCAGACCTTTTCTTTTGTTTTTTTTTTAAGTTTGTTTGTGTCTCACCCCAACCCTTTCTCCCCCCCCCCCCCCCCCCACCCCGACCCCCCCCCCCCCCCACCCCCCCCCCCCCCCCCCCCCCCACCCCCCCCCCCCCCCCCCCCCCCCCCCCCCCCCGACTTCACAGGTATACTGGGACTTATGAGTGCCACATTTTGCTGGCCTGAGGCCTACCTGATTTATGTTTACACCAGCACCTGTCCTGACTTTCTCTCAACACTACACTTCCTCCTGCCACTTACCATTCTCAGTACGTGTGGCGTTACAGTAGAATGATAAAGGCTTCCTACGTTTATGTCCCTTATTTTAAAGGAGAAAAAAAAAGAGTTTAAAAAATTGAGAAAACCTCAGGCTTTCAAATCCCATCTATAGGCTATCAACGGTAATCAGAATGCTTTGTGAGTCTTGTGTCTGAAGCTTTTCAGAAGGGTTTTCGCCGCCGTGGTCAGAGTTCGGTAGACATTTGTGAAGATCTGACGAGTAATCGGAAGGCATTGAAGTACGTTTCTTTACCTTACTCATGCTTCGCGACCACCGTCCTATCTCTGATTGAGAAGCTAATTAAGAAGACACAGGGGTAAACACACACACACACACGCACACACACACACTTCTGGAAGTAAACTTGTCCAGCTGTGTGATGCGGAGCGGGGAAATTAGAAAGGAACCCTGGCTGATTGGTACAATTCACTACAATCACGCCGCCATCGCAGCCACACAAAATATTAAATTGCTTCCACAGAAAAAGTGCTGGGAAATGAAAACAAGTCTGAAAACTTCTCAAAAAAACAGTGACAGCTTCGGTTATTGTCACGTTGAGCTGTTTCAATAAAGCATACAGTATATTTGACTGGCAGGCAGCTCACATTTTTATTCTTGCTGCCACCCCCCCCCCCCCCCCCCAGCCCCCTGCCCCCTTCTAACACAGCCTAGTATTTGGTACTTCAGCAGTTTGCTGATTATTATGGTATGTCATAACTTACTGTGCAGATTTCTTTTGATGATTGAGTCACTGATCTGGGGGCGCCATAGCTCAGGAGGTAAGAGCGGTTGTCTGGCAGTCGGGGGGTTGCCGGTTCGATCCCTCGCCCTGGGCGTGTCGAAGTGTCCCTGAGCAAGACACCTAACCCCTAATTGCTCCCAATGAGTTGATTGGTACCTTGCATGGCAGACTTTCACCGTTGGCGTGTGAGTGTGTGTGTGTGTGTGTGTGTGTGAATGGGTGAATGAGAGGCATCAATTGTAAAGCGCTTTGGATAAAAAGCGCTATATAAATGCAGTCCATTTGCAGTCTATTTGCATTCCATTCCATCTGCATTTGGGTAGGCACAGTTTAAGCAACATCTGTGCTTTAAAGAAGCCGCACGCGTACGCCGTTCCTTCGCCCGGGCGGGTTTTCTTCACCGCTTCTGTGTCACTGCCGCTCAAAAAACACGGACACGTTTACGCTCTCTCGCTCGTAAGTCACACCGAATCACGGCGCCTGCTAAGCAAACGCAACGCGATGCAATGTGCGTATTATCAATTCATAAAGCTCCGTCGCCACAGCGTTAGACCCGCTGTACAATTCACACCCAGGAACCTGCGGTTCGCTCTCTGTGTGGATCGCTCTCTATATCCCCTTTAACTATTTACACACGCTTGATATTTAATGCGTTGGCGGTGCCTTACTCACTGCCGCACTCCCATCTCTGCTGCGGCCTGAACTGGCTCCACGGGCGACAAACAAACTTCCCAAAGTGGTTACAACAGCAAAAATCAATTTTTACTCTATCTTCCAATGCAGACCGAAGACGCACCTCGTCTTGGTTACCCTCCCATTGTTAGCCTGGTCCACTATCGCTCATATTCATCAGGAGGAGGGACTAGTTTCTCCTATAGTGTAAGTCCCCCTGGATAAGAGAATCTACTGAATGGATATCATGTAATGCCATGCAATGCAATGTAATGTTTATCAGAGTAATTGTAATTGTGGTTATTATTATAATTATCAAAAATATTTATTTATTTATTAAAGCATTTATTTATATACTGACCCCGCCTTGCATGTTGTATCACATTAGCTCACATTAACCTGCAGCTGAGATACAGACAAAATTATTCTCTCCTCAAGATAAACCGGCAAATTTCTGTATCCTAACATGTAGTGAATTGTCGCACAGAACAATTTTCCTGCAATTCTGACACTCCGGGACGACTTTAATCCTATTTTATAGATTCTTCCACAAAACGAATATGCCACCTGATAGAAACCTGAGGCAGTATGGGGGATAGATGTCACTGTGTGGAAAAACAAGTATGAATTCATTCTTTGTTTGTTGTCCTTGCCTACATCAGCAACTGTCACACACACACGCACACATGCACACGCACACACACGCACACGCACACACACCCACACAGACTCACGAGGGACACAGTTTTTCAGTCGCGATGAATTGATGGAAAACCACGACAGCAGCCGCTGTCCCCAGCTCGCTTTGAATAAGATTTACGTCAGATCTGAGAATCTCACAAAAGAGGGGGCCACTTCTCATGCAGTGTACATCGAGGCCCACAAGGGTACGACTGAAAGGAAGAAGTCTGCACAAAGGGTTTTATTAATGCTTCTGTGTCCTTAACTGTATTGACTGCAGGTCAGCACACTTACATCGTCTATACAGGCTCCATCGAATGAAGAGCTTACAGTTTATCACGCTCACAATCGCTGTTCACATCCTCTGCACCGTTTCCTGTTAAAACGGTATTTTACTTCACAAGCTTAGCCTTTGAATGTTCACCATTTTGTAATTAACAGTATGCGGTCATTTCGGGCCACAACCATCCCTGGGCCAAACAATCCAAACGTGTGATTTATGTTGAAACCACTTTGGGGGCCACAAGAACTTTCTTGTTTAGGGGCACCAAACCCCCCGTTGCACATTACTGACATAATTAAATCCAGCAGTACTACTGGTCTCCAGGGCCAGATTTGAGTATCCTTGCTCTGTGCAGTCATTTTTGGGGACACAACCCTTCCTGGCCCAGATTTGAGTATCCTTGCTCTGTGCAGTCATTTTTGGGGCCACAACCCTTCCTGGCCCAGATTTGAGTACCCTTGCTCTGTGCAGTCGTTTTTGGGGCCACAAGCATTCCAGGGTCAGATTTGAGTATCCTTGCTCTGTGCAGTCGTTTCTGGGGCCACAAGCATTCCAGGGTCAGATTTGAGTATCCTTGCTCTGTGCAGTCGTTTTTGGGGCCACAATCATTTTTGGGGCCACAACCGTCCCTGGGCCAGATTTGAGTGTCCCCGGCAGAGAGTGTTTACGGCAGCACTCGGCTCTGGCTCTTTGGCTCAGGAAACCCCTGGCCCCAGGGTACAGCGTAGTGGCGTAATGCTGAGCGGCAGTGACACGGAGCACCGCGTAATTCACCGACTATTTCCCAATCAATCTGTCAGCTGCGAATATAACGCGGCCGATATACATCACGGCGACGGATCGCTAAAATCCAGGTACTTTCCAAAAAATGAGAATCTCGGACACTTTATCAACGCATTTAATATCGCGGCTTCACTTGAGGCTCTCCGGCTCGCAGGCACGACTTCTCCTCCACTTGCGGGAAAGAACCGACATAGATTATGTGCTCGGGCCCGTTGGAAAAGCCATACTTTACATCGGCCCCTTAATGTGTTTAACATATTTCACGAGGTCGTCTTACAAATGCGACGGGAAGGAATGAGTGATGGGTAAAATATTCCGAAATGTGCTTTTAGCCTGTGCATCTAGTTCCCTCCATTTATTTGATGACTTGAATGCAAATTTGACATGAAAGTACTCGGATGCGAATACGTCTTAGATGTATAATGAATGCAAAAGGGGTATAGGAAAAATAATACATAACTAAATCTTAATAATAAAAAGCTTGATTGAGTGTCCTTGTCCTTTTTTTAATGTTGTTGTAACTTTTGCTTGTTTCTTTTTTGGGGGGGCGGGGCGGCTCAATACTGCAACTTATTAGAGGACTGGCAGAGGCCTAGGGGTGTGCTTAGCATTGTGGGTAATATCTGCGGCTGGCTCCAGTCCATGCCCTCGCCGCTGAATGTCATTGTACAAGAGTTCTGTAGTTTATGGCCACCTGGACCGAGAACAGGAGGGGTATGGGTGAAGGGGTTTGGGGTTGGGAGGGGGGGAGGGGGGGCTGAAAAAACACATCAAATTAATCCACTAAAAGCCTTTTAGCCATATTGCTTTCCAGCGGTGGTCTGGCTCAGAATGCCTTCTTCCATCATTTCATTTCACAAGAAATTTAATTTAGTCCGAGAGCTATTCATTTTGCGAATGAATCTTCCCTTCCACTACTTTTTCTAACTTCTACTTTTGCTCCTTCCTATATGCCTCCCTCCCTCCCTCCCTCCCTCCCTCCCACCCACCCTCCCTGGCTCTCTCTTTCTATTTCTCCCTTTCTCTTTCTTTCTACCAGCAAATTTACTGGAGCGTGCCTGCCTGCCCGTTCCCCCCCGCCCCACCACCTTCCTCCCCCCACCTGCCCTTCCTTTCTTTTCTTCTCCTTCCTTCCTTCCATCCATCCATCTCACCTGCTTCCTGCCTCGCGGCGCCTCTTTTTCGGCTTTTGCTGAGTCACTCGGCCATTTTGGTTAAGTGGCCCCCGGCGCTTTCTTCGAAAGGACGGCCTTCCCCGCCCCGCCCCCCCCCCCCCCCCCCCCCCCCCAACACCCCGCCCGCCTCTGCGTTTGATTTACTCCGCTGTAGTTTCTGCCAGGGCATTACTCACGTCTGTCGTGCGTATAAGAAAGAGAGGAGAGGAGGACGGAAGGAGAGGAGGAAGGGAGGGAGGAGACGAAAGACGGGAGGGGGTGGATTCAGGCTTTCTTTTCTTTTCTTTTTTTTTCAGGCGTCCATTTTCCAAGGACTTACGGTCAGAGCGAGGCAGGGAGAGTGGGGGGCGTCGCCGCCTCGTTCCGTGTCACCTGACTTTTTAACTCGTTTAAAAATGACTTCACTCCTGTCGGAATCCGACGGGAGGCCACACTGACGGAAAAGGTAGAGACCTTCTCTGCCTTTCGGGGGGGGGGGGGGGGGGGGGTGTCCCGCCCAGAGTCCTCTGTTACTCTACCGCACGTCGCTGGCGTTTATGTGGGACGGGCCACTTCCTGTGGAAGCCCCGCTCGGCCTCTGGCGGCGGCTC
Organism: Anguilla japonica; assembly: GCA_025169545.1. Taxonomy (NCBI): domain Eukaryota; kingdom Metazoa; phylum Chordata; class Actinopteri; order Anguilliformes; family Anguillidae; genus Anguilla; species Anguilla japonica. The sequence goes on from CM045886.1 coordinate 3,890,438, forward strand.
GCGAGCAGGGGGGTTATGGGAGATGACAGGGTCATCGTGCCGCGTGACAGTGTGATAAACGCTTTCTCTTTTCCCCGCACAGAGCTGCTGCAGCCTGTTAAAACTCAACACTAACACCTCCATACAGCCTCCCATCGTAAGGAGAGCAGGGCCAGGGGCGGGTCTGGGGGGCCTTTGGCTCCTGATGGACGGGGTTACGACCTGGAGAGAGCAGCACTGACCCTAGATCAGTGCCACAAACAGCTCTCCAGATGATTTATGGCAGGGCTGCCCAACGCTGTTCCTGGAGATCTACCATCCTGTAGGCCTTCATTCCAACCCTAATTTGGCACATTTGATTCTGCTAATTAGCAGCTAGACAAGATCTCTAGCTGTTTGCACAAGGTGCGCTTTGTTAGGTTTGGAGTGAAAACCTCCTGGACGGTAGATCTCCAGGAACAGGGTTAGGCAACCCTACTCTTGCTATTGTATGAGGTGTGCTTTGTTAGGGTTGGAGTGATCAACCCAAATGCCATAGTAGGTACAAGCAACACCCTGTGAATCCCTGCCCCCCCCCCCACCCCCCCAAAGTAGGCTAACAGTGCTAATGTAGAAGGGATGTCTGCCCAAAACGTGGACTTACACAAATCATTAACAAGAACTGCAACGATCAGGAGCTTTCTTGCTACAGTAGTGCTTTCTCTTCTCCTGGCAGTGAAGTGTAGGTGCAGAGGTTTGTTTGGGATGGCCACTCCCTCAGTCAACCAGTCCCTAAGTGAAGAACAGCATTTCAAAGTCAGCTTAGTCACAGCCAAAAAAAATATAATGAAGAAAAAAAAAAACTGCACTTTTCAGAGAAAATAACACAAACAGCAAGGTAGTCTGTACAACCTTAGCCGAAGGCCTTAAAAAAATAAAAATAAAAATAAAAATTGAGGTCGACCTTTGTTTTTTTTTTGGGGGCAGAGAGATTTATCCGGGCCTGCTGACCTCCGGGAGGGTTTGGTGCGAAGCGGCAAGCTGCACATAATGTTAACTGTCAGCTCCCCTGGTCCCAGAGGTGTCATACACCCTCGTACGCCATCGGTCTCCGTGTATCCCGACTTCCCTTCCGCTCGCTCGCTCGCCGCCATCCGACCTGCTCCAAAAATACACCCTTTGACGGCATTAGCTGCAACATAGCGGAGTCCGTAGCCTTCAGCGCTAGCCATGCGGAGGGGAGGGGAGAGGAGAGAAAGGCCTAATTGTAGAGCATCGATGCCAGAGGCGGCTTTACCTATGAAACAAACCAAACAAACTGCCGGTCACCCTTACTGTCCTGTCCTTTAAAGGTCCTTTCTCCTGGCCACTGTCTTTTTTTTTTTTTTCTGTCCCAACACCCCCACCCCCACCCCCACCCCCACCCCAGTGGCAGAACAAGCTTCCCGCTACAGTCAACAGAGCAGAGTCACTGTCTGTCCTCCACCGGAAAACTGAAAGCACTCCTGTTTGACCCCTTCGAAGAGCAGGGGAGTTCCTTTGGAACGTTCTGTTTCAAAATTGTGCGTCCGTGTTCCGGAATCCCACCGCTTTCCCGCAGCGACTGTTACATCAGCGTTCCGGAACATTCTGATGCTGATCACATCTCTGCGATCTCACACATTAAAGGGTTAAATGAAATGCTGAACTCGTGAATGCGTTCACGGCTTTACGAGCCTCATCTCTTCCACAGCTAAAACTATAAATTCGGGGAAACTACCACTTAGTGATTTTTTTTTATAGACAAAGCCCTGTTAACACCATCCCCTCCCATGTCCCATTTCAGTCCAAAAAAATACTGAGAGACTGAGAAACTGCCACCATCATCAGCATTAATGAAATAGTATCTTACCCTACAGGGTTGGAGTCCTGATCTATGTGGTCACTTCCGACACTACGATCTTTACTTCACTCTAGTGTGTTTTTCTGCACCTCTGCACCTTGAACTAATGCGCTTGTTGTACGTCGCTCTGGATAAGAGCGTCTGCTAAATGCCTGTAATGTAATGTAATCTGTGTCAAACAAAATGACTAAATGTTGCGTTCGAGTCTCGTGCTGCTTCGCGTGGAAATAAATTTTAAAAACGGCAGGCCCACCGTTTATTCGGCTTATTTAAACGCTTAATGCACGGACTTATTAGACCTTGTTGGCGTTCATCCAGAGAAAGGATTTCACGTTATTTTGCAGAGGGCTGACCGTTCCAGTTCCCACAAGCCTCATAATCTCCATTTCAAACACAGATCCCCCTGCCCCCCCCCCCCCCCCCCCCCCGCCCCCCGCGCACTGCCTCCCCACCACCTGTCAATCACAGCTCCTGTTACACTACACCTGCGGGGATGTGTACTGGGGATTCCGTCACTTTGATTTGCACCTGTTCACCTGTTCTCCTGGGACCCCTGCCACATTTTGTGCAGCCATTTCCTTGAGCGAAAACACTGTGCTACCCCAAACTCCCTACCTGCAAATAAAAGAACAACCAAAAAAAAACAAAAACGCTACCTGTCACTCCACCTCTGTTGGGTTTCATTATGACCTATGATCTTATTATCTGTTTCCAGTCGCTACCTGAGGTTCATTCAGTAACCAAAAAAAATTGAAATGTAATGTTGAATTTTTTTGTCCCTAAAATTGGGATAGATGCATTAGTCTGCTCCACCACCCCCTTTGAATTGTAAGATGTATGATGGAGTCCTTTGTAGTTCCGGACCGTTTCTCGTCATGGCTGATGGCTTCTGGGCAAAATGAATCGTCAATAAGATGACTCATTCGATAAATGCACGAGTCCACGTGCTGCAAAATGCATTAAAATGTGTTCTATTCTGTGCATCACGTTCCAGTCATTTCATTTCCCATTTAATGCACACTTTTCCGGGCTAAGCTCATTTTACTGTACAAACTACGTTGAAAAAATAAGACAAAATGCTGTTTAGATGAGGTTCTCTTGTGAACCCAAGATTGAAAACCCCCTGTGATATGGTAATATCAAAGCAACATTAGGAGAAATCATTGTATACTCCATTTCCGAAAAACTTTCAGGGGATGTAGCTGCTCTTAATAATATTAAATTATATCACACTGAGCTACGTTATATTTAAAACTAAGTATGTATATGCTGCTTTAACTAAACCAAATAAACTAATGTTTTTATGGTAGAACATTTGTTCATATTTGTGTCTATATTTGTTTATTTGTGTACATATTAGGCTACATATTTCGTATTACAGGCCAGTAGGTTACAACAAATACATATTTTCACTGTGATTGTTTACACGCATTGATAGAATATCTAAATCTTTTGTAATTATTTGTGTTTTTTGAGTTCTATTATTGGATAAAATCTGCATTTTAAATCAATTATCATCACCGAACAAAATGGACATTAGTAATCTTTTACAACAATGTTCATATTTGGCTACTGCTGATCCAACCAGTTTACTTATATATGTTGTAGTAGAAAAACAGAATAACATGGTTATCATGAACATTATATTAACAAGATTGATATCAACAACAATAGGTTACGTGTCACCATATACATCAAAAATAAAAAATTGGCATTGAATTATTTTTATATTATTGTTATTATACTTTTTTATATTACTGTTATAGGCGAATGGTTGTAGTCGCCCAATCCAACTGGAACCCCACCTACACAAGATCACAATTCATCAAAAGTAAACATTTTATTATCAAAACAAATCCCCGGAATTTATATGACACCCTATTTCACACTTAATTTCACATCTGATTAGGTTCACAGTATCGTTAAGCATTAAACATTCAGTTCCCTGGCAGAAAATTTTCCCATCTTAACTTTCTATCAAAATGATGACTGGAGATATCCCGGTGAGTATTTCTGTGGTGAATAGTCAGTAAAAGAGTCTAGCCATTTAGGTGAAAAACCTGTATTTGGTTGAAAAGGAATGTTTTCAAGCCAACCAGCCCACAGTCAAGCTATATCAAACCCCAGCCATGAACCAAGTACTGATGATGATGAATGCCGAAATGTTCGTGGAAACGTTCTTGCACACAGTTTACAATCAAATGCGATCGTACGCATGTTTCCTGAACGAGGCCAAATGACTCTTGAGCAACTCAAGAGTCATTGGGCCTCGTTCAGGAAACATGCGTCTAGCGACAATAGAAGAAATAACATTGCCAATTATCTTTCATCATTCCGGCAAACTGTCCTGTCCATTGCTAATTAACTTGCAAATTACCAGCAATCTTGTCCTTTATTTTTTTTGGGGGGGAGTTTTAAGGTTAAAGCGAGGCTTTTAGAGGGTTTAAATGGTGGCCAAGGTGGTTCCATCCTCATCGAGCAAAAAACTTGAAAATGAGCGATTACGAGCAGCTCCCCCCCCCCCCCCATCCACGATGTTTTTAATGGAGCCCGTTAGCGCTCAGAAAAGAGGCGGCTAACGAAAGTGCCCGCTCGTTCCGGATGGGGGGGCGGTGGAATTCAAACCAGAAAGCGCTCGCCCCGAACTCACCACTCAGGGTCATCTCACCGAAAGAAGCGTGCCAGAGAATGCATTAAGGCCCTTTTTATATTTCAGAGGGGGAACAGCCCGGGTGCGCTATTATGGAGGCCAGATTATGTTTTCCAACTGTCATTGACACCCTCCAGCGAGATGAGAGTCCCCTGACTTCCACCCGTTTATTAGCAGGGCTTGGCTTTAAAAAAAAAAAAAAAAAAGATTAAAAAAAATATATATATATATATATATAAATAAATCCCATATGCGTTGGCTGGCATTAGGGACCCTTTGTGATACAGAGAGCTTCTGGCCAATGGGCAGGTGAAAGGTTGTCATGAATAAGTGGTCTCTCCGCACAATTTGATGGGAATTTATAGTGCTGTCATATCACCCCTTTCAGTGACATAAATAACACCCACCCCCCCCCCCACCCCCCCACACAGCCCCTCACCCCCTCAACCCAGACCCCTCTTTCTGGTGGCTTCCTGTAGTGGGCAGCCATCCTTGACCCTGGCATTTGATTGGTTCCCTCTCTCAACCACTGCACCACATCTCCACTTGAAAACCTTTCTAGCGCCAGGCAATCTAAAAACATCAACAAAATGGCCGCACTGCTCCTTACTAAATTTAAGAAAAGAATAAATGAATGGATGAATAAATAAATTAACGGTAAGCAGATACCTGGCGCTTAATCGTCTTTGAGTCGAAGTGTGTTCAGTTTACCAGGGTCTGGACTTCTGCAGGAGGAGTACGAAACGCCACCCGTTACTGAGGAAGGCCAAAGCACTGCGCACTTATGGCTTATGGAAGCAGAAAAAAATGCAGGAAAAATCTCACGGCTCCATTCCGGAATGTTCCGTGAAGGCTCACTGAGATCCAGAGGTGGAGGCTGAGAAGGCCGTGATGTAATGGGTAACCTGCGGCTCCTCAAACGGTCGGATTATCGCTCCTGCTGGGTGAATGGGCGCATTGTCTTCTCGAAAAAAGCTTTGAAATGAATCCTTCACCGTTGCGGTGAAAATGATCATGCTCTGTACCAGTAAATAACGATTGGCATCCATCTTGCCTTCTGAGGGTGTGACTGAACTACCAAACGATGATTGGGTAAATGTGCCAAGCAAGTGAGCAAGTGTACATAAATTATTTCTCAAATGATGTCATCCCCAAAAACCAGGCTGCAATTATTTTAAAATAAGTGTGTCTGAGTTTGTGTTCTTGTGTTTGTGTGCATGTGTATGTGTGTGTCAGTGTGCTTGTGTGTGTGTGTGTGTGTGTGTGTGTTACTCACCAAACCATGTAATCAGGAGTAATAATTTTTGTTCTGAACATTATTAAGTTAAGTGTTTCCTGTGAGACTTTCAGTAATCCGCAGGACTTTTACTGGTGTCTACAGGCCTTGACCCTGGTTCGGTACAAGATAAAGAATGAGCTGATCCATACATTGTCAGTGTAGGACCCTTATATAATGCAACACAGAGACATCTGTGGGAACGTTCATGGGAGTGAGATAAGAGCAAAGGGCCTCACTCTCTCTGTCTTTGCTCTCTAACCCAGGCTAATTAGCATCTGGACAACTGACCTAACCAAACTGCTCTGATGGTCAGCTTCCTTTAATCTAAGCATGGATGCACTCCAGGGCTGGAACATTTTATCCTAAATTTGATTTGGAGCTCTGAATTTAGGATACAGTTCTGCGAAGTGTGTGTGTATGTGTGTGTGTGTGTGCGTACGTGTGTGTGGGCGGAGCTATGTACTATGAAGCTTCACAACTTCATCCTAAATATGTTCTCACACTACACATCCCTGTGAGCAAAAGCTGGAATATAGGCATCTAGAGGGGTGGAAATCTAGGTTGATAGATGTTGTAACATAAACAGACTAGGTTAAGGTTGTACCCTAGCCTGGCTACGTCCTAGTCGGCTAGAAAGCTTTCTGTGGTGTGGGGATGGCTGGTTTAAGCAGCCACACCTGCCCTGGGTCAAGTTAATTAGACCTGGCCAATTGGATAATTGGGTAAGAATTGGAGAATTGGCCAGGCTAATTGGGCCCAGGAACAGGAGTGGCTGCACCTGTGCGTAGTGAGGTAATCACTGCGCACAGGTTAAATCTGCCATCCCCACCCACACGAGGGGAGCCTCTCTGTCATGACAGTGTTTTAGATCTGCTCACTTGGCTGTAACATCTTGCCAAACCCTTGCAAATAAATCTGGACTGTTGGAACATCTTCTCCCTGTGTCTCTGTGCTGGAGGGCCCCAAGGAAAGCCACTTCGGTGGCCTGTGGCAGGCGTGTTTGCCACACTTTCATTGTCATTTTCCAACCAAACGGAGCCGGGTTTTCACTTGAACGGCTGGACAACGTTTCGCCGACTTCTCTCCTTACCTTCAGGTCACATCATTCACTTCACATCAGTTAACAAAAATGACAAAATTAGAACAAGTTTTCTTTTTGTTCGCTATCGCTAGGTTATGAGTGAGGTGGGGGGTGGGGGGTGGGGGGGGGGGGGGGGTTGAGGCTGTGGCATGGGGGTTTGTAAGGGGGTAAAGGGGGGATTGTGGCTGTGCTGACATTACTGAAATGAGGGCTGGTCAGCGAGGCCTGGTAACCATGGCGTAGATCCTCTTGCGTGCTACCTCATGAAGGTGACCCCTACAGCGAGCAGCCATGACCCCCTCACACTCGCACATCCCCCCCCCCCAACCTCCCCCATCCTCCAACCCCCCCTGAGCCCTGACAGGACATGAGCTGAAGGTGCGATGGCTCCAGGCCAGCCTGGGCCCTAAACCCCTTACCCATCATGCCGGGGTTCTGATTTCCGTGTGTGGAAGGCGGAATAACCAGCCTACAGGCACCTCACTGTGAGCGGGAGCTTTGAGTACAATGTTTTGCATGACATTTTCGGGGGGGGGGGGGGGGGTTGTTGTGGTGTTTGGTTATGTGTGTGTGTATGGGAGGGTTATTTTTTATTTGAATTTTTTTCTTTTAGCAATGGTGTGATACCACATCTTTCCTGCCAGAGTTTTCTGTTACCCAGCTGTACTCAACAGCCACTAGCTCCAAATCTGAGCATTAAAGAAGATATCAGTATGGTGTGTGTGTGTGTGTTTGCGTGTGCATGTATGTGTCTGTTTGTGTGTGTGTGTGTGTGTGTCTGTGTGCGTATTTGCATGCATGTGTGCGTGCTTGCGTGTGTGTGTCTGTTTGGAGGAGGGGGGCTTTTGTAGCTAATCATTCCACCACATGAACGGCAGTATCCCTTCGGAAAGCTGTTCAGTTCACTGTACAATTAGACGTGCCTTTTCTCGTCTTCGAACCCACTGTGCTGAAGTAGATTTCTCTCCCTGAACATTCTCCGTAATTTATTCCTGGGTGTTGTCCAAAATGCTTCCTAGAATTAATAAGGAATTTTTTTTCTTTTTCTTCTGTCGTGCTTTGCTTTCATAATTGAGAGTGCTTGTTGTGCATAAGCTGTGTGTGTGTGTGTGCCCTTGAAAGTGAGAATTCTGAAAGCTCACATTCAAAAGAGAGACTGTTTCGGGGTAACAACCGAAAAATAAAAAGAAGACGAAGACGAAAAGTAACTAAAGCAAGTCCAAAGCAGACAGCGAGACTGGTAGCGTGTCAAAGAACATTCCTCTGCCAACAATATCGTCTCTTCCGGTCCCAATCTGAGAGCTCTGTGGTAGTCGCTAACGAGTTCCTGGCGAGGATATCGTGCCGACACTGTACTCTGTTCTCATCAATATTCATGAGCAGGAAAGGCACGGAGCATATTTTTGATTTCGAGTGATTGGCAGCTAAAACCCCTTCTGCACATATCAATAGCTATTAGATTCAGAACCAGACGAGAAGTAACCGTGTCGCTCTGTCGTTCATGAATATTCAAAAGCACCTGCGCCTTCATCAGAGGCGCTTCTGGTTCGACGAACGTGGCGGACAGAGCCGCCGATACCGTAAGCGTCGAGTCGCACGCATCCCGAGTCGCGAGCGAATAAAATCATATTTCAGCGTGTCGGCTGCGCTACACGGGAGTCGAGAAGAAGACGTTCTGGAGTGACAGCTCGCCCTCTTACAGGATCCGCGTCCCGTCACCACGATCTCCGCTGGCCTCGAGGGGCTCTCGGCGTCTTGGCTGTCAGCGGTTAATTAAATCTTAATAACTAAATCATGGGCTCTGTGTTCCGGGAAGACGCTGCGCAGACATTAACGTCCGCTACTGGAAAGGAGGGTTGGGGGGGTGGGATTTGGGCGCTTACATTGGCCTCTCATGGGGGGGCACTGGCATGTCGGAGTCGTCACGGGGGGGGGGGGGGGCACTGGCATGTCGAAGTCGGGCACGCCTGGTTTCAGCGTTCCTTCGAAGTCCCCTTGTCGGCCCGCGATTTTCGCTCGCCCATTTTGTTTTTTGTTTACAGGAACGCGTTCGGTGTCTTGACAAATCCGATGCGATCCTGGGTCTGCATTCGATGCGTTTGGTTTGGAAAGGATGGTTCTGAAAGCTCGAATGCGATGCGGTGTTCAGCAAAAAAAAAAAAAAACTGAAAATTGGACGTTGCTCAGATTCGGACGATCGTCGTTATAATCTGTGCGCAATCAGATGAACATGCGTATCAGAAACACGGAAATACGATTTGCCAACTGGCGTGTCCTGAGACGTGAATGGCCATGTCTGGTAATTTATGCCAAGTGTCTGGACAAGAACACCACCATGTTATGTATATATATATATATATATATATATATATATATATATATATATATATATATATATATGTTTATGTATGTTTCCGACACAGACTCTGTGATTTCCAACATCGACATGTGTCACACGTGACAGGAAACGTGTCCATTTTCGGACTTCTGTCTACCTGTGAATGCACCCTTTGTTCCACTGATAATACATTGCATGTAAAAAAAGAAAAAAGCATGTGAACTGTAAATTGCTCAGAATACTAGCACCTGCTAAAACGAAGCGTAAATGCGAAACGTCTGTCTTGCTATTGCAATACATTTGGCCGGGACAGCCGCAGGAAGCTAATGTGTTCAGAGCTTTTATAAGGCAGAGAACGACTGACTGGGGGTTTTGTCTGATTGATCGAATCAATCACGGGCTTGGCTAAACTGGCTAAATAATTGAGGAGGCTGTCGGTATCAAAATACCGCACAAGATCGGAGACGACCATCGAGCAAGTGAAGAGTTCTCCACTCCTCATCTGGGCTTTTCTGTTAGCGCAGTAAAATATGCAGCGTTAATGCAACTCTACCGATGTTAAAAACAACATTTGGTCCCACTCTGGAACGCGGGACTCCAAATGTTCTCTGTTAAAAGTTGAATTAACACTGTTAGAGTTGAATTAACACTGTTAGGGTTGAATTAACACTGTTAGAGTTGAGAGTTGAATTAACACTGTTAGGGTTGAATTAACACTGTTAGAGTTGAATTAACACTGTTAGGGTTGAATTAACACTGTTAGAGTTGAAGTAACGCTGGACGTTTTACTGTGTGCAGAAAGCGAGCTTGGCAGGCGATTTGTATGGTTGGATGTTTGCAGTGCTCAATCATCGCTGATCTCTGCAAACAGACAGCTTTTTTCTTTTCTTTTTTTTCTCTTTGAGTGACAGCTTCACAGAAGAGAGAACCACACAGGAGAAGTCTCCTGTGTGGATATCCCATAAACACACAGAGAGAACAGGGTTCTCTCGCCGTCCTTGAAAACATTGCGTTCATCCTGGAAAGTCACACAATCGAGACCTGGAAGCTGCTCAAATGTCCCGCTGTCCTTGGAAAAAGCGGGAAAAGCAGGCAGCCGTCCAATCCTGGCAGACCCTGGACAGACTAATTAGTGGTGATACAGTAGTGTGGAGAGTATAGTTTTGGCTAATGCAACAGGGCAGGGCGTAGTTTGCAGGGAAGGCCATGGGTGTAGACATCAATGAGGGTGATACTTAATGATTCAGCCAGAATAAAGGGATAGACGTAAGCCACAGAAGTTCTTTCTCTTTTTTGTTTTTTGTTTTTCCGCTCTCAACAGTGAGGGCAAATGGCCCCTTTCTTGAGTCAACCCAAAAGCCCGTTGGTCCTGTCAATCCACCATGTGTCCACCATTCCAGCCTATGACCCCCCACCCCTTGCACTGCCCCCTTTGGATGCTCTGTGCAACCTGTCCCGAGATTGACTGATTTTGTGTTTGGTGAACTTGAACCAGCCAGAGGAGAACACCCCCCCCTAACCCCCCCCCCCCCCCCCTACCCCCCCCCCCCCCCCCCCCCCCCCCCCCCCCCCGGAATACTGAGCCTGCTACCTTCCCAGGTTTCTACCTGTACGTCTTCCCGGGAGTTTGTCCTTGCCACTGTTACCTCTGGCTTGTGCTCTGCGGGGGTTTCGGCCAGGGTAAACTGTGAAGTGCACTGTGACAAATCCTTTGTAAGGCATTCCATACATATAAATGAAACCTGATTGGCTGAAGGTTTGTAATTCTAGGATAGCTGCAGACCTTAGCCACAGAGATCGTGCTAACGCTAGGACAGCTAGCATGTGTCGGTGCTTCTAGCTTTTCCACAGCTGCTGTTCCAGACTGCAGTGGCACTTCAGTCAAATATTTTTTGAAGTGGATCAGTTTTTGGACCTTCTAGTCTCCTTGGCCCTCAACAAGTCAGTCGGGCCTTGGACAATCGATTTAGTCTAGTCTCCATTCATTCATCCATTCACTCATTCATCAATTTATTTATATCTATTGCAAGAGATCTGTTCGTTAGAGGCAACATTATAAGCAGCTTGTCATAAAATGCGGTGTCTCTCGGTCGTTCATCGACGGGGCCTGTGATGTTAATGCCAAGGAAGGGGGGCTTTAATTGGGGGGAATTTAGTGATCTTGGCGCCTTTCGCGGCTTCGCTGCGGACGGGCAAATGGGCCCGCGGTCCGAGTCCCTGGCACGAGGCTTAACGTGTAAACCCGTAAGAGCATCTCGGCTCGGTCCAGCTGGCCAGGCCGTGCAGAATTGTGGCTATTGATGGTCGCTGGCTCGGGGCCTATGTGAGACGTCCGCAACTCTCTGCTCTCTCTCTTCTTCCGTCTCTTGATCTTTTCGGTCCTGTGGAGGTTTGTTTTTAGACCCGCAGCAAGCAAGAACTCCGGCGAGCATGCAGGCGCTCTCAAGCGAGAGGAGCCTTCGCTTTTTTTTCTTTCCTCTTTCTTTCCCGTTTTTTCAGAAGCCAGATCAAAGCTGCGTGTTCCCATCTGCTGGTAATTTCTCTTTCTTTCTTTCTTCCTTCCTTTTTTTCCTTCTCTTTTTTTCCCCCCCATTTTCAATGCACACTCTCTCCTTCCTCGTACGCAAGTAGCTGGAGCCAATGCGCGATCTGCGGCAGTCCGTGTCATCCTCCCCCCCCCCCCCCCCCCCCCCCCCCCCCCCCCCAAAAAAAACATTCTGCCCAGAATACCGCCATCGCCAGGGCCTGCCGGCGGCCGCCAGCTCTCGGTCCGCCAGAACGCCGAAGCCGCCTGCTAGCGGAAAAAACCGCTCGCCGACCAATCCACGTCGTTTAAAACGGCCGGTCCCCATGACAACCGCCATAAAAGTCTCAACTGCCGACGCGAGCGGAACCGCTTGCAAAAAACGCTGATGGCGGCGCAACAGGCGCGCCTAGTGCCTGGCCACTAGTTGGCGCTGTGTGTTTTTGGCTGGCTCCGTGTGCATTGTCCATTAGAACATTGAGTATTGTACCTCATCGAACCTGTGTTTTGTAGTTGTTCCAATGACCATGATATGCACTTCGCTTTGGATAAAAGCGTCTGCTAAATAAATGAATGTTAATGTAATGTCTATTAGAAGAATGTGACTAGCAATAAGCTCGTCTGCGTTACTGCTGTCCCCATATTTTTAAAAAGGGCGGCAACCTCACACGGCTCACTTTGACGGGGAACAGAGCGCCGCCATTTTGTTTTTTAGATGAACGCAAACGTCGCCCCAAACGTGCGAAAAAGGGAAAAGGAGGGAAGAGCGGAGGGAGGGAAACTGCTGAAACGAGTCACGGCTGCGGAGGTGGCGCTTGGACGCAGCGGCTGCTACGCGCGAGTTTGGCGATGAGACGGGTTCTGTTTTGGGGTTTCAGAGCAAGACGGGTTCTGTTTTGGGGTTTCAGAGCAAGACGGGTTCTGTTTTGGGGTTTCAGAGCAAGACGGGTTCTGTTTTGGGGTTTCAGAGCAAGCTGGGTTCTGTTTCGGGGTTTCAGAGCAAGCCGGGTTCTGTTTCGGGGTTTCAGAGCAAGCCGGGTTCTATTTTGGGGTTTCAGAGCAAGCCGGGTTCTGTTTTGAGGTGAGGTCGCTAGTGGGGGGGGAGACTGCTCTCGGGTAGCACATCCTGGACAGTTTGCCATTCACTCACTCACTCACTCACACACACCATTCACCCATACCTGGTCTCCAATTAGCTTACCTGCATGTCTTTGAACTGGGGACAGAAACCGGAGTATTCTTTTGATTTTTTTTCAGTTAAACAATGAAATCTTTGCTACTTAAAAAAAACAAAAAAACCTATGGATTATTATCAGAGGGAGGATCAGCTTATTAATTATTCTTTTGCTTTTTTTTTGTTAAACAATGAAATATTAGCCACTTTATACATTTTTTTTTTTTTTTTTTTAAACCTATGGGTTAGGGACATCAGAATTAGCTTCCTCTCCCAGTCGATAGTCAAGCCGCATCTCAAACCTGATTCATTCGGTGAAATTAGCGGAGGCGGTTTGCGGAAAATAACGAGTGACATTGATCTTAAAATGGCAGAAGTGTTGTCTCTCGTGCGCATCGGCGGTTTAATTGCGGCGCGTGCGTTTCAAAAGATCACCATGGAAACGGTCTTCCCTTAGATATCATTAAAGATTTTCTTTGCTCCATTACCTGATCTGCTCTCTCGTGCGGCAGCTAGTTGGAAACGCGGTTTGAATCGCGCCGCCTGATGCGGTTGAACTTTTCGAGGTGTAAAAAATGCTCGGCGCAAAGCGTACAAGCCTCGGAAGGAGGTTCCTGTTTCCGCCAGACTTTAATGAGGGCGATGCGATGGCTGAAACTCCCAACGGCTAAATCGGGGTTTTGCTGATGATGTGCCGATGAAAGGCTTTGTCAGTTGTGATGCAGGAGCATTTGCTGAACGGTTTTAACGATCTGTTTCAGACAGAAAAAAAATATACAGCTATCAGCATCACGTGCAGTAAAAAAATTTTCAAAAATGTAAGAAAATGTATATGATAGGTAACAAAAAAAAATTACCCAGAATGCTCTGGCCCTTGATGGCTTGCTTGACGTAGCCCTCTCAGTGGTTAGTAGATGGTGGCAGTCCTATTCTTCATTGTATGCTTAACCAAAGAGTGGTGCTTCTGTAAATTTTAAAAGCTTTTCTCCACCCCTTACTTTCCAATTACCAGGCAACGTCCAGTAAACTAGTGACATCATGGCCAAGATCACGCAAAAAGCTATGATGGTCACGTCGCTAAAACACCAAAAGGCGGCCATCTTGTCTGTAGTCGCAGCCCTTTGGTGTCCTGGTTCACTTGAGCTCTAAATGAGCTAATTAGTTGCATAATTGTACAAATTAAAGGCCCAGGGCTTTAAGGCCCATTTGTGTCAGGGGTTCTGCGAGTGCCTGTTTAAATCTGGGTGTGATTTGTACGTTGAAAGGAGTACACACATTTACCCAGTCAAGTGAATAATTACTTCGGTTGTTTCAGAGCGCCCGGGTAAAGCAAACACGAAAGTACATTTTTATAGATCCACGAGAGACCCGTAGGTATGGGCGTGGTTCCATTGTTTCCTGTGTTTTTTTTGAAAAAATGCTTTCTGGTTCAGTGCTTTGTTTTTTTTTATTGGTCTATGTCATGAAAGGCACAGCTGAAACATGTTCTTTTTTTTCTTTTTTGCTAAATCAAGGTTACACAATGACCGCATAAGAACAACGGGTTCAAGTTCTGTTATATGCCCTTCATTCCCAGTTACAGAACTGCTGCTTTTTGCTGCTTTTTGCTTTGAGTTGAGCACATCGTATCCCCTCTTTATTTGCAAACTTGGCTGCATAATAAACAACATGATTGGTTGATTTAATGATTGATGGATTGGAAAATCTGTCATTCCACCCCCAACCCCCCCTAACCCCCCCCCCCCCCAAACTCATAAACTGGTGGTGGTGCTATATGGCGATACCTGACTATCTCAATGCTGTTGCTTGGCGGCCATTTTGCTACCCATCACAGCAGACAAGCGAAAAGCCATTATATATCCCAGCATTCCTCTGTCTGTGCTCTCACCAGGTTCTAAATGCACTGTCACAGGAAAAGGTGGTGCTTTGTTCTTTCTTCTGAAGTTCTTGTGAAAATAAAGAATAAAAAAATAAAAATAAATTAAAAGACAACAAATAAACAAAATGGGGCGCAAAGGACGTGCCCCCCCCCTTGCCCTCGCCCCCACTGAACAGCGTTTTTTAAATATTAATTGACGAGCGACCGTCGCAGGAGCTGAGAGCGGATGAGAAAGACCTGGGGGGTGGGGGCGGGTGGGGTTTCATCACAACGCAAGTCTCAGCATTGACACGAAAGAGCAGAAGAACTGCAAACAAACAGGTTATACGTGGAGGTGGGGGGGGCAGAGGGGGATGGGGGGGCACAAGGTGGGGGGTGGGCAGGAGGGTGCTGGCTTAAAAAAAGCTTGAAGCTGAAACCAGCGATTTACAGGGTGGTGGTATATAAATATTTAAAAGCTAATCAACTCGTTATTGCCTTGTTGGCTCAGCAGTGGCCGTGTGTGTGTGTGTGTGTGTGTGTCTTTGTCTTTGTGTGTATGCATGACAACTCCCACTTACCTTCCAAAGCCTCCTCTGTCAAACGCCCCCCCCCCGGGCAATTATTTCCCCCCAGGGGGAATAGTCACATAGAAGCACTAGGCTTCTGTTATGCAACGCTAGTAGCCCTTCCAACAGAATCAACATAGTTTCACATCCTTTTTTTTTTCTTTGCTAATCTCTGATATGCTCTCTGACTGATTGCGTGTAGTGCGTGTATTCCATCAGCTAACGTCTAAAACGAGAAACAATTGTAGCAGCGAACCGTAACTGTCGATTTGTAAACGATTCGCCACTTCGGACCTTTTCTCCGCGCCGCATAGCGGTGTGAATTGATGAACGCAGTCGAAAGTGAAAATAGGCGTGTCGTGTCGCCAGGTTTTTGGGCTGGGGGGGGGGGGGGGGGGGGCGCCCCTCGACCCCCCCCCCCCCCCCCCCCCCCCGCTGTTGTAAGGTTGGGCATTTCGGCGCAGGCCGAGCAGCTCAATGGAGCTGGCAGCTCGTTTGCACGGTGCTTAATTACAACAAGCAGCAATTAACGACCAGCTGTTCCCAGCCCCCTGAATAGCTGTGTTGAGGTTTGGATTCCCCGGGTGGGTGGGGGGGGGGGGAGGGGGGGGGCAGGGGGGGGGGGGGTGGAGGGGGCAAGGGGGAGTGGGGGGGGGGGGGGGGGGGGGTGGTTGGGGCAGAAAGAGGGGTGATGTGAGGACGGACATGAATACCGCAGTGTCACATGACCTAACGAGAGAGAGAGAGAGAGAGAGAGAGAGAGAGAGAAAGCAGTGAGTGCTAGAGAGAGATAGAGAGACAGAGAGGAGTGAGAGAGGGAGAGAGACAGAAAGAAGTGAGAGAGTAAGCGAGAAAAAGACAGAAAGAACAGAGAGACAGAAAGAAGGAGTGAGAGAGAAAGAGGGAGAGAGAGAGAGAGGGAAGGGGGGGCGAACAGAGAAGGCGATTTATCTACCTCTGCTCAGGTTCCACAGGTGAGGCTTGCAGTGAGAGGCATTGTGCGTCCGTTCGTAGTCACACTCTCGATCCCGCCCAATAGGAAAAGGGCGTAGCTGGCGGCGGCCAATCACTTTGCATTGCCGTCTGAGACCTGAGGGACACTAAGGCCTCCTTTCATTCCCCACATCCTTTCCTCACTCTTTCTCTCCATTCAATAGAGGACATAAAGAGAGAATTTTAGGGAAGGATGCGAGGAGAGAGGAATCCAGGAAATGTGTATCAGGAGAATGGTGGTGCCTATTTTTCTTTTTTTCTTTTAAAACATAAAAAATTTTTTGATGACAGTTCTTTTCTGTTAATATCCCATATTTGCATTTCTTAAAAAGCCTGCAGTTGCTAGATCTGTTGGTCATGAGGAAAGAATTATGCAAAACAATTAAGTCTGAATGTTTGTAAATAACATTCTAACTCGTTCATAACATTCTTAAAAGGTGGTTAATGGTTAGAATGTTAGTTAATAACACTCTAACTAGTTAATAACATTCTTAAAAGGCAGTTAATGGTTAGAGTGCTGTGGTGCCATTTTGCAGAATGATGGGGGACAAACAGCAGACACTGTTTTCAGTCTGATAGGCGCTTGCTTTCTTTTTTTTGGCTTTCTCTCAGTTTCCACTCATTTTCTGTTCGGTTCTTGGCTTTAAACTGTTCTTTCCATTTACCTTTGCTTTCAGACAGGCAAATGATATAGTGCAGCTCAAGTCCGGACTCCTCCGTCCATTTCTCAATATGCCGAACGTCTTCCCGAGTTTAAAAAGAAATAAAAATAAGGTCAATCGCGCTCGTGAGACCGCGGATGCCGAAGAGCCGCATCAGTCTTACGCTCGTAATTTTCGTTCCATTTTTGCAGCGGCTAACGGGCGGAACAAATTGCCGCGGAGATCGAAAATCGAGTCGTTACCGTCTCGGTCCCCTGAATCGACGCGCGCGGTGTGTCGAGCTCGGTTGGCCAAACATTTGCACTCGTTTGTTCGAATTGAGTTCTCGTATTCCTGATTCTTCGCGTTCCCCGATCGGCTTTCCTTCCTGCTTGCCGGAGTTTTGGCGTGTCAAAGCTTCTCGCCCTGGTCCATCGATGGAGATTAAGCATTGGCTGCCGATGGGATTGAACACATTGAACATACTTCAGGAGTCCCCCCAGAGAGGAAGTTCATATTTGTCATCTGTCACGGATAAACAGGCACACAGGAAGAACACTAGGCTGCCCCCCCCAGTCATCGAACCCATGGATGGATACAGAGTGTAGTGCAGTAGGGGGACTCCAATGTACAAAATTCAATAACTCATAACATTAGCAACACAACTGCTCCCTGAGAAGGAAGTTCCCTTTCCCCTCGTTAAGTGAATGCTTAACTGGAATGGATGAACGAAAGGCCCTTGTGCAGGTCAATGGGGGGATGTGTAGACCCAGGTCAAACAGCTGATCAGACTCATTGGGGATTTTTTTTTTTTTTTTTTTGGGGGGGGGGGGGGGGGTCTGGGTGGATGGTGTGCATAGGATTAGCCAGGGCTGTCCAATCCTGTTCCTGGAGATCTATTTTCCTGTAGGTTTTAATTTCCACCCAAACAAAGCACACCTGATTCCAGTAATTAGCTGCTCTCTAGCTGTTGATTGCTGGTCTATTTTGCCGGTCTTGTGGCATACCCTTGACTCCCTACCTCTATTTTCGTTTTTCCCACCATGTTAAATGTATCTTATCTAAGTCACATTGGCTATGAGCATCTGCCAATTAATGCCTTAATTGTGAATGCACACTGTTAATTGGACATTACAGTTTCATTTTATTTACTCTTTAAGGTGTGAGATCACAGATACATGATTTGAATATTCTTTACTGTGCATTCTAATGCTGATGTCACAATCACTGCTGGTAACTGAAGGCAACAGAGTTCTAGAACACTGACTTAGAATGGAATTCTAGAACACTGACTTACAGAAGTATAGTAGAATTTTGATAAATTTTTTTAAAAAACATTCCAAAAAAACCCCCCACTCTTCAAAGGGTTAATCCAAAAAGGTCTTAACTGTACTTGTCACAACAAGTGGTGGAACAGGACAGCGCAGGGCTCCAATTGGCTGAGGACACGCCTGTTTGTTTAGGGCTCCTGTCAGCCTTCTGATGGTGGGAGAGAGCCCACCTGAGAGGAAGCGCCAGGCTAGGCCCATTAATCAGACTGCGTTCAGTGAGCTAACACTGCACCTCACCTCCGCCTGGGGTTTCACTGAGCCAAAAAAAAACAACACATCCTATAGAAAGGGAAGTTTGTCTTCCTCCAAGGGTAAATATATATCCACAGAAAAAAGACATAAAAAGGGGGGGGGGGGGGGTTGTGGGAGAGGTTACGGAACATCCACGAGACAAACGCGTATTTGAAACACTTCATGATGCTGCTGAAATAAAAATGAAATTAAAAAAACACTAAAAATGAAACATTTGCAGAAATAAAAAAATAATAAAAATACATAAAACTGCAGAATCTCATACAATTTGATGAAATGTGTTATTAACCAAAGTGTGCAATCGCATGCAAGGAGAGTTTTTTACCCTTAATATGGGGAGAACACTGAGTTCTGTGTGTGAAACTGTCTGTAATGTGCAGGAGGTTCACTGGTGTCTGCAGTGCCTGACCCTGGTTCGGTAAAACATAAAGAATGAGCTGATCCATACATTGTCAGTGTAGGACCCTTATATAATGCAACACAGAGACATCTGTGGGAACGTTCATGGGAGTGAGATAAGAGCAAAGGGCCTCACTCTCTCTGTCTTTGCTCTCTAACCCAGGCTAATTAGCATCTGGACAACTGACCTAACCAATCTGCTCTGATGGTCAGGCTCCTTTAATCTAAACATGGCTGCACTCCAGGGCTGGAACATTTTATCTTTAATTTTAATTGGAACTCAGAAGTTATGGGATGCAGTTCTGGGAAGTGCGTGTGCATACGTGCACGTGCCCATCCTGTGTGTGTGTGTATGTGCGTGTGTCCATGGGTGTGTATGTGCATGTCCAGCTTTAATATCATTTCTTAGTCACAAACATACAATGCGTACAACTTAAAATACACTACATTGACCACAGTGCCACAAATGGTGACCAGAGTCCATTTCAAGTCTTTGAATGCTCAATGGACACTCGTCAGTTTCTTCGCACAAACGCAAAGACTGTGATTCTAATCTGCAAAAAGAAAAAAAACTGCATTCTTCCCATCTCAACCCACGGTCTAATGAATACTGAATGAGCATTTTTATTATTTTATTTTAATTTTTTTAATACGTGCAGTAATTTAAAGCTGTACAATGCGAAACGTTCCTCTATATATAAAAAAAAAAACAAAAAACGAGAGAATTAAAGGCTGAGCCGGCGACTCTCAGCTTTTCTGTCCCCCCCCACCCCCCCCCCCCCCCCCCCCCCACCCAACCCAAACCTCCCCCCCCCCCCCACCTTTGACTAACTCTCGAGTACACGGGCGGCGAGCGCGAGGAGTCGGTTTTTTCGCCGGTTGGCGCCGCTGAGGGCGTCTCTCGTTAGCGAAGATCGTTCCGTCTTTCGCGCCGAAAGGCCCGGGGCCACCTGCCGGGGCGCGCCTCGTCAGCCGCCGGTGCTAATTGGTGCAGAGGCTGGTCATAAATTACAGGAGCCGAGGACGGCGTGGGTCCGTATCACGGCGGTTTTCGAGCTTCTCTCTCTCCCTTTTTGTGCGGGCAACGCGACGGTTGGCGGCGTCTGTAGCGTAGCAGCCTTTTTAAACAGGCTTCAGCCCGGAGCCCTGAGGGCAGGGCTGCTCACACAGGCCGTTCGGCAGTACGCCGAGACTCTCGGACTTGTGTGTGTGTTTTTTTTTTTTGGTTGGCAATTCTAAAAAGTAAATATGTACATAAACATAAATATGTTTGCACACACATCCAAACATGCATGCTCACGGGCAATGCTTCCTTTTACAGTATCCTAATTACTAGGTATTTCCCAGGTGAATGCGTGATAAAAACACACACACACATGCACACACGCACACAAACACACACGCACATGCACGCACGCACACAAACACACGCGCACACACACACAACTGGGTAATTACCACTGGTAAAAAATAGGTAAATACTAAGAATTTAAAACTGCAATACTCAGAGACCTTCTCTATTACCTATCAATTCAAGAGAAAACCTTTTGGATATCAAGGGCTTAGGTTGGTTATAGCCTGAGTTTACTAAAACTATATCAGCACTTAAATTTCACTTGAATTGACAGGTAATAGAGGAGTTGTTTCTAAGTATTCAAATTTTAGTTTCTAGTATTTCCTTGTTGTTTTTACCAGTGGCAATTACCCATTTATGTGCTATTCTTACCACACATTTGCCTAGGAAATACCTAGCACTTAAAGGATTGTAAAAAGAAGAGTTACCTGTCCTGGTACATACTCTCTCATAAATTCAAAAAACACAAAGTAAAAAAGTAAAAAGTCTCTCTCTCCAAATGATTGGGAGAGCATCCTTTTAGTATGTACTTAAGTTCAAAGACCTTAGCCCTTGGAAAAAAATAGCTTTTTCCCAGCCTCCTAGTCTCCTGTGTGGATTTCGTCTGGCCGTTAAGATATGCAGCATTTTACTGGAAGCTCTTACTCAGTCTGCTTTGAATAAAAGATTGGCCTTGGATGCCGCTACCTCTTCTGCTAACAGGAAGTAACGGAAAGTGAAATTCTAATAAAAAAATATGTGGTATTGTCGCATTGTGCAAAGCAGTCATAGCGTTCCAGGCTTTCGCTTAAAGGCATGAAAACACAATGCGGCGCATGGGAAAGCAAGTGGTGAGTGTGCTAGCGCATTGGATTAGCGTCATCTCGCTGTGGCAGGCTAAACACTGACAGAATATATTAAAAATAAAAAAAAATAAACTTCCCCCTCAAGTAACACACAGTCAAACTCACACTCTTTGTATTACAAAAAGGATTAATTTTACACACAAGTGTCTATAGAGACTCCGACTGAATGCGATTTGTTTCCGTTTTTACCCTTCGGTTAGGTACTTAATACTACGCACCGGTTGCCATGCCGACACAACTGACATATCAGAGCACACTTCCGTAGGCAGCTAAATGTCCGCCTTCTAGCCAATTCGCCAATGTTATTTATGGGGATTCCCAATAAATACTGTCCAACATGACTGGATATGTGGCAATACATATTAGCCGACTTAACATAGACTTATCATGTCAACAATCTTGTCGCTGCTGTTACAAACTGAGCCAAATAAAGTGTAGGGAACACAGGGTTTTATCAATAATCAACTGACACATATGGAAGGTTAGTCAAGATGTGTCTGTGGTCTTTTTTTTAATTTTAATTTTTATTTCTTAAGGATTGCAGTGGTTGGAATTGCAGACTGCGGCTGACAGCACCATCTGTGAATGAATCCTGTAAAAAGAGAGAACAAAACAGCGCTCCAGCGCTCTGTAACCTGCTGGAATGCAGATAGCCACTCTGCAGCGTGCCCTTGGGGGTCCTCTGTCCAACGGCATTTCTTGCAAATCAGCAAACGGACCCAAATTAATTTGCTTTATTAAGCAGTCCTTATATCAGGGCTCCTCACTGCTGCTCCCTGAGAGGACCACGGGGGGGGGGGGGGGGGGGGGGGGGGGGGGGGGGGGGGGGGGGGGGGGGTATGCTGTCTTTTATTTTCACCTTTAAAAAACCAGCAGTGTATTTATCCAGTGGAAACCAGGTCTGGGCGCGTTTACTCTTTAATCAACTGCTCTAATTGATCTGTTAAAGAGCCCGACTGGCGAATGGATCCAGGAGGCCCTGGGGCTCCCCGGGGCCGGGCGAGAGGGTCCCCGCCTTAAATCAGGGAGCGTCCCGGTGAGCCAGGACGGGCCTCGGCCTCCTGAACACCGTCCCGGCCCACCCGTTTGGCTCAGCGGAACCGTCGCCATAACGCCTCGTCCATCCCCCCCCTCCACGATCAAACCCCCCCCCCCATTCATGATGGCTAAATGGTAAATGGACTGCATTTATATCGCGCTTTTATCCAAAGCACTTTACAATTGATGCCTCTCATTCGCCAGAGCAGTTAGGGGTTAGGCGTCTTGCTCAAGGACACTTCGACACGCCCAGGGCGGGGTTTGAACCGGCAACCCTCCGACTGCCAGACAATCGATCTTACCTCCTGAGCTATGTCGCCTATGATCACAACCTCCACCCTCATCTCATGTCTCGTCCATTCAGAATTCAGTGCTTCTCATTGTTCAGTTTTCCCAAAATACTTGCCTGATCTGACACCGGTTTGACACTCAGTCATGTGCTGCAGCTTGCAGGCTAAATGTGTACTTGACATAGGAGTGAACCAGCTGCAGTGTGTGTGTGTGTGTGTGTGTCAACTGTTTAGAAAACAAAGGCAGAATAATTGGTTTGAACAAAAACCAGCATGCACATGCACACACACACATACACACACACACGCGCGCACACACACCCACACACACACACACACACACACACACACACACACACACACACATACACCAGCCCTCCAGAGCAATGCACCCCCTTGGTCTACTGTACTCATTGACCGTGTGGGCAGGATAAAGAGGAACTGAACCCACAGCCAGGCTTTTGAGCTCCACCAGCGCACGGGAGCGAGAGGCACTGGAGGCCAAAGCACAACAGCCAAAATTCAATCACGCCTAAGTGCTGATTGAACGTCCGCAGAATGGCTTCTCAAATCCCTCTCAGTGCCAGGCAGCGCAATCCAAAACCACATTAAGATGGATAATCCCAATTTTTTTTTTTTTTTTTTTTTTTTAAATCCCGCGAACGCGTAGCTGGCTAGCGAGCCGGATAAATGACCCGAGACCGTAATAGTTATCGGTCTCCCCTCCTCGTATAAAAAAAAATAAAAATAAACAAATATTCTGCACGGATGATGATGATCCCCCGCACTGCCAGGTGCAGTGACTCGTGTGGCACAGGCGGTTCGTGTCATTTACCTCACGGATACATATTCACTGGCTCATAGTCCAGACGCTACGTGCCAAATACAATAAACAGGGACAGGGATGTAGCGTAGTGGTTAGAGTACTGGGTTTACAACCTTTTTTTACGAGGTTGTAGGTTTGAGGATATGCCCCTCCCCCCCGTAAATATTCAGAGCTGTAAATGGACTGCATGTACCTGAAATGCAAGCCTCGTAATTTCCTATTTTAGGGGAATCTGCTACGTGCTTAAGAGGTGAACATAAATGATGCATACCTGGCTCTCACTTTGTCTTGTGAAGGGGGGGGGGGTTAACCAGGGGTCCCCAATCATATTCGAAAAGGCTGGTGTGGTTGCGCAGGATGTTGACCCCCAGCGCTACAACACCTGATTTGACTAATTTACTAATCATTCCAATCAAGCCCTTGATAAGTAGAATCAGGTGTCCTCGTACTGGGCTAATCCAAAAAACTTGCCCCTACACCGGGCCCTTTTCGGATAAGATCGGGGACCCCTCTGTTAGACGTTTCCAATGGCAGCGCCCAACGATATAATGTGCCCATACGCAAGGTGCGAGTTCGTTTCCTAGACAACTACTCACCATATTCAGTCTCTGCATATGCGACGCAACGCATTCTGCAGCAATAAACGCCTTTTTAGATAAATGATTAGCGTTGTCTAAAGTGACTTAAAGCACTTTGCTACGACGCAGAAACGATTGACTGTATGATTTCAACCCGTTTTTTTTCCAGGGGTGCTGGCATTAGGGTGGAATCGAGCCGGCTGAGAAACGCTTGAGATTTGTTTACCCTTCGCGATTCTCTGAATCAGAACCTGACGGAAAGCAACATTACTGACAGACCAGCGAGAATCAATCTCACATTCAGGGGGAGATGGCACAAACGCAAAGTTGGAGTAAAGATATACAAAACTCCAACATAAAGTCAGTTATTATTTATTTTTTTTCTAAATGCAATTGACATGCGAATACCCGGTTGTTGCAAGTTATCGTCCGCAACAGATGAGGAGAATAGCCAGTGATGTAATAACACTGCAGCTGATTTACTATGTGGAGAGAAAAGGTACCATAATAATAAAAACATAATAACAACTATACATAAAACAGTATGATGATATAACCAATCCGTGTAATACTACATCATTAATCGTACAGCTATCCTGGTTTTAATGATCTGTTTTACTGTATGCGATTCTGTGTTGTAGAAATAGCTAGCTGAAGTTTATGTCCTGTAGTTTGATGAGTCAGCTGCTGTCTGGCTGCGAAAGAGTGCCTTCAAATATTGCTATTGCGGTTTCATGTTCTTACTTTTGCAATATTTATCTGAATCATCGCTGGGTTGCTTTTGGGGTACTAAGCGACAAAGTTAATGTTGGGTGTAATGCATTCGCTTCACTCAGTACCCAATTTGTTATCATAAAAAGGGAAATGTCCATGCGCGTTGTTGATGTGCAAACTGATATAAAGTTTACGATGTGTTGCGGTGGCTACCAAACAATGTTCACCAAGCCCCAGCCCGGAGGGGTTTCAAACACACATCTCAAAACAATCATAAAAGCCTTCGATTGCAATGTCAGTGCAGTGTATAGCTCAACCTCAATGATGTAAAGGAAAACAGCGGAAAATCTGAAATTTTTACCTGCGTCTGGAATGCAGGTGGTTGAGATGGTGGGTGTGGCTAAAAACTGCATGGATTCCTTCCTGGCAAGAGCACACCTGAAGCTAAAAACTTCCTGTTTTATCTGCTTTACTTCCTGTGTGCAGTGACTGTGTTGCCCAATAGGGGGCGACTCCAGTGAACCAACAAGGTGGGTACAGGTTCTGACAGGTTCCTGTTGAACATGAACAATTTTCTATGTGACATAATTCAATTGAACCTTCATACAATATGGCTCCAACATGTCTTATTCTTTTCAAATTTATACAAAATGAATTCAAATTAATTATTCAAATGCCTTTTCATTTAAATTAAATTCCACTGTTTTTTACTCATGCAGTACTTTATTTAATACTTTATGCAAAGTTTGTTTGTATAAATGCCCTAGAGCAGCAACTGTTATCACAGAAAATGATTGATTGTGCACAAATTCATGTTTTCACAGAAACACAAATTGCTTTTGAGCTGATGCAAGCAAACAAACACACAAATAAACACGTGTCCAATAGTTTACTTGTGAAAATAGAAAACGTGTTTAACAAATAATATAAACTTTTATTTCGAGTTTAAGAGATTCGAGGACGAGGCCATAATTAAACAGGTACGTGATGCCCATGCATTGACTGGAACTGGTTAATCCCACAGGGGAACCCCAGTCTGTTGATCTGCTCTTTAATTTTGGGGTCCCTGTGGAAGAGCAGGGGTTGTGGGCCCCTTTAATTTTGGGGTCCCTGTGGAAGAGTAGGGGTTGTGCCCTGTTACCAACACTACTGTTGCCATGCCAGCCAGAGGGATTATTATTTTTTGGGTCAGAAAATGTCGCAGAGCAAACGTCTTCCCTCGCTGGCACTGGTTTTAGGGGTGAGATTTCGGGGAGTTTTTTTTTTTTTTTTTTTTTTGCTTTGGCCCCCGGATTCCAGCCTCCTCTCAAAAAGTCCTTCCGGAAAAGTGGCACCAGTAGCGAATTCGCGGAGGCGAGCTATCGGGTTCAGAGTGGGGGCGTCAGGAGAGAGGAACGAACGATGCTGCTGCCGCAAATTCGCTACTGCTACCACTTTTCCGGAAGGACTTTTTGTTTGTTTCTCTCTCCTGACGTCCACTCTAAATGGACTGCATTTATATGGCAAATGGACTGCATTCATATAGCACTTTTATCCAAAGCGCTTTACAATTGATGCCTCTCATTCGCCCATTCACACACACACACACTCACACGCCAACGGTGAAAGGCTGCCATGCAAGCTACCAATCAGCTCGTTGGGAGCAATTAGGGGTTAGGTGTCTTGCTCAGGGGACACTTCGACACGCCCCAGGGCGGGGGATCGAACCGGCAACCCCTCCGACTGCCAGACAACCTCTCTTACCCCCTGAGCTATGTCGCCCCACTCCGAACCAGATAGCTCTCCACACTGGCTTCTCAGACGCTCGGAAAACTGAGACCCGTGAAAAAAGGGAGTAATTGGATGCCTCCTCAAGCCGCAAATCCCATATTTGTTTCCCCCCATTGAACCCGGCAAAACCGCTTTGCCTCTTTTTTTTAAATGAATGCAAAACGCTTTGTTTTTTTTTTTTTTTTTTGGTCAGGCCAGCTTCATTATGGAATATGATTGTTTGTTTTAGCCGGACAAGCAGACGTGGGCCTTTAGAGATGTGGTGTGAAGGACAAAAAAACTGGGCTGCCGCTGTAATTAGTGCTCACAATAAAGAAATGTTTACATTCTTTATGAACACGGGGGAGTTCTCCGTACTCAAGCTCAGAAACAGCGCGCGGCATCACAGTTTCGATTCTCACAAAGCATCCTCCCCGCATTTCAACTGCTGTGGCCTGCTGAGGACAACTTTTGCGATTTTGCAATGCGTCAATGGGTTAACTCGCTTTAGGGGTTTTTACTGTTACATGCATTGCTGTTACAGGTGAACTGCTGTATTTGCAATTTGTATTTTTTTGCTACGGGTGTTAACGGATATGCCTCCATGTTTATTTTTCTTGAGTTTTGGAGATGTAGGAGAGAAGGCCTGGACAGTGTTTGGGTGGGGGGGGGGGGGGCTTGCCGTTGAGGCTGATGTCAAATCTCCCCCCCCCCCATCTATCCATCCCCATTAACAATCTGAACCCAACTCCAACACCCCAACAACTCCAATTGTTAATGATAATGATATTACCGCATTTGGAATATTGTAGTAGTTGACTAGTTAACTACACAATGGTTAAATTATTTAGTAATTTAGTAGAGTGTTCAGTTTGACTGTTGTGAATGTCTGTGGAAAGTGTATGATGCCCTACTGGATTAACATTCTCTCCAGCAACCCACCTTGACCCCTCTGAGCCTCCCCTCGCCCCCCCCAGGGGGCCCTCAAACATATTTTAGGAAGCAATGCTGCAGGGTTGGCCATCCAGTAATAATTGTGTGCATATCTCTTCATTTGGGCTGCAACACACTTTCTCTGTGGAAAAGGGTGGCATTAAATTTTACCACAATGGTGCCTTCTAACCCCAAAGGCGAAATAATGAATTATAATGAAACATAACATGACTGAATTTTCTCCATTGGTGCCAGATTAGAGAGAATTTTTTTTTTTTTAATTAACTGCAAATAGTGCAGAAAAATAGGGTCGAATGTGTTTTGTTTTTATTATTTGTTAATCGTTCATATTTATCAGAATTTGAGGCTCCAGAGGTTAAGTTCACTGCCCTTGAATGACAAACTGCACAAGCTGTGAGTACATCAAGACAAAAAAAAACAAAACATGCATTTAATAGGCTGGTGTTATTTAAAACAGTCCCCACTGCAAAATGACCAGAGGTCACAGAAGCAGTTTTTGCTGTATAACAATGATTAATGTCTGGAGGATTATGCAAGACCTAGGATCTGCTGAAAAAAAAACATGGCTGATTCAGAATTATTATTATTATTGTTATTTGAAAACTATCCACTGCAAAATAGTCTGTCTTAAGTTTTTTAGACTTGTAATGGGACTTAAAATTGACTTTTTACTCTCAATTAGAAAATATTTTTGTTTTAAGTAGTTTTTTGCTTGACAAGTGAAATTGATTTGTTAGAAAATCTTGAAATGGGTCAAATTCATCTGACCTCATATCTTATTTATTTTATTTAGCAAAATAGTAATAAAAAAAAAAATACTTATGACTTATTTTTTGGTTTTTGCAGTGTCCATTGTCCCCCCCCCCCCCCCCCCCCTCCCCCCATGCGCTAATTTGCTCTAATGGATTTCGGGCTGTGTAAACCAGGTAGGCCCAGTCCAGCCACAGCCACTCCCCACCACCCCCCAAAAACACCCTTGCTCCTTATCTCCCTTCTCTACTCTGAACTATGATGTTCTGTGGACCAAGCACATTTTCCTGTGGTGGGGGGGGGGGGGGGGGGGGGGTAGAGGGGGGGGGGGGAGGGGGGAATAAGGCTGTCCTGACTAATATGACATGTTGTCATGTTAGTGACCGGACTGACATGTCGTTCCCTCCTCCTCCCCCTCCTCCTCCTCCTCCTCCACTTCCCCCTCAGCTGAAGTGCGGTAAGAAGCTCTGCTGTAAAATGGCTGCCGTGCTTCGCCCAGGTGGGGGCTGTGCGGACTGGCAGTGTTTGAGGCGAGGCACCCCCCCCCCCCCCCCCCCCCCCCCCCCCTCCCCCCTCTTCCTCGCGGTCCAGCGCTTGTACAGTGACATCATGGAAAGCACTATAAAACACAAAGAGCTTTATTAATGACGTCGCTATCAATGTTCATAAAAAAGGTTGGGCTCTTGTCGCCAGACAGTGTCTGCCACCCCCCCCCCCCCCCCCCCCCCCCCCCCAAAAAAAAAAACCCCGCCCCCCAGGCTGCACTCGGCTCATCTGGGTTCGTCCAATCGCCTCGGGGCAGATGCTAGTCACCCACCCCCCCCCCCCGCCCCCCCTTCACTGGTTACTCCTCCTGCCTGTTCCCTGCGATAAGGCAACAGGTAGTTAGCAGTTTCTTTTACCAAGCACTCCTTCTCTCCGTTTCTCCCTTCATCTCTCCATCCCTCTATCTATCCCTCCCTCTCTTGACATTTCTCCCTCCTCTCCATCCCTCTATTTCTTTCTCATCTCCATCTCTCACTCTGTCCATTTCTCCCTCCTCCTATTCAATTCATCCTCCTCTCCATCTCTCTATTTCACCCTCCATCCTCCTTTCTCCCTCTCCTCCATCCCTCCATTTCTGCCTTCACTCCATCTCTCCAGTTCTCCCTCCTGTGCATTTCTCTATTTCACTCTCTCTCTCTCTCTGTCTCCCTCAAATCCAAGTTGCTTTATGGGCAGGAAATGCATATGAGGATATTGCCAGAGCCTGTAGAAATCAATTTAAATATTAATACAGATCAATAATTATGGATGTACAATAATTTCTTCCCCTCTGCATTTTTCCATCCCCCTGTCTGTATCCCCCTCTCACTCTTTCTCCTTCTTTCTCTCTGTCCCTCTTATTTCTCTCCTCATCTTACTCTCTCTCTTACTTCATAGCCACTCTCTTTCAAACTCTTTCCCTCCCTCTGTTTCCCTCTCTGCCCTCGTCACTCTCTCTATCTCTCTCCCTCTCATTCCCTTTCATTTCCTTTCTCTCTCTCTTGCACTCTCTCTACCTCTCTCATTCTCCCTCTCATTCCCTCTCTCTCTGTGTCCTTCAGTCTCTCTCTCTTCCTCTCTCTCATTCCCCTCTCATTCCCTCTCTCTCTCAGTCCTTCACTCTCTCTCTCCCTCTCTCTCATCTCCCCCTCATTCTCTCTCTCTCTCAGTCCTTCACTCTCTCTCTCCCTCTCTCATTCTCCCTCTCATTTCTTTTCTCTCTCCCTCTCCCTCTCACTCCCCTCTCTCTCTCTCTCTCTCTCTCTCTCTCCCCCCGCCTCTCTCTCTCATCTCCCTGAAGGTGCAGAAACTGGAAGCTGAAGCAGTTGATGAGCAAAATGGCCCCTGCTGGAGCCTGGCTTTAAATCTGTGGTCCCTGCGGTGATGCTGAGAGCGTTTGATAAGCACCCCACGAGCCCCTGCCCACGGTTCGAGTCCCCGCACGGGGAGCGAGGAGGAGGAGGAGGAGGAGGAGGAGCAGCAGCAGAGCAGCTGGACAGACAGGCAGGATTTTTTTTCTTCTTGGAGTGATAATAAAGGATCCACACACACACAGACTCATCAAAGCAGAATTGCCCACAATGGAAGCCGTGTCTTTGTGTGTGTGTGTGTGTGTGTGTGTGTGTGTGCATGCATGAATGCATGGGGGTGTGTGTGTGTTTGTGTGTGTATGCGCGGGTCAGTGTGTGTGTGTGTGTGTTTGTGAGCGTGTATGCTTGTGTGTGTGAATGCATGGGTGTGTGTGTGTGTGTGTGTGTGTGTGCGTACATGCATATGTGTGTGTGTGTGTGTGTGTTGGTGCTTGTGTGCATTAGTCTGTATGTCTGTGCATGATTATTCATCTGTACACTAGTGTCAGTAGCCCCCGTGATGTGTCCCCTGCTCTGACCACAAGCACCAGTGCCTTATCCACAGAAATGAGCAAACCCGGGCCCGCTATCTTCAGCCGAGCTGCAGACCCCACGGTAGAGACCCCCCCCCCCCCCCCCCCCCCCCCCCCCCCCCCCGAGAAAGATTCCCCCCCCCCCCCCCCCCCCCCCAGAGAGGTCCGCCTGCTGTTCGGCTGAGGGACGTCCGAGGGACGAGCTCCGCAGATCAAAGCTTCCAGACTCCGATCGCCCGTCCCCCCGCTTCGCTCCCAGCGAGTCGAGCCAAAGTGCCGAACACAAAAAAAAAAAAAACAAAAAAAAGAAAAACACACACACACACACACACACACACACACATCTCCCCCTGCCACTCCGGGCCGTGGCGGGGCTATATTTAGAGAGCCGGCCCTTTGAAGATGGGAGAGCAAAGTACAAACCAAAGGCTGACACATTCCCACAACCCCCTCCTCCACCCCAACCCCCCACCCCCCCCCCCCCGGCAACTACCCTCCCAACCCCAACCATGTATCCACCAGCTCTGAGCCCCTTCTTTTTTCTCCATTTCTCAATCTGTCTCTCTGTTCCTCTTTCTTCTTTCCCTTTTGCTTTCTCTCTTCTCTCTCTCTCACCTCTCTCTCCTCCTTCTCTTCCCTCTCTCTCAGACTGTATTTTGACTTGTGAGAGATACTGTGAATTAGACCCAGTTTCTCTGTTTCAAAGGGCAGTGCAGTGTATCCTTGGGAAGCTGCCCCCGCCCACGTCTCACATTTTGCAAAGAGCAAGAGCAAGTTTTGGGGTCGGGCTTGGCGTTAGGACTTTGGGTTAGGGTTGGGTTATGGGTTTGGGTTAGGGTTTTGGGTTAGGGTTGGGGTTGGGACTACAGGATGGCTAAGCTGCACAAAAGCTAGCTATTAAAAGAAAATCATTTTTGCAGCTTCTGAATAACTCTTGCATTTTTTTAAAAAATATTAGTTTTGCAGTATCAGATGGGGTGTGTTTTGACTATTGATGTGAGTACAAAAGTCCTTTTAGTGGAGGTGTGTGTCCAATCGTAGGTCTTGTAACCTAAAGGTCGCAGGTTCGATTCCCCGGTAGGGCACTGCCATTGTATCCTTGAGCAAAGGTACTTAACCTGCATTGCTTCAGTATATATATCCAGCTGTATAACTGGATACAGTGTAAATCGCTCTGGATAAGAGGGTCTGCTTGTAATGAAATGTAATGTGAAGAGGGCCAATAAAACCGGAAAAGTCCTGCCTGTTTAGCGCCAGAGAAGATGGCTACGTCTCCATTAGCCTGAACGCACGAGCCGTTTGGAGCTCTGAACGCCCGATATTGCAATGCATGATGCGCCACCCACCAGCCCCTGTGCCTGGGTAGGATTTGGGTTGGGTTAGGAGGTTTGGGTTGGGGTTGGGTTCGTGTTCGGGTTGGATAGATTTGAGTGAGGGTTGGGTGTTCTTCTGAGCCGAACCGACAAAACTATTTTAATTTTCAATTAAAATCACAAGGTGCTTTCATTAGAAGTCTATCTTGTCTGACACATACGTGGCCATTATGGCCCGGAGATGATTCATAACCATAATCCAACGCAAAGAAGCCGAAATCAAAAGGTTACATTTCGCACCAAATGGTACATTTTAAATGGAATAATTGTAAGCACAAGCACTCTAATCTGTGTCTATGCAGAGCAACTAGCGCTGTGTAATGTAAGATACTTTTGACCTTTCAAGCACTTCGCTTGCTATCAAAATTGACCTATTCATGTTTCAATTTGAGTGCGGAATACATCATCACACTCGCCTGGCACATTCAGCTGGAAAACACCAGCCAGAAAACAAAGTATGCTAATCCAAATTAACCTCATTTAAATCCAAAATTGTTTTCGATGAATATTAATATTCCCCGTCAAATAATAAGCTCCAAAAGAGAGGACGACGTCTGAAAGACGGTCTGCCTGTCTTCCCCTGGCTAATTGACAGATCTCCTCGAAGAGCGCCAAGGCGGCCGTGCCAAAGCCTGACTGTTTTATTCAAATTAGCTCGGCATTAAAGATCCCTTCAGCCGAAACCCACATAAATTACTCATAATGAAAGCCAATTAACATTTTCAGTTCCTGAAGATTGAGTCGCGTTAAGGAGCCGGGGGGCTTGCGGAAGGAAAGGGGGGGGGGGGGAGGCATTGTTGAGAACGGTTGCCTCCGGAAGGTTGCCGCACGCACCTGCGCTTTCCCGCCAAAATGTTTGCCGAGCGGTTGCACCGGTGCCGGATGGCCTCTCAATCAGCGCAAATGCCAGGTTTCGCGCCGAATGCTAAGCTCCTGGAACTCAGACTCTGACGTGTAAACACAGCGGGCTGACTGAAGGCTAACGACCGGGTGGAACTGGGGGAGCGGCGCCAAAACGTCTTACTTTACTTGCCCTCGTTTAGTTTGTTTCAATCTGCCGTATTTAACGTACAGTTCTTAAAATTATCTTTGATGCACACCATCACACACCATTTTTATTTTTTGAAAAAAAAAAAAAAAAACACCTTTATTTGGGATTTTTTAAAAACTTCTTTTTAATGGCACAGGACTTCATTAGTCTCCTCTAAAAAACAATTATGGTGCTTGTCAGTGGTGTGAGAAGACGCACGCCGCGTGCTGCGTGCAGTTATTTTTTCTCCGACGTTGTTGAGCGCCTTGTAGCCGGGAGACAATGGAACACCGTGACAATTCCAGGTAGCGCTTGTGTCGATTTATGCGAAACGACGAGGAATCGCGAAAGCGGTAAATAAAACGCTTTCGCCCGCCCTGGGACATAATCTGGAGCAGAAACATAACCAATAACTTCAAAATTCACCGCGTGACGACAAATATATGGGCGTCTCATGACATAAACCTACCCCTCGAGGAAAGATTTCTGAGCGTGGAATTTGTGTATCATCGCTATAGCGATTTTTTTAAAAGTTTGCAAGATGAATGGGGCTACAATATCAGTATATTAACTGTGCCATGTAACTACACTGTGAGGCCTGAAATTGTTCGTTCCTATTAAATGCTTCAGCGCCAGCGTCGTGGCATTCATTGTGGAATCAATTAACACCTGTCAAAAGTTTATGTTTAACGAATGCGCGAGTTGATTAATCGCTCTGATTAGTCTGTTAATTGTTACGACCGTTTATTATTATTATTATTATTATTATTATTGTGTGTGAGTGTGTGTGTGTGTGTGTGTGTGTGAGAATGTCAGCAGACAAGTTCTAAAAAAAATACATGAGTGCCTTTTGTTACAAGCCAGCAGAATGCTTTTATGGGAAACAGAGGGAGGCAATACAGCTCATTCTGAGATGACTCAGCTTAGAAGTTTGCAAAATTCCATAAGCCACAAGCCTTTGTCAAAAAAACTGTGTAGTGCTCTATTGTAAAGTGTTTGGATTGTGTGGGGGAAAAAAGAGATGTAGGAACCATTAAAGCAAACACATTTAATAAATAAAAAATTAAAAAAATACCTTACTTAAGGATTTTGGGCAGCGGCTATACTGCGCACAACATGTTTTGTTTGAGAGAAGCTCAATCTGCTGAGGTCCGGGGTAAATCAAAATGGCTGTCGCTGTTCTGTTTACGACAAAGCCTTCTTAGAAGCCAAATACAGGATGATTCCAATGATGGCTGAAATACAAGATGAAAAAAAAAAAACCAAGATGCATTTCATTACTTTTTGCAATAACTTTTCGCTGACAACAAATAGAAAGCACAATGCCGCTTGTATTCCAAACAAGAAAACGAGGCACTTACTGTTTTTTGAGAGAAAATCAATTTTCTTCAGCTTTTTGCACAAAACTTTAAACTATTCATGTTTATAAAAAAAAAGGCAGAGATGGAGACTAAGGGGAAAAAAATGCT
Organism: Anguilla japonica; assembly: GCA_025169545.1. Taxonomy (NCBI): domain Eukaryota; kingdom Metazoa; phylum Chordata; class Actinopteri; order Anguilliformes; family Anguillidae; genus Anguilla; species Anguilla japonica. The sequence continues at coordinate 3,924,744 of CM045886.1, forward strand.
GGTTTCTGCAATAATGTTCCACCTTTAGCACCTGGAAAGAGAACATGTGAAACTTTAAAATGCTCCGAACTTTGAAAGAAATTGCAATAGAAAACACAGCAGTGCTATTCACAAAGCTCAATGCAGTTTGCCTCAATGGAAAAACAAAACAAAAAAAATACTATTCCAGTATTTCAGCACTAACTGTTTTTGGGTGGTGGGGGTGGTTACAAGTAATTGTTTTTCAATTCATTATTATAATTCTATTTTAAGGTAGGAGAATGTTTCTATTTTTAACCCTGTGCAGAGTAGGTTTTTTTGGAATGTTTTTTTTCTCTTCAAAATTCAAAGTCTGCGTTCTAGAACTCCACTGCTTTCATTTACCAGTGGTGACTGTGACATCAACATTAGAGTGTTTAGCTATGAACATTCTGATCACATGCTTGTGATCTCACGCCTAAAAGGGTCAAATCCGCCCTGCCACCGTTTGAATATGCATGGGTGCTGACATTTCCTCCGAATTAATTCGGCTTTGTGACATTTGATTGCCAAAAACATGAAGCGCAATAACAGACACTGCATGCTGTTCCATGGAGATGGTTGGCTGAAGGCTTAAAAAAAAAAAATGTGTTTTTTTTTTCTTATAGTTTTCTGGTAGTGATGTAGTTTTTAGTTGAACTTTAAGTTAAAAGTATTTGGGATTTGGCACAGCAAAAGAAAGTAAGCTATTCAACATCAATCACAATGCATATGGAGTGCTGGCCCTCGCTGTTTAGGGGCCCAAAGCAAGATTTAAGTCTTGGGGGGGGGGGGGGGGGTCCCCGTACAGTTGTGGGGTCAGAGTTCCAATCCTGGGTGGGCCAGGGAAATTTGCAGGTGGCCCAGTAGCAGGGTATTGCGGATTGCTAGCACTGGGAACACAGCCAAGGCAATTTAAAAAAGTTATTTAATATAATCGCTGATATTTATATATATATATATATTTTTGTAAATATACTGAATCAAATGAAAATGATCAACCCCGCAACTCAGAATTAAACTAAATTAATTCAATTATGTGGTGTGTAGGCTGCTCAAAGTGGCTTTAGGAAAAGAAAAACGAGAGCTCGCACTCTAAATAAAAAAGATTTAATTTTTTAAAAATGGTTTAAATGAATGTCATACTAATATGTGTGAGTACTTCTGTCACAATCGGTAGCTTAGCGGAACATTCTAAAATTGTAATTTTCGGGAGTGCAGGTTAATTATGCTTCGAAATCGTAATGTATGCATACATTACACTGTACAAAAGGAGGAAAACTTTTTACCAGCTGAAGTAGTGAATTTGTCGTCCAACGCCATCCAAGGGCATCTCAAATCTGTGACACTGAACTTATCACTGATGCTGTGAACAGTCCTGTTTCGGTGGCAAACCCTGTCAGAAAACATTAGGAACTGGTACAACAGAATAATACTAATTATTTTTCATGTTTGAAAAAAAATGAATTTGGACAACAATGAGGATGATTTATACTATTTCTTTGTTTTAAAAAAATGTAGTCAAATGAATCTATGTGCTACAAAATTAATGTCTTTCAAGATATTTTGTTGCAATCTTTCACAAACTTATTAGTTCTAATCCATCTTCTTTGCTTGACAGTCTCTCAAAGTGACTAGAGTTTTGCACCCAGAATTTCGTACACTCATACACACTTTAATTAATCCAAATAGAGCGAACGGTCTGAATGATTTTTAATAAACTGTACTCCTCTAATAAATTGAATATTTACATGTTTATCCATTCCTGCATTATATGTTATTCACATTCAGTAGGTCTGTATTCATGCTTTCTAGCCTTTTTTTAATATCGTATATTGCCAATATTCAGACAAATAATTTGACACAAAGGTATATGCGCACCAAGTCTACTGTCATACTGTGTTGTCTGTGATTTCTGAAGATGCGATTTTTGCTTTTGATGTGACAGCTATTATTTCCATCCCGTCTGACAGTCTCTATCCTCTTCTTATAATACGCATTCTGATTACAGTCATCAGTGTCCTTTCATAAATGTGATGTGAAACGTGTTTAGCTCCAGCTTATGCTATTTCACAATACTCTTTCAACAACTGAAATTAGAGTGATTTCATCTTCCGTCCCGTTACATAAAATACAGCGGACATACTGCACACATATTTTCTGATTTTATTTCCGAAATGTTGAAATCAGTCTTCTGTTTCCCTCAATGCATCCAGCAAGTGGTTCATACAGTTAGTGTAACACTGTTAGGGGGGTCATATTGTGCATAGTAACCTCGCGTTATACTACTATTTTAGTATCCATCCATTCATTAGCCCACCTTTGGACTGTGAGGGAAACCCACGTGGACACGAGGAGAACTTGCAAACTCCACACAGAAAGGCCCAGGCCAAATTCGAACCCAGGACCTTCCTGCTGTGAGGTGACAGTGCTACCCACCGCACCACCATGCGGCCCCTACTATTTAGTACGAAACTTTTTAATTAAAATCTGCTTTACATTGTAAATGTAATTAGTACAGAAAAAAAAGATAAGTTTGAATATTTTTTTTCTATTTTTGGAATTTTAAAAAAATATTAATTGAGAGTTGTAACTGCCTGATGTTTGTAATTTAACCACACCTGTCCCGTTCGCGGTACCTGGGGCTGCAAGTTCACGGCTCTTTGGAGTTGGCATTCGGGCTCCCCGGCACTTTTTTGGCCGCGGAATCGTTTGCGAATGCTCGCAGAACTCCTTTTTTTTTTTAAACCGATAGTGGCAGCTTTCGATCCAATCCGTTTAAGCCCCGTTTCAAAGTGACCGCGTTGGGGAAAGGAGCTCTGGAGTGATTGATTAGCCGGCGAGAAAAAGCTGCTCCAGTAAACTGTAAAAAAGTCTGTAAGCCTGCCCAGACCTTAGGGCTGAAAACACTGGAGCTGTGAGGCAAGACCAGGGCTCGGATCCAGGAGCTGTTTCTTTTTTTTTCTACCTTCGACACCATAAAAATATTATTTATTTATTTATTTTATTTTTTTAATCGGTAAATTTCACTTGACAGAATGTGTTTATTAAGAACAGATCACCTACATTGATCTGTGCATCAAAGCAAAGGGTCTTGATATTGATTACAGGCCAGGGCGAGGTCTAGGCCATGGTCATGGTCAGAGGACAGGCCTGGGATTTTAGTGGCCCAAAACAAGAATGCAGATGCAATCACGGGCCAAGGGGGTTGGGGGGGCATGAATCGTAGACCGAGGGTGGTGAGTCTCTCATTCAGTTTAAATATTTAAACTGAATCATACACCAAGACGATTATGAAAGGCAATCTCGGACCAGGGAAGCTATAACTATAGGCACATCAGTAACAACACTGTACAATTAAAAAATTTTACAAAAAAAAAAAAAAACTTTAAACTTAAATTGTGCAGCCTTGGGAATGGCCAGCCCTGATTGTGCTGAGCGCATTTGTACCCTCACTGAGCCACCCCCTCATCCACACACACAACACTGACCGATTCACATCCACCATGCAGGGATCTTCCTTTACTTTCAGTCACTGGAGTAAATAAATATAAACATATAAATGTACGCAGACCTATTCTAATCAAAATACCGAATGTCTACAAATACAGTATATCAACTTGTAGGATTTCGAGAATGACAGTTTGAATTATTATTTTTTGTAACTGCTATGTAGGCTATAATTTTGCTGTTTCCCGGAGATTGTGTTGAAAAATAGTGCAATATGTAAGGACTTGTGTGTGGTTGTCCATGGTAACCAGACTACGGCTGGGATTCAATCAAACGCCCTTGATCCAATCAGATGACCTGGTTTGGTGTGATGTAACTGCACGTGCCCTCGGCATGGTTGCGCACACTCGATTGGATATATATACACCGGTTTCTTACAAAAAAAAATATACACCCGCAAAGCACATGTCCAGCTAGAATATATAGCAGAGGAACTGCAGGTCAACGTACAATTTATTCTGATTAGCGCAGGGAAGTACCTCTCTTCTCGAAATGTGTCGGAAACAAGAGAAATGGGGGACCCAGGTGGACCCCGTTTACAGTTCTGAACACATTTAACACCTGGGCCGGTCTGTGGGGCCTCTTTCTTTGAAAAAAAGATACAACAGCAAAGCACATGTCCACCCAGAATGGCAGAGCAGAGAAACTGCAGGTCAAGCATACATTTTTAATGTAATATCTGCAGATCAGCGCAGGGAAATTATGACTGAAAGAGAAGTGGTGAGCACCTCGCCTCTCGCAATATGTCAGAAACGAGGGAGATATGCGGGAGAGCCCTGTTTACCGTTCTGGATGCATTTAACAGCTAGCATCGGTGCGGGTTATCACGCAGCAGCCTTTTCCTCTCATTACTGACCACGGAAAACAAATCAGGGCTCTTCAACAGCTCTGTCGGCGACCCGCGATTCCCGAAAAAAAAACGAATATTCAATTTTCGAAAATTTGATGGCTATTCCACCGCCTGGTCCCTGGAGGAGTTTTATGACCCCCCCCCCCATCAGGCGTATTGTGTTTGTCGTTTTCAACACGGCGAGTAAAGACCTCATCGTTACCATGCCGACTGCAACACACACACACACATTACATTACATTGCATTACATTTATTTGGCAGACGCTTTTATCCAAAGCGATGTGCAAAAAGTGCATTTCATGGTCATAGACAACTGCTAAACACAGGTTCAGTAAGGTACAATACTTATTTTGTACAGCTATTTCTAGCCAAGAACACAGTTTAGTTCACACAGTGAACACTATTCAGACCTACACACACACACACAGTAGTCAGGTTTATGTCATGCTAACACGCAGATGGGTGTGATGCTTTGGTTTTACAGAGAAAAAGGGCAGAAATTTTAAAAGGGGAACGTGTTTAGGAACGCATTGATTGTATCAGACTAGCATGAAAGCACCGCCAGATAATCCGTCCTACATTACCCCTAAAACGCGGAGTTTCATTTGGCCGCAAAGTAACAAAAAATAAATAAATCGAAAAATACACAGAGAATGAAATAAATAAGCCACTCTGTCTTGAGTTATGGTTATGTAGTGTCATTTGTCAAAATGTAAATGTGGCTACTGCACAAAGTTCTATTTCATTAGGTCGGTAAAAACATGTATATTTTTCTTGCGGCGGAAGTGTCACATACCATAATGCTCCCTGCTTCCTGCTTGAGAGCATTTCGATTTAAATTTTTTTTAAGTTTTTTTTTTTTTTTGTCCTTTTCTGACTCGGCCTTTTGCAAATACAGTCTGACAGACGTAAGACGTGCATTCCGCATTACCAATTCCTGTGATCAAGAGGCTTTTAGAAGCCTTTGGTCAAGAAAAAGAAACGGCCCCTAATGCAAACAATCGCTTGGGCTCACTTTGGCAGCCATATTGATTTTGTTTTTCTGCCTCTTTGAACTTCAAGTGGAGAAAAACAGGGCTTGGCAGAAATGCCAGAAATGGATTCTGAATCCCAGAATCTCTCCCTCTCATAAAATGAGAATCGCCTGCAAATCGTATTCATAAATCCAAGCCCAAATTCTCACCTGTACACATTTCACAGACTTTAGAAAAGACTTCTTAACAGTGCATAGTACAAACAAGTATGTAAAAATCAGTTTTTCCCAGATGGGAGAAGCATTTATTTATTTTTATGTACAAGTGAGGGACCTTGACTGAAACCACGCATGCTGCCAACTTAATAGAAATAGTTGCAACTCCCACTTACTGCAGTCTATGCCTCCGTTCAACAGCTGATTCGATAGTACTTACACCAGCTGCCCTTTATGTGAAGAAGACAGGAACTCATTCTCTGCCTCCTCCTCCGCTCCTTCCTCCCACCTATTGATTATCTTCAGTACATTAGGTTGCAGTGTATCTGAAAATTAGCACTTGGGTAAGCATGAATTGCAACATTCAAGATTTTTATTTTGTTGATTTATTTATTTCTTTATTATTTTTGAGTAGTGTGCCTTGATGTGGTGGTTGCATAGAAAACCGTTTTCTATGAAGCACCCCACTGATTAGTGTATGGTGTGTGCGTGTGTGTGTGTGTGTGTGTGTGTGTGTGTGTGCGCGCGTATCTGTGTGTGTGCAGGTTCTCCCCTCTTCCATGATAAAAAAAAACCAAGGCTCTGGCCTGCTTCTCTCCGCTTAAGTATCTTCCTCATCAGGTCAGCGACATCTCTTCAGATAGCATCTACTAAAAGATGCCAGTATATTCAGGGACTGCATCAGGTGAACATCGATCTACCTAGCGATATGGGAATGCTATGGATTTACGCACAGCTTATCGTTGTTCACCAGCAGATTGGTTGGGTGGAGGTGGGGGGGGGGGGGGCGGGGTCATTCTATGGCATTCTGTGTCCCTAAATGCATTGCATGTCCTGTGGTTCCGCTTCACAATAGAAAATCACATGTACTGTGGTTCCTCCATCACAATAGAAAACCACATGTCCTGTGGTTCCCCTTCACAATAGAAAATTAAATGTACATTACAGGCATTTGGCAGACACTCTTATCCGGAGTGACGTACAACATGTACAGTGGTTCCTCCATCACAGTAGAACACCACATGTCTGTAGTTCCTTCATCACAACAGAACATCACGTGACCTGATCTTCTCCCTCACAATAGAACATAGAACATCACATGACCCGAGCTTATCCATCACAATAGAACATCACGTGACCTGAGCTTCTCCAACACAATAGAACATAGAACATCACATGACCCGAGCTTATCCATCACAATAGAACATCACATGGCCTGAGCTTCTCCAACACAATGGTGCATTGCATTTCCCGAGCATCCCCATCACGACAGGAGTGGCTCAGGTTGTGCTCGGAGATGAAACAGTTAACACTCCCAAGGACTTCTTTGTTTCCATTTTGAATTCCGTCAATTTGTTGCGGAAGGAAAGAGACTCCTTTCATGTGAGAAAAACACTGAGTGTGTCCTGCGGTTGATAGACTGGCTCTTAAATTGATATGAAAAGCGTGTTTCCACTTTTTTTGAAAAAAGGGCCCAAAAGGTGGGTATATTTCTGACACTTTATTTTCCTCCCAGCCAAATCACTGTTGTGCTCAAAGTGAAGACAGAAGGTCTTCCCGTGGCTGAGAGAAAAATACTAAGAAACACAGGAAGAGAAGAAGATGGAGAGATCTGAAGAAATGTGACTTTGATCTCCCTGGCTCATTCAGTGGCCAATCACGGGGGTAATTATGATGCAGAGCTCTGTACGGGCGCATTCGTGTGTGTGTGTGTGTGTGTGTGTGTGTGTGTGTGTGTGTGTGTGTGCGTGCGTGCGTGCATTTGCACGCGTGTGTGTGTGTGTATGTGCATGTGTGTGTGTGTGTGTGTGTGTGTGTGTATGTGCATGTGTGTGTGTGTGTGTGTGCGTGTGTGTATGTGTGCGTGCGTGTGTTTGCGCACGCGTGTGTGTGTGTGTATGGTTGTGTGTCTGTGTCTGTGTGTGTACATGGTTGTGTGTGTGTGTGTGTGTGCATGGGTGTGTGTGAGCATGTGTGTGTGTGCGTGTGTATGCATGCATATGTGTGTATGCGTGTGTGTGTGTGAGCGTGCATGCATGTGTGTGTGTATGCATGAGCGTGCATGCGTATGTGCGTGTGTATGTGTGTATGTGTGCGTGTCTCTGCGTGTATGTGCATGCGTGTGTGTGTGTGTGTGTGCGTGTGTGCAGGAGGCTGCAGTCACTGGCCACTCTTAACTCATTTGTACGCAGGTCCCTCACACTTTGCGTTGGGATCCGAGTCGCCGGTTCCCTGGCGGGCGCACACGCAGTCGAGGTGCAGACACCCAGCAGGCACATTTACATGCACCGCTTTTAACAAGTAGGGCTTTAGCGCACATTAGCGCTTTCACCACTCTTTCAATGGGACATCGGTTAGCGGGGTTATTCCAGGTTTAACGGTATCACCAAATCAAACGGCGAGGCGAGAGGTATCGAGAATCCGACACTCCAGGTGCGGCCTGGCTCTTCAAGGGCTTTATTTCACGGGCGAGAAAAGAACAGAAAAAAAAAAAATGAAAATAATAGACAGCGCTTACTTTACTGAGGTCCTAATTGAGATTCGGCGAAGCGTAGTCATTCCCAGCGAACAGAAATGATGGATACTCGTGGAAAGCTGGAACTGGAGATGAATTACAGTGTTGTCCTTGATTCTCTTAACGCTGTGCTATTTTTAATTAGCCACTGAAATTATGTGCGAGGGGAACCCCCCCCAAAAAAAAAAGGAATTCGCTGTCGTAATACGGGACCCTGGAGCCGCACGAGCTGGTGGGGGGGGGGGGGGGGGGGGGGGGGGGGGGGGGGACTCTGCCTGTGGCTCGACCCCTTCGAGGCGCTCAACACCGGTGGGGGAGCGGGGTGCATTTTTAGGGGGGAAGAGAACGTTGGGCCCATAACCGTGTTACAGCATACAGTACAGCTTGGGGCTGCCGGATTTGGAACCTGTCGAAAACCAGAGAAATAGGAACAGCTGGCTTAAACAGCGACAAGCTGTTCGGAGCCGTTGGTCCGGGGGGGGGGGGGGGGGTCCCGTCTTAACTGTTGTCATACTAGGAACGGGGTGGGGGGGGGGGGGTGTTGAAACCAATGTTGAACCAACGTGTTTTCATTGCGATTCACTGTGGACGAGAGGACCTCTAAATGGCAGTTAAAACTGAAATAACGTAAATTTAAAAAGTAAAAATTTGTGTCTCCATTTTACGCCTGGTTATTTATTTATTTATTTAGTTAGTTTTCTTTCTACCATTCTGTCTCATCTCACTGTCCCTAGCCAACCCATACTCATTTGGTTGCCGTGACGATAAGCCTGAATATACGACGATGAAATCCAGAATAATCAAACAGTTTTTTTTTTTTTTTTATTGAGCTGAAGTTATGCTGTTTGCGCAAGAGTTTGTGGCTGGTGTTTTTTTTGTTTGTTTGTTTGTTTGTTTGTTTGTTTGCTTGTTGGTTGGTTCATTTGTTTGTTACGTTTTTTTAATCTGCCTATCTTGGCTGCAATTACCTGGCTATGGCGAATTTTAGCACAATATACATCTGGTATAAAACTGAAAGATGACCCTGTCATTTTTAATGACGTGTTCATAAGTATGTTATATACGGTGCATCGTTGCCCGGCGCTGTTTGCTGTTATGCGTCTGCTGAAACGTAATAGGTATCCTTACCCCTAAATACGTATTTTAAAAGGGACGGAGAGGTGCTCGTTTTCAGCATACCAGGAGCATCGCTGAACCGCGTGCAGCTAGTAGCACAAATGGCAGGGCCTGAGGCTGGCTGAATCGCGCGCAGCTAATAGCACGAATGGCAGGGCCTGAGGCTGGCTGAATCGCGCGCAGCTAATAGCACGAATGGCAGGGCCTGAGGCTGGCTGAATCGCGCGCAGCTAATAGCACGAATGGCAGGGCCTGAGGCTGGCTGAATCACGCGCAGCTAGTAGCACGAATGGCAGGGCCTGAGGCTAGCTGAATCGCGCGCAGCTAATAGCACGAATGGCAGGGCCTGAGGCTGGCTGAATCGTGCGCAGCTAGTAGCACGAACGGCAGGGCCTGAGGCTGGCTGAATCGCGCGCAGCTAGTAGCACGAATGGCAGGGCCTGAGGCCGGCTGAATCGCGCGCAGCTAGTAGCACGAATGGCAGGGCCTGAGGCCGGCTGAATCGCGCGCAGCTAGTAGCACGAATGGCAGGGCCTGAGGCTAGCTGAATCGCGCGCAGCTAATAGCACGAATGGCAGGGCCTGAGGCCGGCTGAATCGCGCGCAGCTAGTAGCACGAATGGCAGGGCCTGAGGCTGGCTGAATCGCGCGCAGCTAATAGCACGAATGGCAGGGCCTGAGGCTGGCTGAATCGAGCGCAGCTAATAGCACGAATGGCAGGGCCCGAGGCTGGCTGAATCGTGCGCAGCTAGTAGCACGAACGGCAGGGCCTGAGGCTGGCTGAATCGCGCGCAGCTAATAGCACGAATGGCAGGGCCTGAGGCTGGCTGAATCGCGCGTTCAGTCTTCAGCAGGAACACTCGAGGAGCTGTCGGTGACGAGGAGGGGATGCGCCTGTTTCAGGCCCGAGCCCGGCTGGACTGCGCATCGCAGACATGAATTGGGGCGGTATTAAAGCAAGCCCTCGACAGTGTGCGCACTGGATGTGTCATCGTTGGAGCTCTGAAGAAGCTCTTTTGACATTCGGATTGCTTTGCACGGTGACTTTTTATTCATTTATTTTACCAGAAACTTTTTTTTTTTTTTTTAATCCAGCAGCTATGCTTTTTAAAGCATAGCTGCTGCAATTTTTTGATATAGCATAATGGCCGATGTTATTGGAGACTGCACTGTGTCCTTGTGCCGAAAGGCTAGCTCACTGAAAACTTTCCAGGAGATTACTTTAGGACAGGTGTAGAGCCTTTCCCATACCAGTCCTGCATACGGGTAATAAGCATAAAAACTGAATCACCAATGTACTGTATATTGGTCCCTTGAAGAGTTTGGAACCCTTTGAAGGTTAGGTTTTTTTTTGTAATGTTTTTTATTTTCATCGCTAGTGATTCTTACATCAGCATTAGAATGTTCAGTCAAGAACACAAGAACCACATATTTGAGATCTCACACCTAAAAGGGTTACTAGGGTGATGGGCCATTATGCGTTGCCAGTATTGGATCGCGATTGTGCTGGCAGTCGGAGTGTTGGAGTTCAAACCCCGCCCTGCGGCGTGAGAAGCATGAGCACGCCTAACCCCTCCGCTCTGGCGATGAGCCAATCGCCTCACTGTAAAGCGCTTTGGATGGGAGTGCAGTCCATTTACGTTCATTTTTAGAACGTTCTAGAACATTCCATAAATGCTCAATTGGGTTCATATCTGGAGACTGGGAAGACCATGACATATGGACAATGAAAATCGGTGCTATTCCCTAACGACTGGAAAAATTTAAACTTTTTGGACGAACACACCTCCCGGCAAGAAAGAAATGCTTTAACAATTAAAAAAAGGCCGGGTACAACTCAGATCTTGGCATATAAAAACACTACTCACAGCATACGCACGTCTTTTTGCAGATGAGAAATCTTTTAAGGGATTTGTCAGCTGAACCTGTTACTGTAATTGGGCCTCAAAAGTGCAGTTTAGGACACTGATTTTAGCCCCAATTGCATTGGCAAAAATGATAATGATAATAAATGCCACAGCTCTAACGTGTGGTTGTTTGAGGTGGTGGGTGTAAGGAAGTCAGGTGTGGGCGGGGAAGGGAACTATCCACATCTGAATTTTATTCAAATTGTTCCTGTTATTTAAATAGTCAAATCGTTTACACGACCTGACATTGTAGCCATTTTGTGTTTTTTTTTTTTTTTCCGCATGAGGTAATAATCTAGTGAATGGCACTGGTGTGTGGGGACAGCTAATTATTTAACGAGGCGGGGGGGGGGGGGGGGGGGGGGGGGGGGGGGGGGTGGTAATTGATGAGAACAAAGCCTCAGCGCAGCCCCACAGAAGGAGAATTAAACCGGTAACCGCTTTCAGTCACGGAACATTTATTTTAAACGGAGCGAACGCGTGGAAATCTGCATAAAGCAGCGGGGGATCGTATTGGAAATTTTTTTTTTTTTTTTTTTTTTTTTTTTTTAAAGTCGGCGTTGCTCAGATCTGGCGCAACGCGGGTGACGCGGCCGAGCTCTGCCGAAAGGTCTGTTGTGTGGGCTTGTGTCTGAATGGGAACATGAGCGGACACCTTTTTTTTCTCTCTCTCTCTCTCTCTCTCCTATCTCTCACTCCGCCAATCTGTTATTCCTTCCTCTTCTCCCCCCCCCCGAAGACTTTCTCATTCTCTCTCTCTCTCTCTCTCTCCTCCGCGGTTGCTCGCGGTTACCCGCGGCGCCTCTCGCGTTCCTTCCCGCCGAGTCTCGGTACTTCCGTTTGTCTTCTCGTTATTTGTGCGTGTCTCGCGTCGGGTTTGAGCTCCGTCCTCCGTACAGTTTGCAGTAAAAAAAAAAAAAAAAGAAAAAAGTTCTGAGCTAATTCAGCTGCAGCAGGGTTTGCAACGAGTGCAAGAGGCATTGAATGTGCTCTGAGGAGAATGTTCTCTATTAGAGCTGATTTAACACGGAACATTTTGCTGTGCATAAACAATGCTTTTTTATTATTATTATTATTCATCGTTCAAGTGGGCATGCATATCTCCCTGCCATGTTGGCCGTGCTCTCTCTTTCTCTCTCCCTCTCTCTCCCTCCCCTCTCTTCTCTCTCTTGATCCCTACCCCTATCTTTCTCTCTCCCTCGCTATCCCTCCTCTCCATTTCTCTCTCTCTCCTCTCCTCTCTTTGCTTTTTTTCCTCTCGCTCAGTTTCTCCCTCTCCTTCCCTTTCTTTCTCTCTCTCACTCCCTCTCTACCCTCTCTCCCCCTCCCTTTCCCTCTCTTCTCTCTTGTTTGCTCTCCCTTTCCTCTCTATCCCTTTTTCCTCTCTCTTCCTCCCCCTCTCTCTCCCTCCATTTCTCTCTCACTCTTTTTTTTCTCTTCTCCATTCCCTCTCTGCACTTCTTCTACAGTCTGTTGGCAAGGAGATTAGAACCCTCCAGAGAGAACCTGGTCTTGGAAGTCTAGCCCACGTCTTGCCCATAGACTTTATGTATTTTATTTCTCTGGTATTATTATTTTTTTCAGGTGTCTCTTTTGAAGAGCAGAAAATTCCATTAGAGTGTGATCCTTTGATTTGTCATAGCAGCTGGGAACTGTATCCCGAGCAAAGAGGA